>JAWZYV010014851.1:0-600000 GCA_038373885.1 Cheiracanthium punctorium | reverse complement strand
CTTTAGACGGGTCCGGTGAGCTTTCATAAAAATTTTCATAAATTCATACGTTTTTGAATATCTTTTTACGCAAGAGGAAAAAAAAACTATAATAAGCATTGAAAGATTTTTTGAACGAAGAAATTCCCACTCTTAAGGGCCGTTTCTCCTAATTTATTCAAAACAAATATTTCTTCACGAATTTCGATGAAATACATACAGTTTACTGAATAAGTAAAAGATATCGAATGGATAAAGTCGAATAGAGAAATATAGAATGAAAAAGGAGAAGAAAATAAATGAATAAATCAGTAAAAAAGAACCTTTTTCTCTTAGTTAAACTCAAAATACAACATTTAAAAATTACGCACTTAAAAATTAATAACCACATTACTTTTCTGAAGTTTTAAAATTTTCTAAGTAAGATAATTTATCCATCCACGCTTTTTCAATAAATTAGTAAAGAACGAACTAAAGGGGGGGGGGGGAAGAAATCTCCACATATATAATTACAAATTCCCGTAAAGTTTATAATGTTGATTATGCCTCTGGGAAACTAAAATCGTTCACTCTAAAAACCACGTAAGTTCATATCGTATCAGGAATCAACAATATCTGTTCGACACACACACATTAAGAAAATTGTAAAGATGTGCTTGAGTTTATTAAAGTGATAGAGCTTCAGAATATTTTATTCACACTGATATAAAAATTTATTTAAAAAATATGTGATTGTGTTTCGTAAAAAATCTTGACTTAATTTGATTTTTAAAAGGACTAAATTAAATTACGCAAAACACAACTATACGAGAAATACTGAACACTTAACTTTAATTAAACCCTTTCCAAAATAAATAAAGTGTAATTAAATTAAGAGTATTCTAAAACAGACCTTGAACGAACTTCTATGGAATAGATATTGTCCATTAAGTAATCGAAAAACATCGAATCAGAAGAAAGCGAGAAAATAGGCAAAGGTTAAGTCCCATGTTTTCTTTTCCCCATAATTTATTTTAAAAATACAATATTTTAAAAAAGGCATGTAGATCTGAAACACTTTATCGTTTTGATGTTATACAAAATATGCTAAATGTGGTAAAATCCAACTATCACTGCTTATATAAAATTATTTTATTTATTTCTTAACCCCTTAACGGGCGATGGTTTAATATGAAACTACCAAATTCTGCCACTCACTATCGGCTACAAAAAGAAATAAGCATTAATCAAATATTCTACCCCTGTTTCATAAAAATAGCTATTGCTTCCTCAAAATGCTTAAAGATAACGAAAAAGACGCATGAATCTTTCACTATTTATAGGTATAATTAAAAATGTTTAAAATAATTTATAAAATTAAAATCAGAAATTTATTTAACAGGAGGGGCATTAACGAAATCTAAAATAAAGGTATGAAATTGTTAGCCCTTCAAAGAGTTAAATAACTTTACCGATTTTAATTAAAATTTGCATTCTTCATTACACCGGTCGGAAAAACTAAATTTAATAAAATTTGCAATTGAGAAGTTAGCCTACAAGAAGAATACCGAACAAAATGCTCGTAGAATCTATCTAAGTGTAATATAGTTTATTCTAAGGACAAATACTTCGACGTACTTTGCACAGAAGAAATACATATCCTCCTCTGGGAATTTAAAAAAAAGAAAAAAAAAACTAAATCGTACAGAATCGGAAAACAACTAAGAAAATTAGCAGACGAAAAGTAAAGTCTCGTGTTTTCTTTTCTCCTTAATTTATTAGAACAATACAATTAGAAAAAGACACGTAGATCAGAAACACATTATACCATTCTGAAGTTAAAAAAGACATTCTATGTATGTTAATTTCTAATTAACCCAGCTAATTCAAAATATTCTTTTCTTACATATCTTTGATGAATTCCAGGTAAAAACAGATACTTTATGCAATCGGGAAAACTAATTTTAAAAATTATTTCATCGAGAAATTAGCATACAAGATTCCGTGAACAAAGAACTTGTGCCACCATTCCAAGCGGAACTTAATTTATTCTAAGAACAAGTACTTCAACATACCTTCCACCGACGAAATCCATATTGTTCACTGATGAATCCAGGAAAAATAAAAAGAAGGATAAATAAACTAAATCGAACGGAATCGAAAAATAACCGAGCAAATCGGCAGACGAGAAATGAAAAGTTCCGAGCTTAGAGAATTCAATCCGCCGCCGCGCCGGTTGCTTTTCCCACTTCTCCGATAGACACGAGATGTGCAAGATGAAGTGATGAGTAGGGTTTCTCCTCCGAATCGCAAGTGATGGTGAGTGTGGCTGGAGAGAGAGGAAAGTTAGGAGGAAAATCTCTCTCTCTCTCTGACGCATGCGCCGGTGGAGCGCAGGTATAAGCGGGTTATTCGAAAAAGAAGCATAAGGAAAGAGAGAAAAGAGAAGTGCGTTTTCTCCTCGCTGTGTGCACTCCTCGCGTTTTGATGGATCATTTTTTAAAAACGTACTGACGCTGGATCGTGTCGCGTGAAAGTGATGAATGGCGTTATTCACTATACTTTCGAAAAAAGTTAAGGCTGTTCCTTTAACCCTTTATAGCGCAGTCTTCCCGCTCCGGAAACACATAACTCTAGCGTTTTGACTGCTGCCAGTCACGAAGAATAGATTTGATTTCTATAAAAATAGCTGCGGGAGACACAGCTCCACGAGAATCTTTTACTTTTTAGCACGTCATTTCCCGTCAAAAAATCGTCGCGATTATTTTTAACAGCACTGACACCTGCTGAAACATGGAAGAATGCGAGAACAGATGGATGGATTGCCCAATATTGAAAAAAGGGCAGCCGTTGCTATCGCTCGACTTAACTACCAGCAAGATGGCTGACGATCGAAACGTTCATCGCGTGCCACAGATCTAGAGACCCTTTTTTGTCGACAGCTGGCTGTGCCCACAGCCAGCTGTCGACAAAAAAGGGTCTCTAGATCTGTGGCACGCGATGAACGTTTCGGTCGTCCGCCATCTTGCTGGTAGTTAAGTCGAATGATGGCAACGGCTGCCCCTTCTTCAGCATTGTGAAAGGGTTGCGCCTCAAAGGGTTAACGGTGTAGTTCGAAAAAATCATGTGATTTTGGTACATTACAAATAAACTAAATATATCAGGCACTTCAAAATTTTGAAACTGTCTCTTTACAGGCTGTACTACATACTGAATCAAATGATAAACCTGTATCAGTTTCAAAACTTTCAGAAAAAATTCTTAAAAATCGGAAATTTTCGCAAAACTTGTTACTCTTTGAAAAATCTTGCAGGTCAGATCCATGTTTAAGAATTTTTTCCGTAAATTTCAGAAAAGGCACAGCTTTTTCGCTTATTAAAATGTATAAAGAAGCTTATGAAGAACCATCTGGAATTTATTTTTAGATCATGCTGCTATTAGTTTATTTCAATTTGTGTACCAAGACTAAAAATAGAGTTTTTTCTTCGAACTACAGCCTTAAAAAAAAAGAAAGAAAAAAGACAAAATATAGGCGTCACAGCACTTTTGAACAGATTTAAAAACAAACCGATGGTGCTGTTAAAAACCCGAGAAAATTAATGATGCTTCTTCATCAAAAGCATTATTCACTTCTAGCAACAGTAAGCAGTCTCATAAAATGTTTAGAAAAATATGTTAACGCAGAAATCGCCTTCAGATATGGGTCGATGTTTTATCTGTTTAGAAAAATATTACGTACAGTTATGACGTAAGTTATTACGTACAGTTTCAGATTTTTTTCCCCCGCTAGAACATTTTCTAAATTGTGCCACACTTTGCAATATTTGCTGTACAAATCTATGCAATCAAAAAAGGCAAAGTTTTTTCTTCTTTATCTGACAGTTTATAGTACAGCTTATGATGAATCATCTGATTTTAAAAAAATCCTTGGCAGAAATAATTTAGTTCAGTTTGAGTATCAAAACCCTGAAGCAGGTGTCTTAATACTGTCTTAAGCATCGAAATCGCCCTGCACAATGGGCCTTTGTGGTATCCGTGTAAAGCTAAGATAATATAAGAAATATACCGTACGTTAATGCTTCTTTCTTGTGAATGTTATGGTTGCTCATACAAGTGCACAGTACCGCTTTAGAAAAGACAGTCTCTTTTTTTCCCCCAAGCTCGATCTCAGTGAATTTTTTAAAAACTGTTCGAAAATTGCTGTCGCTCCCCCTCCTCTCTTTCAAAGAACAATCTTAAAACAGAATGTATTGGCCTTGCTCTTAAGGTACGGCGTATTTTAAAGTAAAAATTTTGTCTGTATAAAATATTTTGCAAAAGCGTTTTATGTTATTTGATAAAAATTATGTTCTCTCTCTCTCTTTTTTGTGCTGATATACTTTTTTTCTGTTTAAAATGGAGTATCAAGTAGATAAAGAAGAACATTTTAGACACCCTCTGCTTTCTGTTTTTAATCGAGGTGCCTGAGCCACAGAAGTCGCTTAAGAAATTTGTGATGTGCACTGAAAAATATCGATGTCTCTCAGGACAGCTCGAAATTGGTTTTATTTTGACTCTCTTTAATCGACTTGATACTCAGTTTTAGTGACTTTAAAATAACAAAATTTATACCAGCACAAAAACTTTCAACTCACTTATTTCGTCCAGTGCATAATTCTCAATTGAATGACATAAAACGTATTCCCAAGCCAATTTCTATTTCAAAGTTTTCACTTAAAAGACTTAGGGCCAACCCAGTACATTTTTAGACACCATTGACTTTGAATACAAATAAACGTGGAAATAATCGTCTAAATATTTTCGATATTTAACCAGAAGTATTAATCATGCCAAATTATTTTACATACATAACGAGGAAGATTAATTATGCTGTACAACTCGATTACGAAGTGCTTTTTAACGCAGTTTTAGTTATATTTAAATATTGAAATAAATGATTAACTTGCTGAAAATCGCTACAAAAATAAACAAACAAATCTTTACTTTCTGTATCCACATTGCACAGCTGAGAGTAAAATACTAGTGTTTGGAAGCAACACTAATCACAGCAAGAGAATCTCCACTGTTACATATTTGCAGAGATGGAGGAAACAGGTTAATACTGCTGACACTTGGACATATTTCAAGCCGATGTTCTCAAGCATCAGTCTTGAATATACGTGAAGCACCTACATATACATTCCGCTCAATGAAAGAATTTGTACAAATGTATTTTTAAAAATATATTGGGTGCAACCAAAGAGTTATTGTTTCCGTATAAAACTGCATGATACACTTTTCGGTAGAAGCCTTCATAAATCTCAATAATGCACACGATTTTTATTTTGTTGTAAAAAGGTAACATCGCTAAAATGTAATTTAAGCATTCACTGCCAGTAAATCGTAACACACTGGAATTATTTTATATGCACCAGTAAAAACTATAAAAATAAATGTAAATAATATATCCATATTATGTAGTCATAAAAAATATTTACGGCACTTAGGCAGACAGACAAACCGAATGTGTAAATATTTTTAGCCTTGTTTCAAAAACCTGATAACACATTTCAGCTCTTTATGCACAGTGTTTTGTGATATAGGCTAAGCTTTCTTTAACCTATCGAAAAAAATGTTAATGAATTGCATGAATATACTCTAAAATCAATGAGAAGTTTTAATTTAATAGTTTTAAATATTTTCTGTTGTTTTGAAAATTACGCAAAAGGTAACATTTGCGAAATTAAAAAGAGGTAATACATCGTTTTAAAAATGTTTGTTTCTTTTAATAAAGCAAAATATTAAAGTGTTTTGGAAAGTTATTTAATTTCTTAAATTATTAAACAAGTGAAAAGAAACAGAATGTTTCCATAAAACTTACTAATTTTTAAAGTATCAGTACTAATAATAACTGTAATTATTCATTTATTGAAAATTAATCTGATAGGTTAGACACAAGGCTGAAATTGACAGCAATTCTAACCATTTTTACAGCTGAAATGAATGCAGTTTAGTAGAATTAGTAATACTATATAGATTCTGTTAAAGAAATCAAAAGTTTAATGTTCTACCCATTTCGAACTGTGTTTGAAATATTTAATAGATTTACTTAATGTTGAACAGGTTTTTCCCAGAGAGTTTATGAAACTATACCTAGAACTTATACTGAGTCAGTGGGAAAATTCTTTTTTGTCTGGAAATACCAAGATTCCGCGAACGTAAATAAAGCTTTCGAAGTCAATGTCACTAAAGAACCTACAATTAACTTCAAAACTACTGACATTCATACAGTATCGAACGCGGATTCTTGTTATTTGGTTTTTGGCAATTTTTAATTCCTAAATAGAATTAAAAACCATAAATTATGAATTTTTGCGTAATTACTTTGCTGTATATATACGAAAATGGATTATTAAGCTATGTAAAAGTCCCTAGATAAGAAATAAGCACCGGGCTTTTGCATAGGATGAAAATATAGTTTGCAATGCAGGACTGAGAAGAAAGTTTTACCTCAAACCTAGAACAAATTTTCTATTTATGCGTAAAACAACTGACACAACGAACTATACAATCATTTTTTTAATATTTCAGTAGCATTCTAAGGTGATGAATCCTCTAATTACACACACACGCACACACACACACACACACACACACACACACACACACACACACACACATATATATATATGTAATGCGGTAATATGTTACGTAGACCCTTCTATAACGTCCCGCAGTGGTCTGGGCGCTAAACTCCGTTCCCATAAGAACACGGCAAGTGAAGCAGCATCCGGTTTGGCCAGTGCTTGGGAGGGTCATCGCCCTCTCGGCTCGTCCACTGTGGAACCATGTACGCTAATGGGAGCTGGTGCACGTAAAATCCGTCGTGGCTCCAAAGTCCTCCAAGTTGTTAAACGATACCTCTGGGGATGCCGATTTCAGGTGGTGGTTGGTCCCTCATCTGGAATCGGCTCAAAATTAGGGACCAACAAGTAGAAGTCCAACCCCCTCGGGGGCACTGGCACCCCTCTTTCCATGGTCTATCCATGGACACAACAACAACAACAACCCTCCTATAACACGGTAGATACCATCCGTGTTATATGAATCCGTGTACGAGTCACGAACACATTTTCAGCATCGACTGTGTTAACTAATAATTCAGAAACATCTGTATCATTCTTTTACCATGTGTATGAGTCTTTTTTAACGTATTTTACCAGTCACAAATGCATGATGCATGATCAGAATCAGCAACGTTAACAGGTTATAAGAAACACCCGTCTCATACTTTCTCATTCTTTATTGTAGAGTCTTTTTTTAATGTGTCATAGGAAAAAGATAAAAATTTTCAGCTGTGTTATATGCGCCCGTCTTATATGAAACCGTGTTATTGAGGGGGGTGTCTACTGGGAGCATGTTTTGACGACAGCTGGCTGTGCCGGCACAGCCAGCTGTCAAAAAAGGGTCTCTAGATCTGTGGCACGCGATGAACGTTTCGATCTTCCGCCATCTTGCTGGTAGTTAATTCGAGCAATGACAACGGCTGCCCCTATTGGGAAAGGGTTGTGCCTCAAAGGGTTCATATGTTGTATTTTCATGCTTTTTATGATTATCCTTCCGAATGTGGCTGTTGTCTTTTATGCCCTGCGGCTAGCCACATCACGGCGCCACATCTTCTACCTAGGACGGCGATGGGCGAAATTTTGCGTCTTCTGTTCAATTGAGCCCCAGTGGTTGGAAGGCTGATTTAGGCCAGGGTCTCCTAATTTTTATACAATTTCAGGTGAGAGACCAGCAGCTGGATTAGCACCTCTCGCTTGAGAACATAAAGTACATTGGAGATACGATGGATTTTACGTATGCCAGCCCCCCATAGCGTCGTGCATGCACGATCCAACAGCACTGTAGGTGGAAGATGTTTTCACCCTCCCAAGGTATGGAATGACATTTATAAAACACGATAAAAAATACTGAGTTAGCAACAAAGTGAATATCAGTGAAAAGTATTAATAATAAAACCGAAAATCTGTGGTTTTGTTTGTTTGCTTGGTATACGAATTCCACGATGTTGAATAGAATGGTTTGAAATATTAAACAAATAATAGTAAAAAAAAAATACTGGAAAACGGTGTCAATAGAAATCTTATAGTTGCAGGCTATGGCGTAAAAAATCTAACATTGGTGAAATTTCTCCACGACTTCTCATTTTAAATATGCCGTATCGATATTTTCGGTGCGGGGAAAAAAAAAAAAAAAACCTCCGGAATAGTCATCTCAAAATATCGACTGCAAGAAATCAAATGTCAAAAATTTCTGAATGGATACTTCAGCTAATGTTAAAACATGTGTGATACATGTGTTTTCAAATTCGACTGATAAATTTAGAAGGGTGATAGTAGGTATCTTGAAGATGAAAATTTACCAGAGAACAAGGGGCGCCAACCACACTTAAAGTGTGAAAATCACGAAAAATGCATACAAGTTTCGACGTCACGCTCGAAAGACAAAAGTACTGTGTTAACTACGGATAGATTTATTTGATTATTTATTCCAAGAGTTGCTAGCAGTAAACAAAGGCGTATAAACGAATCTCAGACGCTCTCGAAGATACCAGGAATGTTTTTGATGTCTGCCCAGCAGCATGGGTGTCAACATGACAAGTAAGGATATCATTGTGACATTCATCTGGCACTGGCATCCACTTTTCGTCTTCTCTGGACTCAAGAGTCGGTGTTTTTTGTGATTTTTACCCTTTCGACGTGGTTTACGTTCCTATGTTGCGTGATAAGTTTTCATCCTCTTGATGCCTTTTATCGCTTTGCAAGAACAATGCGTCTCGCTTCCAACGCAACTGATAGACAGCATAATTGGAAGCATCGTACATCGCTGTTGGTGCTGCATTGTTTTTAGAATGGATCATATTATATATAGTGAAAGTATACTTCCTATACTAAAGACGCATCCAATTTGTTGATTTTATACTTATGTTGATGTCTATAGCATTATAAGTGTCTGGTAATTTCTCTTCTTGTTATTTTATAGCTTACTATCTGTTGCATGTTGTGGGTCAGTTTCATTAAACTCTAATAGTCAATCGTGGAATTGTCATTTTTGCAATTTTTCCTTAGCCCATTAAGCACCAAAGCTCCCGTTACGGGAACATCTATTACACATTTTTTTCTTAAAATATTTTAACGCAATTTACGAAATGCACGTTTTATATAAACATTTACACTATATAACACACCCTATAGTGTAAATGTTTATATAAAATGTGTATTTCGTAAATTGCGTTAAAATACTTTAAGAAAAAAAATATATAATAGATGTTCCCGTAACGGGAGCTTTGGCGCTTAATGGGTTAATTAATGATAACCAGTGGATATATAAAGTAAAATATTCTGGGCGCTAAAATTAACATCTTAAAATATAGTAGTATACTCGTATAAAATAAAATAGCCAAGATTATAAATTACCTAAATAAAACTCATTACATATAACTGAGTGATTTCGTTTCAGTATTAAAGACATACTTTTTATAGCTTATATAGCTCCCTCCTGAAGGTGTAACAACCTTAGACGTCAATAGACACCCTCTTTCTACTAGAATCCCCCTTCCTACCTCGCCCCTAAAATGAGTTCAACAACTCTTCCCTATTTGCCTCTTCTTAGGTGGCTTTTAGAAAGGGGAGAACTGAAAGAAAAAAAAATTTCGGAAAAAAAAAAAAACTTACCACCCCTGTCACACGCGAATGGCTCGCGACTACCACCACCATTTTATGCATGAAAAAAATAATCCTGGCCTATTTTTACTTTTATCTTTCACCCCCGCTGTAAATTTTCTTGGTCCCCTCATTGTTAAGATGAGAATCTAGACCAAACATATTAATGTAAGAACCCCAGGGCAACGCTCGTGCATCTTAGAACTTCCGGAACTTATTTTTTAATGCGAAAAATTTCAAGCATAAGAGCTTTTATTCCTTTCTCCCCCATCCACCCCCTAAAATTTCGATTTACGATTCTGTACCATATGCTCTTTTTCTTTAGAACAATGAGATTACCCGATTTTTAATGTTTCTTATTTTGATCATATTGGGCTACCCATGGGTGAATGCAGAAGACACTAAACATGCGTAGATAGCTGAAATGGGACTTTCGAGGGTTCTGGGCCAACCGCGCGGTTGTCGATCTATCAGTCTGGATTGTTAGACGGTTTTCTCCAGATGTAACATGAAAGTACGTTAGAAACCCTTATAAAGTCTTCTGCTCAAGATACCCCCTCTCCTTAAGTAGATAGCTTCGTATAGCTTTGTCTTAAAACCGTTAGAACCTTGATCATATTGTGTTCATCTGTTTAAAAGAAGTGACAGTTTTTTTGAGATTTTTTTTCACTTTGTATATTGAAAGTGCCTTGTGAGATTTGTTTTGTTCGCTCCTGTAACTGATGTATAAATGCTTTTTACAATACAGTAGAACCTCGATTCATCGTTTTTCATGGGATGTGTAGGAAAAAACGATGAATGCGTGAAAACGACAAATGCGGGTTCAAGACAAAATACGTAGAAAGCAATCTTTATGCATACACACAATGACTGTATAGTAACAAATACAAATTTTTTGCAAAATTGTAAAACAAATAAATCGAAGATGAAAATTAAGTGATACTTACTTTAAAAATTCAGTAATTTTATGTGGGGTTATTCATCATTTTTTAAAAATTAAACAGTAAATTTTCAAGATTTACAATACTGGACCTTTTATGTGATTTTATGTTTGTATGAAAAAGTTCATACAGTTTCAAATACCATTATTGCTTCAGACAAACTTCGTACTAGTGTACTCTCAGCCTCATCGGCATGAATATTATCCTCTGCTTCGCCATTATATTCATTTTTTTGTACCATCACACGTTTCTTCCATGTTTAGAATACCGCTGGCCTCACCGTCTTGATTAATTGAATTACAATCATTAAATTTCGCACTATGTGCATCCTCTTCAACACGGAACCACTGTTCATCTGATCATCATTGAAGCAAGAAATCATACCAAGAAGCAATTACAGTTTGTATGCCATATGGATTCACGTACTGTTCAATTTCATTTTGGTCAGGAGAAATATTTTACAACGATGATTGCGGGAAAGTCACTTTTTGGCGAACGACACAGGCGGGGTTTCTTTAACGTTATTCAAATACAATTTGTGCAGGGGCCACAGAAATAAAAAAATCAACACGGGAAAACGATGAATGTGGGAACGATAGATCGGGGTTCTACTGTACAAGAATGCGTACATTCTTTTAGCGAATTTTCTTATAAAACTCTATAATTTTAATTTGTTTGAAATGAGATAACTGTACATTTAAAAATGACTTTAAATACTTTAATTTAAACAACGACTGCCCACTGAGCTTAGTACATTGGAATTCTTTTGTATATTACTGATAAAAAATCTATTAATGCAATGTGCACTGTTTTCAATGGGGTACGTGGTACAGAACATACCGACAATCTATTTAATTTTCGCTGGTAGACGAATGTACGGGACTGGCAGGCAAACCGAAATAGTAAATCACTTTCCAAATTTTTCTGAAAAGTTTTAAAAAAAAAAGTACAAAGAAACTAAGCGTATGCCCTAGCATGGCATTATATGTATATTTAAAGCACTACATACGTATACCGCTATGCATGCATGTGACCAGTGTTGACAAAGAAGTAATCGTGATTAAGGATTGAAAACAAGCGATTAATGTTTAATAACGACTAACAATGGAAAAATTTTCGTCAGTAATAGTGACTAACGAATAAACACTGCCTGCGACCTAGTCAAGAAATCAAACCGATAAAAGAAAACTTAATGCTTCACATGCATCGCTTTTACTCGAACATATTTTGAGGTTATATTTCAGTAATGAAAAAATAAAAATACTCCCTTCTCATGAAGCCTGAGGCTGTTGCCACTTTGGGTAGAAGTAAGCTCGTATCCAGCTAGAGGATTCTCACCTGGCGTGTGCCATGTGTCACTATGAGGCGTGGGGGTAACGCATGACACACTTCTGCCACAGCAGTCTGTTTTCAAGGGGAGAAAGCAACTTTTCCGTGCAGGGTCGAGAAACTTTCATTGTCGGGGGAGGGTTTTGCTTTTTGCACCCCTTTTCAATTCGATGGGGGAAAGGAAGTGCTTTTAACCAGCACAAGTTGATATCGTTCAAGAAAAAAAAAAGTCTGCTTGAATTTATATAAGAAAAATATATATGTATATATATTGCTACAACTACGTAGGTTGAGTTGAATCGTTTACATTATGAGGTACAAATTCCAAGTTTTATTTTGTATTCTTTTCAGTGAAAAATATTATTAATTAATTTATTTTTTTCTCGATAGAACGAGAACTTTAATGAAAGGCGAAAAACAGCAAATAAAACTAGAATAAATATTTCGAGCAGTCAAATATTTGTACAGAATTATTTGAAGTTTAGAAAATAACATAATTCGAAATTCGATGCCGTAAAGGCGCAGTAAAAATTTTAAATACATGGCACAAGTATACTTTTAGAATCTTCGGCATTTCAACAAACAGGAGACATTTGCATTTCATAGCTTGTAATGCTTACACCTACAAACTAACAATTACGTAATTGTATCTAATCTAGTGTTATGTTAAAACAGAAGCCTGTTACGATTATTAGGCTTTGGGAAGAAATTCGCATAAAAGCGTCTAGCTTAAAAAAATTTGAAGATTGGGGTCTAAAGAATTTTATAGCCTAGAACTTAAATCTATGTAAGTTCTTTGTTCATCCCTTTATAGAAGAGTTGTACACGTAACGTACATTATTTTTGACCGAGAATACTCTCTTTAATAAACCTTAACTAATATGTATGAAGTTTGATTTATTTGAAGACATAAACGTCTCCGAAACACAATTTAAACAGTGACTACCTATAGATCTTAATGTACTAATAGACTTTTGCGTCTGCCTCTAAACAAATTAGAAATACTATGCACACCTTGTTTAATTGAGTGTTTGGTATAGTTCATTGAAATACCTTAAAAAAATCGAAGAAATTCAGCGCAGACTAACAAAAATACTCGGTCTAAACAATTTTCAATTTTGCTGTAAAGAGTTGGAAAGTAAGAACGCTTCACAAAATGAACAACTTAAAACAGCTTTTGGGTCATTCCATATTAACAACATTTGTGTAACATTTGTCTAGCTGAAAATGAAAATTATTTTCATGACCGATTAGTTAAAAATAAAATTAAGATAACTCTTTCACCTTTACGGCTATGCATTATAAGATCATAAATAAGGACATAATACCGTATTAGCTCAATATAACGCGATCTTTTTTGACTGATCATTTCCCGCTAAAAACCTGACTCGCGCTAAATTCGAGGTCTAAATATAGGATTTTTCAAAGTGTTTGGATGAAAAATTTTGGGGTCGCGTTATATTCGGGTTAATACTGTAGTTCAATTTTTGATATTTTAGTAAAATATTGGTCTTTTGTGGTATGACTAACGTAACATTTTATGACTAATGATAATATTAAACTATCACATATTACATTAGGCACAGCTCTTAAATAACCCAAATTACCAGTTTTTAACTATGTATCAAATATAAACTATGTTTATTTAGAATCCTATCATACATGCTTTTGAGCTGAAAAAATTCTGTTAACTTTATTTTTGAATAATCAGTAATATAAACTTTTTCATTTATAGCTTTTTTAATTGCCATGGAATGAATGACCCTTTTACATCCTAAGAAGTGGCACAGTCAGTAAAACGTGTAGAGAACACTCTTGTTTTATGTAAAAAGAAGCGTAAATGAACGAGGATGTTTCAACAAAATAATAATAATAAAGAAAAAAAATCTTACTTGGCTAATGAATAATCTGGATGAGGTCTCATTTGATTTTAATTTCTTTGAAGTAATCACCTGAAATAATAAAACAGGTTATAAAGTAGTCCATAAAAATAAATAAATAAAATAAAAATGTTATACAGAAAAAAAATATTTATTTAGAATGGAAATCGCTTGGCTGGTATTCCATTTATTGAAAAAAAAAAAAAAAATCAAAATACTAAGGTGTAGCGGAAAGTAATGTCCTATTTTTACATAAAATTCAAACAAATAAATTTTCAAAAAGTATTTTATTACAAACAAGATGTATCTAAGAGTAGAACTCATATTTGTTTAAAGAGAGAATTTTACAGCTAATATATATATTTATATCTTCCTTTCAGAGAAAAATGGTTACCCATCCCCTTTTTACACTTTTACCCTCCTTGGAAAATTATATTCAAAATGTTCTGATATAAGATTTTAGGTCTTCGAGAGTATTCTATTTCACAGCAAGAATTTTATAAATATCTCTTTTCTTCTTTGAAATTTCCCCAGAATATGTGAAAAGAATACGTTTGGCCCTCTATCCCCCTAGGTCATGAATTTCGGAAAATGCTCTTGAATTGCGTTATGGGGTAGCACCTACGCCGAAATAACTCTTACACGTGCTAAATTTCTTATTATTAGTTTCAACAGTTTTGCCTAGGAAAAATACTGACATAAGAAAATAAAAATGACGGTACTTTCCAGTGCACCTAATAGTTACGTGTGCTGAGATTTTTCCTAGAGTATTTTATAGCTTTTATGTAAATAGGTTCAATGTTTCCAATACTGCGCAGTACATCTTGTAAAGAGATATTTTTTAAAGCCTGTTACACAAGGTTGCCTTATTTCTTAAAAAGAGCAACCATAAGAAAGTATACGTTCTACGTACACTCAGTTGCCTGAACCGTTTATCTATCAAATTAAGACCTGCCGATAACATCAACTTTAAACAGTTTCTTTTATCTTGTTTTAGTTAAAAAATGAATGATGAATTTGATTAATACAATATAAAAGAAAATTGAGAAAAAATATTAATAAACATTAGCTTTATGTTTAATGACTCTTACTCTACAATACCCGAATCTTTTTCAAAACAGTGCAAAAAACATAATAGTATACCATAAACATAACTGAATCTGACAAGTGATACTTCGAATGACACACTTTAGGGAAATATAATTCTTTAATCATAAAACCAACGTCTGAAATTTCACTACTATACGATTCCATAGGATTACAAATTGAGCGGAAAACCATCCTTTCAAAGCAGTCTTACTTCTTTAACGGAATATTCAGATATGATGTAAGCTGATCAAATGAAGATATATCTGACAGAGAATTTTCAAAGAAATGATTATAATTCATTAATGAAAAATTTCTTAACTAATTTTATTTTTATGATTCTTCTAAGTACCGTCATTAAATAAAGGGTTAATGTTGTCTAAGGGTTCTAAAAAATCATGCAGATTTTGAACAGTTTTAAAAATAAACAAAAACGTGAGAAACATTAACCCTTTAATGCGCAGTGTTCCCGCTCTGGGAACACCAAACTCTGACGTTTTGACTGTTGCCAGTCACGAAAAATAGATTTGATTTCTATAAAAATAGTTGCGGGTGACATAGCTCCACGAGAATCCTTTACTTTTTAGCACGTCATTTCCCGTAAAAAAATGGTCACGATTATTTTTAACAGCACTGGTATCTGCTGAAAAATGGAAGAATGTGCCCGGCACAGCCAGCAGCGTCAAAAAAGGGTCTCTAGATCTGTGGCACGCGATGAACGTTTCGATCGTCCGCCACCTTGCTGGTAGTTAAGTCGAGCGATGGCAACGGCTGCCCTTTTTTCAGCATTGGGAAAGGGTTGCGCCTCAAAGGGTTAACAGAAAAAGTACAATGCCTCTTTACAGGGCTTTTTTTTTTGTGTGTGTGAGCGCTATTTGCAAAAGTTCGCGCTTTTTTCCCATAAAGGTAGCCGATGAAAATTGAGACATTTAGAAAGGAAAAGAAACATTTTGCTAGAGAGAGGATGTCACAAATTGGACCGCTGCCCTGTACTAAACTCGTGAACTATGACGGACACTAAGAGGCTAGACACAAAATTGATTTGCAGACTACTGCAGACTTTTGAACTTTTCCACCTGGTCCCGTTGTTTATATAATTTTTTATTGTTTTTTTATGCAGTTACCCTTATTGTCCGCCATTAGAAAAAAAATCTTGCTATACATGTCCCATTTTGAGATTTTCATTAGATTTTGAATTCCATGACTTTTTGGAGCGGGGGAAGCAGATTCGAGCATCCAATATCGTACACTGCAAAATAAATTAAATAAATAAAAATAAAAATCCATGTCTATAACAGTTGTGTAAAGAATAGGGGAGAGCGGGGCACAGTAGGACATTTTTCGCTTTTTTTTTGGGGGGGGGGAATATTTTTTTCACTTTTAATTAGAAAAAAAAATTAAATACAGACCAATATTTTGACAACTTTTAACTTTCACTACAATTTTAAAAGAATTTATCCTTATTTTATTTTGTGAAAAAAATAATAAATTCAAACTGTACTCAAGTTGTCCTAGTGTGTCCCATTGCGAGGCACAGTGGGTGAGTGAGTAAGGAACACAAAATGTCACAGCTATGTTATAGCAACACATTATTGATATAATTAAATTCAGGTTAAGATATTCAACACAGACTATATAAAAGCAGTTTTCAAATGACAAGACTTAAAAATAGTTACCAGAATGGAACACACCTTTTAAGAGTTGCAGAACTCTTTGCTGAATTAAAAATAATAAAGGAACATGAAATTAAACTGTTTTTCCAGCTGATTTTTCAAACAGTGATAGTATAGAAACAAAAATCGCTTCTACTTCCATACCAGATGAATCGGACAGTGACTAGTTTCCACAGTGTTGCAATAATGGTTCACTAAATTATAGAATTATTTTTCTAATTTTTGAGCTTTTGAATAATAGAAAAATATTTGTCGTCCCACTGTGATACCCCACCCCCTCCCCTAATGATATGATCAAATACCAGATATCCAAAGTGAAATTTTCTTTTCGGTAGCAATGAAATGGAAAATAAAAATTAATCTTCGGATAATTTTTGCGATGTTTCACCTGACAAGCCCCGACACTGCAACCACCAATAACCTAAATATTTGAAAACCTTTATTTCAAAAATAATACTACATTTTTTTTTTCTAAACTCGTCTTCATACCATGTCTTTATCCACACATTTCTATACTCACATAATACAAGCTGAATAGTAAGTGGGTGTGTAGGTTGTATGCAAAGCAGCTCTTCCAAACGACAGGAAGTATGTTTAAAAATCGGGTCAGTAAGACAAAGTTCATCAGTTAGATGTACTAACCAAGCAAACTTACAGATTTTCGAGCTTTTGAGTTGTATTTAAAACACAAAAATATTCCACTATAGAATGAAGACATCGAAATACTGTTGATTTTTAATGATTATTATTCCCCGATAATCTGTTTAGCTTGTGGTTTTGCTAATCTCCTGTTACGGTATTGTACAGAGTGTACCGAACAGGCAGTAACACGCGTAATTTTTTTATCGATTAGAGATAAGTGGGCAATGTAAATTGAAAAAATGTTCAAAATAAGATAGGAAAAGAAACTATGCTAAGAAAAATTCCTCGCGTTAATTTTAAAGAGTTACACATTTTAAATTTGTACACGATCCCCGTACAAAAAATTTCTAATTAGTAAAATGTGCTTTACACACTAATGAGATGATGAACGAAATTCGGAGAATTCTATCCTAAAATGTGTCAGAGGTATGAAGATAGGAGATATGGAGATATTTCAGGGGATGTAATATATATATATATATAATATAATATAATATAATTATATATATTATATTTTTTAATTTTTCGATAAATTTTTCGTATTTTTCTTTTTACTTTAGCATTGAATTAAAAGTAAATATTCTATTTTATAAACACATAAGGTGAACCATCGTAGTTTTTTAGGTTGAATTTTTCGAGTGGGCATGCGACAACAGGTGAAGCACTGTTCGTAAATAGGTCACTGAGCTGCTGCAGTTTTGTTAGTGGGGCAAGGGTAGGGACGAACCCTCCTGCTCTGCCGCCACGACTGAACATGCAGTCAAGATTATAAAGATCGACATGAAACACCTGGGCAGGGGAGGCTCCTTTTCATCATAATTTTTTTTTTTTTTAGTTTATATTTTTACCCCCCGCCCCTCTTTATTTGTTGCGTTAGAGCGTTTTTTTGCCCCTGCAAAAACGCTTGTAAGTTTTTTTTCCCCCCTCACGTAGAATTTGACAGCTTTCTGAAGTTGGTGGTTGATATCAGCTAATATTCAAGTGGAGCAAACCGGTCTATCAGTGAAATTGGGGCTGTTCTTTTAACCCTTTGAGGCGCAACCCTTTCCCAATGCTGAAAAAAGGCCATCCGTTGCCATCGCTCGACTTCACTACCAGCAAGATAGCGGACGATCGAAACGTTCATCGCGTGCCACAGATCTACAGATCCTTTTTTGACGACAGCTGGCTGTGCCCGCGCACAGCCAGCTACGTCAAAAAAGGGTTTCTAGATCTGTGGCACGCGATGAACGTTTCGATTGTCCGCCATCTTGCTGGTAGTGAAATCGAGCGATGGCAACGGATGCCCTTTTTTCAGCATTGGGTAATCTATCCAGCTGTTCTCGCATTCTTCCATTTTTCAGGAGATGTCAGTGCTGTTAAAAATAATCGTGACTATTTTTTTACGGGAAATGACGTGCTAAAAAGTAAAGGATTCTCGTGGAGCTATGTCACCCAAAACTATTTTTATAGAAATCAAATCTATTCTACGTGATTGGCAACAGTCAAAACGTCAGAGTTTGGTGTTCCCAGAGAGGGAACACTGCACGTTAAAGGGTTAAAAGAATCTAATTGCGCTGGATGCTAAAAAAATTGCAGTGTCTCTTTACAAGCTGTAGGGTGCACATGCACATGCCTGACAGCATTATCGGGGGAGGGGGGGGGATTCCAGCAGATCTGCACGGAATTAATAGGGAATAATCGGAGGTTTTTTTGCACTCTTACATATAGTTTTAATAGGAGTAAAAAAAAAAAAAATCTTAAAATGAACCATGCTGGTAACTGATTTGACAATAAATATTATACATTACTCTATGAGCATTAATTAAAAGTTATTTAAAGATTACTCTGGAGAGATTTTTGAATTAGAGTACTTTTTATTTAATTTTGATTTATAATATTAAAAATAAATAATCAGAGAAATAGTATTTATAATCTTCATTAACCGTTGTCTTGAAATGTTTCACGAACACATTCATCGAAGAGGTCTTCAAGGAAATTTGACCTTAAAAGTCATTCGGACTTGTAAAAAATCTGTAAAAATTAAAAATTCCACTCATCGAAACATAAAATAAAATAAAGGCCAACTTTTAATGCTACGTCATTATAAAGATTTACATAAAGGAAGGCTAGAGAAAAAAATAGTAATTCACGAGAACGATAGGAATAGATTAGAATTAGAATGCTTGAGGATTTACAACAACTACAATTTTCTACAGTTGACTACAATTTTCAGTAAAAAATTCCCCTTTGAAAAATGACTCCGGAAATCTGGAAATTGCTTAACCACAAAATCCGGATTATGGACTACGTATGTCTTACTTGTTACAGACAGTTCCATACTACATTCCTGGTAAACGGAACATTTCCCCAAATCTCATAATGTAGCGATTTTTGTTCGAAATTTTTTTTAAATCGGGAGATATTTCATGGAAACTGAGAGATTAGAAGAAGTAACAAAAACCGTGAGTTTCCTGGAAAATGAAGTAGAGTTGGCAGGTATGTATGCACGATTACAACAGGTGAACTTATGACAATCTGGAAACATTCAGGAAAAATTTTTAAAATGCGATAGTTTCCAATATTTCCCTCAACTGTTAACGCTTGGCTCATTTTTTTTTAAAGTAATTTTTTATCCATTTTTTTCCCCTGAAAGTTGTACGATACATATTCCATTCCACTGTATAGTATTGCGTATTAAATAAAGTATACCTATTCAAGAGCCATCTGTCGAAAGAGGGTACATTGGGGAGAGGACATTTTAAGGGGTCCTAACGCGTATTCATGTTACATCTGGAGAAAACAACCCAAATTTCCAGAACGTTAGATCGGTGACCGCACATTAGGCCCGAACACAGGACCTTCACACTTCAGCCATCTACTATGTTCAAGGTCTTTAGCCACTCGGTCATGGTGGGGCGGCCTAACGTTGATTCAACTCGAGGAGTAAGAACTGCAACCTGGCACTCAAAGATCCAAGCTCGGAAGCTATCCGGGCTAACAATCATTCTAACGCCCTTTAAGTGAGTAAGGTAAACTTTTAACGCTAGGCCCCACCACCGAATTTTCGTTCTGAATGCTAAAAATTCGGTATATATATATATACGTAAGTTAAGCTATTTTATATTATATATATATATATGCATATTATATATACAATAATACATTTATTTATTTATTTAAGGGGTCGTTTTATTGGGCTTTAATTGGTTGTCCAAGGACAGTAGTAAGCGGGAGCAACTGAGAAAGGCTTGCGACAAAGGAAATGACTTTGGAGAAAAGAGGTGTTTTCATTTTGTACCAGCTAGTCACGGTAATTTTCAATAATGAAAATGTTCTACTCTTTTTATTACGTTTCTATTAATAGGATAAGGGTAACTTTGGTGTCATCCAACCCTTAAGGAGTATGAGAAAGAACAGCGTAAATTGTTTTTATTACGTTTCTATTAATAGGATAAGGGTAACTTTGGTGTCATCCAACCCTTAAGGAGTATGAGAAAAAACAGAGTAAATTGTTAAACTGGACTACAATCGCTTTTCCTGCCTGAACCTGTTTTGAATCGAAAACACCTTTTTTTTAATTTTCAAAACGCGTAGAAGTTTAAATGAAAAGAAATAATAATAATAATAATAACCCTAATATTATGCTCCAGCATCTGAATACGCAGAAGGGTTTCAAAAACTTGTTAGAGCAAGCGAAAAGTTTAGCGCGACTACAATAAGCATTTTCCAGAGCCTTGACTCTCTTCCTGGCCAATTTAGAAATATTTTTCCTTTTATAATTTCCTTTTCACTCACACTTGAAAATATTTCTGAAAAGAAATTCCTGTACAAATGAGAGAGTTAAAATCTGTTTTGTAAAACGAAAAAGTGATATCAGGCAAGAATGCAGAATAATCCAGAGGCCCTTTTCCGATGTGATGGCGGAAACAAGGCAGCTAACTACAGAGCGTAACTATAAAAGGCTTATAAAACGAGAAATTCCTGCGAGGTATTTTTGCGTTTTCTGAAATTGAACTTGAACAATGGCACAAAAGGTTCTCCCGTTCACTTCCCAGGCTTATAATAATCATGACAACGAAATCAGCACGTTATATACAATCATGAAATTTAGCCTGGATGAAAGATTCTCAAATTCGCGTTCCAAGAATAAAAGGCAAAATTCTTCGTGAGTGAATGGAGTATGATGACCGGAAATGAAAGTGCGTTCATTAAAAAAAAAAAAAAGAAAAAAAAAAGAAAAAAAAAAAAGAAGAAGAAGAAGTTGATCGGGAAAAAATGGATGTGGAGATTTTTTTTTTAAGTGTAAAATTTCTTTTTTAAACTCACTTGTACTACCTGGGTGCATTTTACGAATTTAATTAGTTTTTAGGCTAGATCAGTTTATACTTAATTAAAGAAAATTTCAACTTGAAATATGCTTAGCAAAAAAAATTTAAACTAATTATTATTGTTTTCTTAATGGATATCTTTTAACTTTTTTAACCGCTGAGAACATTTCCTTTCAAAAAAAAAAAAAAAAAAACTGCCAGTTTCACCTGATCTTTGAACAGCGTTAACCAGGCCTGGACTGGCTCCTCAGGAGGCCCCGGCTAGAGATTGAAAAGGAGCCCCTTTTACTGAGGAATTTATAGGGAATAGAATATTAGAATACTTAATATTTGAAAATGGGGCTAACGCGCCTGAAAAACACATTTAACTATTTTAGAGCTTTTGGGGCCCCTTGAGCCGTGGGGTTTCGGGAGTCCTCCGCTGCATCACTGCGTAAAGACGTAAGATTACTGCGAAATAAAATAATCAAATACTCTGATATATAAATATATCAAATTACTCTAATTATAAAGTAGTTTATCTATTTTCGAGGGCCTCTCCTGAGCCCCCGTGGGCCGGGGCCCTCGGCAATCGCCGACCAGCAGATCTGGCCAGTCCGAACCTGGCGGTAACTAACGGATGCTAAACACTAGAAAAATTAAAATTGCTTCTTCACAAACCAGAGAAGTAGCGAGGTAGTGTCCTCAAGAGTCTGGGACCCTTCTGAAATTTAGATCTTAGTTAATTGGATGATCGCAATTCTGCTTTTTTGTGATAAATTCCACCTTTTCCACATTCCGGGGCTTGCTTGATTTTTTTTTTCTGGCTGCCTATTTGTCGAAAATTATGCTATGCGACTTTATTAAGAGTAAACTTAGGGTCAGGCGTGGTAATTATGGCCAGCGTAAATTTTTAGAAATCCATAAATTATAAAGTTTTCGAAAAATTAAGCTTGGAGTTTATAATCCATTTTTCATTATAGGTATCTTTCATCATTAATATTAAGTATTTTTACTTGAATACGTGTTGGAACCTCTTAGAAGTCCTTCGACCAAGGCACCACCATCGTGGGCATATAGCCCATGCGTAGCTTTGCCGTTACAACACAATCAAACAAATAAGCATTTTTAAGATAGCAAATTTGGCGGTTTGGCATTCAAAGTTATATGACGCAATTTTCTCTCTCTCTCTTTTTTTCTTTTAGGCAAGCAGATTCATATTCAAAAGTATGTTGGTAATATAACAACTACCAAAATGTTATTACATTTCCTAACGTCGTTAAATATTTTTAAATTCATGGTCATAAGCACACAAGTGTTTTTTTTTTTTTTCTCTTTTTGAATGGAGTATTTATGGCCATGTATGAAACATACAAAAAGTCTTTCTGACGCGAAAGAGCATTTGCTTGTCTCATAAAATTTAAAAACACCAAGGAAAAAATAATTTAAAATATTAACATTATATATTATAAAATGGAAATTTTGCTCTTGGCTATTTTAAGAAATTTCAAATACTTAAAGCTTTTGGTCATGGCCTTGTTGGAAGGAGTTAAAAAAAAAGTTAGGCGAATCAGTGGAATGGCGTAAAAAATACATGCTACCTGAACGGTGTTCGGACAAAACTTCTAAGTGGTTAGCTCATTGGTTGATTGGTTAGAATACTTTTTGTAAATTTTAAAACAACTGGTGGGTAGGGAATGCAATCCCGCATTGTTTTTCGTCTTGCGGGATTTCGGGTTTGAGATTTATGGATCCCGCGGGATTGACATTTCATTTAGCTAGGGCTTCATTTCAACAGAGAAAAGTAAAAATAAGTAAGATTTTAAGCACTATGACGCTTAACTTTAATAATAATAATTAATCTTATGAGATAATTTATACAATAACTTATAGAAATATGAAAATTATAATCATGATTTTCAGAATAATACAGTAAGTTATGTCTTAATATATTAGCATTAGTTATGTTAGTTTCTAAAATTGAAGAATTTACAGACAAATAGATTCACATACTTACGTTATTTTCTTAGTTGCTGAAAAAAGAACGTACAAAATCGAACAAATCCAATGAATCATTTCCTAGTCTAGATTTAATTTTAGTAAAGTAATTAAAAGTGTGAATTAAAAAAAATAATAACTAAAATGAAAACTTTTTATAATTAATTCATGATTGCTCGCTAAGAGATAAATTAGTATGAAATATTTCAGTTCACTTGGGATTGGGAAGTTTTCGAAAAATTTAGATTACAGTGTTTGGATTTAGATCTTTGATCCAGACTCCCATTGGAAGATAATTTAAAAAAATAAAACTTTAAATTAAAATTTGTAATTATGAATTCGTTTATTGTTACATGAAAGACATGAATATTCAAAAAATTTCGGTCTATTGGTTGGAAAAGCAGCGTGAAATTTTAATAAAAAATAATTTATTTCTCGGTATCAATCCCGCGGGACTAGTCCTGCAAATATTTGGGCGGGATCCCGCAGGATCCCGTTCCCTCGGTATCGGGAGTGCATTCCCTACTGTTGGGCAAAGCCCCTAATACGGCTTTTTCTTTAAAAAGGCATAATTTCAACAAACAAAACCCAGAGGTTAGATCAGATGGAATGTTACAGAGCTTCATATTGCTTGGTTCTTACATGTTCCTTGGAACATAAAAATTTAAACTTTGCACTATTTTTAATTATGCGAAACCCATGAAACACCTTGCGTATTAGCCAATTATGGCGGATTTTCATAATTTGGGGACTTGCGCGTATGTATAGTTAATAATTAGCTCTAAGAAAACAGTACTTCATATGTTTTCTTTGATAAAAACTACGGAAGAGCTAGGATAGCTTGCCACCAATGGCGACTTTTCATTATGTGGCGATTTACAAATGCTCACAACCTATAATTACTGCTCATGCAAGGTTCATGGAAAACCGTTATCCATATTTTCATATACATAATTCTTTGCAGATTGGCGTATTTAGCACCACGAATTATATCATCTCGCCGCGCTGGCAAATATCCAAAATGTACTATAACTGCTTCTATGGCATAGTGAATGCCACCAAATATGTCTACTGGTAACAAACACTCCAGCTGGTCCGAACCGGCTTTAAAATAATCTGCATTTCAATTATTTTTCATTTTCAAGGTATTGGGTTCTATACATTTTTGAACTCGAGGTTTAGATTAACTCTGCTTGGAAAGATACCATTTTGCCAGATCGTACTTAATGCCAAGATGGCGATTTTAAAATCAATTAGAATTAGTTATTCTGTTTTGGAAAAACGAATAATCGCTAATTCTAAACTCCTGTTGTCTAAGCGAACTTACTATTTGAAAATTGTCAACTTTGTGTAACACACTTTGAGTTATTTATTTCATATACCTTTTAATTTGGCGAAAAATTGGTGTAACTATTGGTGTGGTTCATGTTTCTACGTACTTAGAATTGCTTTGTTGCAAAGGATTGAATGATTTTAAGCCAAATCTGGCAACCAAGATGTTTTATTTTTTTTTCAGTTTTTTATTAATATCTTCTAAAATAATTCTATTTTCAAAATTTAAGTCAGTTTTTAGGTTCCTCGGAATTTTCCGAATCCGTGGACATGTTTCTCGAAATTCAAATCCCCACAGTTTAAGAAAAGATAGCCAAACAAGCTCTTGACTGCGGCGGCGACAACGGCTGTTATTATTATTATTATTTTTTTTTTTTTTAGAATAGAGAGATTCTGTCACACGCGGAAAAACAGCACGTGTAAGAAAGAGTTAATAATAATGCCAAATAAAATCTTGTTCAAATTATTGAAGATCATTGTAAATAATACACGTAAATAAAAATATTGGAAAAAAAAAAGAATGAAAGAGAAGCCAATCGTTGGATTGATGTAGAAAAATATATTGGGTCTCTAGAATCGGGGCTATACAAAAGTCCTCTTTTGTTGACTCATTAGTGGATTGACTTAATAAAGAAATGCGTAAAAAAATGTTTTATTAATTTATGCGTCATATAGTTTATATTATAATTCGCGTGTAAATCACTCTTTTTATTCATGTGCTGTTTTTGGACAAGACATTGAGATGCATGTTAAATGTTTTCCAACAAACCATGGTACCGTATAAAATATCTAAATATTAAAAAAGGAAATTTCGCTTCATTGTGCCCGCTAATTCAAAGAGCGAAAAGTGTCAATTTATGTTGTTTTGGAATTACAGTATAAAATTCGTATATTTAAGGAAACTTTTAGCCGAATTATTAGTCAAATCAAACGATTTAAACATTTTGTTGTGAGGAGGAACTGGTAAAACTAACAGGGTGAGTTTATATGCATTTATCTATTCATGTATAGATACTGAATGGATAGTGTATAGATACGTGAATAGAACTGAAATATATTTGTATCAAAGGAATAATTCTAACAATTAACTGAATACAAATTCCCCAACATTTGTATTTTAAAACTGTAAAGAAAACTAAAAGCAACCTTTCTAAAGAAGGGAAATTTTTGTAATAACAATTGAATAGTTAAGAGCAGTCGAAATATAAATTCAACGAACTGAAAACAGCTTTCCTTTGCATTCAACTACGGAAAAAAAGTCGCTCGGAAATTTTGATTATATGGGAAACTTTCAAAGGATGTTAAAATGGCGAAAAGCTCTAGCATGAACACAATAGCCATTCCCAGAGTCCTAACTCTTTTAAGCTAATTCAAAAAAATAAAAATAAATAAATGTAATTTCAATAATTTAATTCGTTTTCGAGCTCTTGAAAAGTATTTTACTCCTGAAAAGAACTTCTGAACAAATGAGAGTAAATTAAAAGTCCAACTGCAAAACGAAAAAAAAAAAAAAAAAAAAAAAAAAAAGAAAGAATGCTGCATATCGAGACGATTTCGTCTGCGAATTGTTCCAGAATAAGACTACTGCTATATTAATGTAAAGCTATAAATAGACGAATTCATGTACGGTTTGCACGTTTTTGAAAATTGACAATAGCGCGGAATGTTTTCTCCGTTTCACAGTTGTGTATAATCATAGCAGCTCCAGGAGCTCATGAAATCACCGAGAAATCGACGATGTTCACGTAATTTTCCTTGAGAGGATTTTTTTAAGTATTTTTTGTAAGAATAAACCATAAATTTTGGAATTCTATTCAAGCGTGAGTGAAGTATAATTGCAGGCAGTGCAGCAGTGAATTTAAAAATAAATAAATAAAAAGATTAAAAGAAAATTGTAACTTTTTGTGCTTGTGAAATGTATTTTTTAACAAATGCTTCTGTTTAAGGGACTCGACGCCACAAACTTTCTTTTATTATTATTATTAACTTTCTAAGGATAATTTTTGGTTATTATTAAGTGATTGTAAAACACATTTAACCTAATATAGGAAAATAAATAAATAAATATAAAATGTCATAATTTTGCCACTAATTTTAAAATGCTACTCCTTTTATAATTTTTATTTATATATTCAATTTTTTTAATGTTGCAAATGGTAATACTTGAACAAATTTAAGAATTGGATTTTGGCTAATTATATTACTTTCAAAGAAAAAATAAATAAATGTACAGAAATAGAAATGTGGATTGTATGTGAATGGAAAGTAGAAAAAAAATCATAAGCAATCCTTGTTACATTTGATTTTTTTTTTTTTTTTAAGCTTTCAACCTATAGCTAATCTCATCGTTACTTGTCATATTACGGTTCAATTATCAATTATCAACTTTTCATGAATATTTGACAAAGGCTTAAGAATTTCAAGTGTAGTAAAATTCCAAGAAACAGGAAACTGAGGTAAGTGCCATTAAATTTTTCATTCACCTCTAAGTTATTAAGGACATCTGTTCATATAAACCTGATGTTGCAATTGAAATATGACTTAGAAATTTTAGTAAGATATACAAGATGTACGAAATTAATCCATTAACGTCCAGTGATCTATTTTTAGATGGTCGCAAAAATATTTAAGCATTAATTTAAATTCCTATTTGAATTTGTCATAATAAATGTGATATCCACAAAATACTCAGCGATAAAAAAGTAAAATGATAATATTTCACTGTCTTACTTATATTTTAGAAAATAATTGCATTCATCATAACTCAAATGTCGGAAATTTATTTATCACTTCTGGCATCAACATATATTGGAGAATGTGAGGAAAAAAAGTCGGGAGCTAATGGGTTAAACGATCCTATTTTAAAGTTGTCTGGAGAGAACTATTGTTGAGAAAGTTATGAAATTTTGTGCCGGACATAATGAGGGTATTGGAATTTGTTTGAGCGAATAAAAAGAAATTGGTTCAAATTTACGCCACCTGGGGGGGGGCTTTTTAAAAGTGAATTAAACATTTAGCATACATCCATCCTACTATATAGTTACGATTATCCCTGACTCACTGACTCACTTTCTAACATTTCCGGGCAAACACTTCAAAATAAAACTTTTACTTCCATTACGGCAAGAAGATTAAAAAGTTCAAAAAGATTAGAAAACACAAAAAGTGTAATAATATCTACATCGTTTGTACGATACGCTTGATTCCGCATTCTTCATAATCATGTATAAAAATATAGAAAACAATTTGCGTTACTGTAAAAATCTGAAAATCCACCCGTTCCCACATTTTTAAGCAATTTTCCGCTCTTTTCAGTTCTATTTTATTTCGGGGAGTAAAGAAGTGGATGATTTGAGTGACAAAATTAGCTGTTTCAAGTGAAAATGACGTCATACAATTGGGATTCCAATTCGTTTAAAATAGTTTTTAAAGATAACACCTAATATTTTTTCCCCTTCATATTCGTCTGCTTGAAGCATTGATAAAAGAGGGGATGTGTACACAAAAAGAAATCTTTCAAATGCGAAAAGTTTCCGCGCGTTTCCAGAAGAGCATGACATTCGATTTGGGTATGTAATAAGAATTAAATATGAAGTTAACTACTTTAGGTGCACGAAGATGAAATATATTGAGTGTAGACATACACTGCTGGCCATCGTAAATGCAACACCCTGAAGGAAGCATGCAAATAATATGAAATTTACAACATGCATTAGCTGAGGTGAGATATGCAAATGATTAGAATTTCAGCGCAGACGCACATCAAGCGCGCCTGTGGCGCCACCTCAAAGCGCTATTTAAGGCTTGGAGATTTCGACGGTTTCAAGTACAGCAATTGTGTTTTTCTTGCTTTTTTTTCAAAAAAACGATAAATTATGCCTCGTAGGAAACAACGATCATCTTTTGATCAAGTATCCGAGTTTGACAGAGGAAGGATAGTGGCATACCGAGATTGTGGGTTATCTTTCAGGGAAATCGGTCGTCGTATTGGACGAAACCAAACAACTGTGATGCGGATATGTGATCGTTGGGTGCAGGAGGGTACGACGGACAGACGTGATCGACCGCATCGACCTCAGTGCACCACGTCACGTGATGACAGGCAGATTGTACGCATGGCAGTGACGGACCGCTCAGTCACATCACGAACCATATCACAGCAGATTCAGTCTGTAACGCATCATCCAGTGTCTGCGCGTACCATTCGACGTCGTTTACAGCAGAATGGTCTGTCCGCAAGACGTCCGTTGCTTTGTCTACCTCTGACGCGGAACCACAGACGTCTCCGCCGCCAATGGTGCGATGAAAGAAGGATGTGGACGACAGAATGGAATGAAATTCTCTTTACTGACGAGTCACGCTTTTGTATGCAACACCACGACGGTCGGATTCGAGTCTGGAGACACCGTGGAGAGAGGATGCTGAACAGCTGCATTATGCACCGTCACACTGGTCCTGCACCGGGTATTATGGTATGGGGCGGTATCGGATATCTCTCTCGCACTCCTCTAGTACGCATTGCCGGTACTTTAACCAGCCAGCGCTACATCTCCGAGGTGTTGGAGCCAGTTGTCCTTTCTTACCTTCAGGGCTTGCCAACAGCCATATTTCAGCAGGATAATGCACGGCCACACGTGGCACGCATTGTCCAAGGGTTCTTCGTCAATCACCAGATTGAATTGCTTCCCTGGCCGGCGCGCTCTCCGGATCTTTCGCCGATAGAAAACATGTGGTCCATGGTTGCTCAACGACTGACCCAGAGTTCATCCCCAGCTGTCACACCAGATCAACTTTGGCAACGTGTGGAAGCTGCTTGGTCTGCTGTACCCCAAGAACACATTCAAAGTCTCTTTGAATCAATGCCGAGGCGTGTGGCAGCTGTGATCTCCAACAACGGCGGCTACTCTGGGTACTGATTTTGGCAGGAACCACGCTTCATAGAATGCTGTAAATTTAATCATTTGTTACTTGGTCAACATGTTATCTACACAATAAATTTTGTTGTGATATCTCTTGTTTTTCTTGGTGTTGCAATTTGGGTGGCCAGCAGTGTATTTCGTCAAATGTTTTTTTTCTAGAGCTCGTTGTAATTGCCTCCACAACGGGCTTTGGCTTCTTGTTTATGTTAGTTTACAAGTTATCATTACAACAAAACATGTTCAACATGACGGCCGTCGTTGTCAGCTACCATCTGTAATTGTAAGAGAGCATGTTCCACAGCTGACAGCAATGCGTTTGGAGAAATTTTACGAACATGTTGCGAAATGCTGTCTTTAAGATCAGGCATAGTTCTTGGTTTATCACGACTTCCCAAATGTTTCAAAGACCCCAAAAGTAAAAAGTCGCATGGAATGCACGTCTGTGAACCAGGGAAGCCATGGCTCAGAAATTCATTAAAAAACGCTCTTCCTGGTGGCAAACATTTGAACTATTACTTTTTTATTATTTTTTTTTATTCGCTCTAACAGATTTCCATACCTTCATTATGTCTTAAACAAAATTTCACAATTTTCTCAACAATATTTTTGTCTGTGGACGACTTTAAAATAGGGTCGTTTAATTTCGGATAGCCGATACTTTAGGGCAGTGCTCCCTAACCTTTTCTTTTTCGCCGAGTGCCAAGAGACAGAGGGAAAAGAGTGAACGAGTCTTCCCTAATAGCACAGATGGTCAGAAAAGAGTCGCTGCGACGTCAGAGAGGGTCACAATTGTCACAGGACTGTCACATACTAGTCACATTGTGACTTGTGAGTGATGTGACTCCACTGTGAAGTTTATTTGTGACCAGTCACCAGGTGACGTCGCCGGATGAATACTTAAATAAAACGGATGAATACTTAAATAAAACAGCACATTATCTCCTGAAAATAATTTATGTGGAAAAAAAAGATTTAAGATTTTAATTTATATTTATTAATTATGGTATTTTCCCTCCATTTATAAAATACACCAAAAAATTTTAAGTTTCCAAAACAAGCCATGCCAGAACTAACTTTTGCAGCAGTCAATTTACTCTTAAAGCAATAAAATCAGGACGATCACCGCGCTGAGGTAACGTGCTGACCTATGAACCAGTGCGTCGAGGATTTGGCACTGAGCGCTCCTTCCGTGAGAGTTTGGTGCTGCCATCTAGTGCATGTTACTCGAAATGCTACATCTAGCGAATGTTACTCGTTCTGAAAAACACAGAAACGTTACTCGTTAATTCGGAAACCTTTGTGAAATAAACCGAAAGGTTACTCAATATTTTACCAAAATATACAGAAACGTTACACATCTTTTCCAGAAACCTTACCTAAAAAGCAGGAAAATCTGTAAACATTTTTCCGAAATATGCAGAAACGTTTCTAAATACTTTACCCGCATGGTTCGGAAACGTTTCTGTAATTTTAAACTGCAAGAGCTGCCCCATATATTTTGGGGTAACGTTCCCGAATTATTTTTTACAGTGCACGGAAAACTCCGAATGGTTGGGTCGACGGACGTACGATGGGACCCGAACCCGGGACCATCACGCTTCGCCCGACTACCCTTTCCAGTGACATAACCACTGTACCATGGCAAGGTTTGTGATGCTTTTATTCAGTTTATATTGTCGTTTTGCTTTGGTTGCTGTCTCTGTGGAAAACCCCAGCTTCACATGGATAGTTTGTCGAAAATGGCAATAGGGATTAAAGTGACTGCAGTTTTAATTCATAATCTTGAAATATTTAACTAACAATAAACTAATTTAACATAGTTGCAATATTTCTTCTGTTACAAAGGTTCGAATTAGTACAAATCCGAGTTAGTTAGGCTCGAATTAGTACAAATCCGAGTTAGTTAGGTTCGAATTAGTACAAAGTCGAAAACCGAGAGAAATACAAGGCAAAAGGAGGCAAAATGCCTTCATTTCGTTTCAGATTAACATACTATTGATTATGAAACTACATATTTCATAGCAGAAAAAACACTCAAAATACTGGTGTCAAACGATAAAATAAATTAAAAACTTTGGGAAAAAACACACATAAGATGTTACTTGTAAGTACAAGTAACATCATACGTGTGAATTTTTACAAGTTTTTTATTTATTTTACATATTTCATAAATAAACTTGGTATTAGGATTTAATTTTAAATGTTTGTCACAGAAATCTTAAACTGAAACTGAACGAAAAAAAGAAGACAAGATCACGACTTGTAAGTGTAAGACTGATGACTTCCTTAAAACACCCTGTGCTAAAATAGAACACGAATATAAAATAATTTATTCTTTTATTCGCTGGATATAGATATGGGTCAATGAAAGATTTTACTAACATCATCATTTTAAATTTCTATTCATTTGGTTAGATTACAATGCTTTGAGGTGAAACATGCATAGTGAAATGCTACCAACATTTGGGTTCTCCTAGTAGTGGAAATGCGCATTGGTCTTGAGTGTAACAAAACCAATATCAAAGCCAATTATTAATCAATTTTTAAGAAATATGCAAATTATGATCCGTTTAAAACATAAACGAGTTATTTAAGAGATTCGAGACAGTTTAGAATTCATGCTGTACAATGCATGATAGACCCATAAAAGTTATGAAGCATGACATAAAGAAAAAAAAAAAAAAGAAAGAAAGAAATAAAATAAAATAAATAAATAAATAATCATAGTTTCGACAGCTCATGAAGAAACATTTTGGATATTTTAGAGGTCTTTTATATGATTTTTTTAAACTGTCTGAAAGGCATGTAACATATTTTGACTTTACAATAACTGCATCAGTACAAAAAATAATATACTAAATCAGGCATGGCCAACTTTTGGAAAGATGTGGGCAAGACTTTAGGATGTTAGCGAAGTCGTCCGCCGTATAATGGAAATTTATATGAGATTTTGAATGGTTTGTATGGTTTTTATATGGGGTTCTGATATGTTCCTCAAGCCGGATCAAAAGACGGTGCGGGTTGGAGGTTGCCTACTAAATCATTTTATACATTATTTCAAATCTTGGGTTCGAATTTTGTTTAATCTTTAAACTTCAATTTTTGTCAGTTTTTTAGGTAAAATATTTAATTAAAAAATAATTTATTTACATCCTTTACTGCAAATATAATTCACATTTAAAATAAATAAATAAATAAAAAATCGATTTATGATATCCGTATCGATATCATAAAATGGATTTTATAAATGAAATATAAGTCATTCCAGACGTATCGATTTCAAAATCCTTTCCGAAAATACTCGTTAGAACCCCTTAAAAAGTCCTTCGCCCAAAGCACTCCCCTTTTAGGCAGACAGCCTTCGTGTACCTTTGCACCACAAACAGCATAAAACAGTTCCCAACAAAATCTTTTTTTGTACTTATCGTATTGTACGTGAAATGAATAAATATCTCTGAATTGCATAGACTGTGACGTATTGGAATTTTTAAAATCGCGTAAAACAGCTATAAATGCTACATACGTCATTTTCGATAAGCAGTTTTATTTTCCAATCCTTTAAAACAAGTATTAATATTGTTTTGTTTGAAGCAAATGTTTTTCAAATACGCTTTAAAGAATGGCTGCTCATAGTAGAGAGAAATGTAGTGGAGTTATTTTGGGTGCTTCTGTAAAAGAACTATAAATGCTACATGGAGCATTTTCAGTAGGGTACAATAGCAATAAGATATATAAATTTCATCGCGATCGTTATATATTTAAAGAGAGCACGGACAGATACAGACGGATAGACTAGTGCTTCATTTCTAACTAAAGTAGTGTAGGAGCGCTAATTTGTTGTATTGTAAATTTACCTAATTTACTGTAAAATTAAAAAAGAAATTGATTATCCCTTTAACTGTATCCAATGTTATAAAATTAAAATAAAAAAAATTATGAAGGCTATTAAAACACTGTAGCCTATATAGGCTATAAACATTATATTAATGTAAAAATTCACCGAAGTGCATTCCCGGGCAGTATAACCATGTTCCCAGAACCTCTCTTAACGTACAGAGCACCACCAGTGGTCGAGCGCATTTGCAATCTTAACTAGGAAACAGAAGGTGCCTGGTTGAAACCCAGGTAGCTCCTTGGACCCATTAGAAAGTCCTCCATGGAGGGCAACCCCTACCCTCGGTCTAGATCCCTCGCGCTGATAATCGGCCGTAATTCCACATTTCATCGCGACTTAACGTACGTCGTGACTTAATGATTTCTTAACGTGCAGAGAACGTTCAGAAAACATTACTGAACGTTCTTTGAACGTTAATAGACGTCCAGAAAACTTGTGCTGAATTGGATTGAAGTCCTGTGAATTCCCATACAAATTAAGCCCTGAGATAGACAGACAAACCAAAATCATATTCAAATTTACGAAAACTTCCTAAAGCGCTTGCTAAAACGGAAAATAAACGCTTGATATTTCTGCTTTCTTCGCCGGAAACCGATCAATCAAAAAAAGATTCTACACCCGTCATTATTCACAAAAATTTCTTCATCCACTACGCAAAAGATGACAAGCTCGTAAAAGTGGAACACGCAAAGTGAAACAGTAAGAGTTGCGTCCCAGTTCGCGGGCGAATGAATGTACACGACCGTGGAGGCGGAGGTTTATAAGAGTGGTCCTTATATGAGTGAGCTATAAGGGTAAGAAAATCAGCACTAATCTGATACATAAAATAAAATAACGGAGTAAAAAAAAATGTTTCATCCAAATTATCAGTAGGTAAGAAGGCCATGACCCGGAAGCAACTATGGGTGCCGCTAGTTTCCGGTGTGTACATCTTTAAGGAAGTGCGAACTTTATTTTATTTTTTTGAAGCGAGTCTTTTTTTTTTAATAAAAAGAAAATGCAGAAGCGGAAGTTTTTTGCGAAGCTTGGAGGGGTTTTTTTTAAATAAAAAAACCGCCTTTTCTGGGGTGTAGGGGATTTTTTTTAAGTTCGAGCTCGGTCAAGTTCAGGGATCTGTGAGCGGTGGTTGGGGGGGGGGGGTAGATAAATGCTCTGCAGATTAACGGAAGCGACAGCTTGGGGTGGTTTACCGGTATATAAACAATATAATTTAATCCAATGAATTGGAGGCCGGGTAGAAAATATTAAGTAAATGGAAAAATAAAATGGCTGTTTTTTTGATGGCTTGTTTTGCGAGGCTACATTGTTACTAAACTGGGGGTTGGGAAATGATGTACAGGAAAGTGTATGAAGATGGATTCAATTTCAAAATTTTTAATATATATATGTATGTGAGGCTATTTTTAAATATATTGGTACGCGAACCTAATTTTTCAACATTCTAAGGACCACCCCTCTCCCCAGAAACCTCAAAATCAGGACAGTATAATTAACTAAATTATTATTATTATTAATTTCATCGAATATTTGTAGTTCTAAATAATAAAAAGTTTAAATTTTCAGGAATGATTTTTATAGTTTTCTTTAAATATGTAATATTAATAATAAGACAACATATCGAGAATCACTCAAATCAAGCAAAATGTAAACAAAAATCCTTTTCCCATAACTGCCTCCAGGGTTTTTTCTTTTATATGAAATAATGGAAATTTCGAAGAACTTTTAAAACATCCAATTATACCGGAGACTTGAAAAAATGTAGATCTTCTTAACATGCGGGATGTGCTGGATGTATGAACCAGGAGGTTTCCAGTTTGGGGGAGTGGGGTGGGGGGGTGAGGAGACGAGTAAGTAATTTTAATCTACTTGCTACTAGATTTAATATAAATGTTTTAAAGTAGCTATTTTTTAATCATTCCTTTACATTTTCGGAGGGAGATTGGGCGCCCTTGGCTCCCCATTAAATACGCTCCTGGTACGAGCTAAGCCTTAAAGGATTAGAGGTACAAATTTAAATTAGCTCTTATAATGCGTCTTTTTGCATCATCGGTGCTTGCTACACATATTTATGAAAAATACTTTCACATTATCTGATAAGTGATACTCTTTAAGCCATCATAACATAATTAATACTTCTTTTTAAATAGAAAGTAATGGAAAAAAACTATAGTATATTGTTACGAAATTTCGGGGCGACCCGCAGTTCTGGGGATTAAAATAGTTCACAATTCGTGTTACTGTACGCTTCAAACAGTTAAATTTCGCTTTTTGTTGCATCAAAATCGGTCAACTAGAACCAGAGATACGGAGTTTTTGGTTTCCCCATTATTTTCCTACGGCGGTTCTAGAAATCTCGAGAATTATTGGTCCTAGGACTTCGGTAACTTCACTTTTGGGGTCTTATTTCTGGCGTCAAAGTTGGCGATATTTCGCCGAACTTGGCGACATTTTGGTCATTTGACGCGATTTTCCCTATGGGGCTTGTAAGTTGCTTTTGCTGCATTAAAATCACATAATAACCTAGCATTTCTCTTCTATAACGTAATCAAAATTCCGGCTTTATGTGGAATCTTCGAAAATAGACTTTTCTGGAAGCTTCTTGTAGTTTCTGCCTCTTCTATAAATACCAGCGCGCTGACCCGAAAGTTTCAGTGTGAGTTGAGCTCCCGTTGTGTGAATCCATCTGACAGTGGCGGATCCACGGGGGGGGGGGCTCTGGAGGTTCGAGCCCCCCCCAGAGCTAGAAATGTACTATGGACTAGGGAAGTTAAAAAAATTGTAAATTTTCACATGAACTGAAATTTTAAAAAGTAGAAGTGTGTATACAGTTGACGCTCTGTGATTTAACGACGATCTCTTTCAAAAGACGATATTTCAAAGTCTCCCCTTCCCCAACGCAAAAAATTTCTATTCAAAGATGATGGCGTTTCTGTTTAACAACGATTTTTTTTTTCATCTTCCGCTACAGGAAGAGGGGAAAAAATTTTTAAGAGTAGGAAAAAAGTGTCGGGGAATGTCAAAAGTGCAATTTGCAAGATAATTTCAACTACCTGAGTGTATTCTCAAAGGTATTTTAGAAGCAAAGAGAAAATTCTTGAAGCAGCACAAAAATTTAGTTCGGGATCCAAATCCAAACGGCCGAAAAACCAATGTGGCCGATTGGAAGAGATTGCCAAGGCGCTTCTGCATGCAAATGGTTGCATGAAGCAAGAGCATCTAACATCCTAATTTCTGGGCCCCACCATGGCCGAGTGGATAAGATACTCGACATGATAGACGGCTGAAGAGTGAAGGTCCCGCGTTTGGGCCTACCGCGCGGCTGTCGATCTCACTATGTCCACCTGAAGAAAGAATGGTAGGTGCAGTGGGACTCCAGTAACAAGGGCCGTCACACCTTTGCGCTTCTGCCTAAAGTCTCACAGCACCAACTGCCACTCAGATGGGTAATAACAAGCTTCCTTGCTGGTCATGGACCCTTCCCCGCATATCTGTACCGCTTCCATCGGCACACAACAGGGATTTGCGACTGCGGAACTGAGGGCTCCCTCTGGCACTACATCCTAGACTGCCTGCTAACATCGTCCAATCACCTAAAACGACCCCCAACATTGCACACGGAGGACTGGGTAAGGCAAGTCCTCAAATCCAAACCACTGAAAGTTAAGATAAAACAAACATTTGAAACCTTAGTAGAACTATCCAAACACTTTTAAGTCTATCACATGTAAACAACCAACTGAGACTGTCCACATTGTATGCAAGGGACCACTCTATACATGGAATCTATGCGGGGGATAAGCCCAGTCGCGTTGTTCCGGAAAATTGTCTTTTTTTAAATATGTTTATTTAATATTCAATAAACTCCACAGCTGCCGCAAAAGGCTTCAAGGTCGACTCTGCCGACCAAGTTGGCAGTCATGTGGCTTCAAAATCAAAATCTGGAGTTTTTCCAGATGGTTTTCTCCAGATTTAACGTGAATGCGCTATAGAACCTCTGAAAAAGTTCTCCGACCAAAGCAACCGCCCCAGAATGCAGATTCCTCTAGTATAGGCTTATCACATAACACATATCTCCAATTTCTGGAGGCTCAACGACTGGTTGAGAGCATAGCGCTCGCAACTGGGAGAAAAAAAAGTGCGTTATTCAAACTCAGGTCGCGTCCGTCAATCCAGCCGTTTGGAGTCTTACGCAGTTTTCTCCGAAACTTCTCATAAATACGGATTAAGGCCCCTTAGAAAAAACCCCACGTAGGGCACCCCGTACTCGGCCTAGATCCCTCATGCAGATAATTGTTCGTATTACCAAATTAAAATAAAATCAAGCAATTACTGCAATGCTGTTATTCTGGCAGAAAAATTTGGAAAGCAAAATTTTCAGGCTTCGGCTGGTTAGCTAGAAAAACTCATAAAATGGAAGCTGACGCTTTTCACATTTGAGAAAATCTCGACGAAAGAATAATGGGAAGGCGAAAAATGAAACAACTGACTCATTTTGATTTTCTTGAAACCTAATTTTATTGTATTGCTTGTTTTTACTACCTTTTTTTAAGGTAACTTAAAATAATATTTTGTGGATAATAAAATGATAATAAAAGTAACATCTTTAAACACGCCAATATATCAAGAAAAATATTCACAGTCCTAAGAATGTAAAGTGTAAAGGGTTGGTGTTGGTGCTGTAGGATTACGGCCAATTATCTGCACATGGAGCCGATGGGTTGGATGCACTTCGTGGGAGTCTTTCTAAGGGGACCTAACCCTTATTTACTCTTAAGTTTCGGAGTTAAGCACGGAAAACTCCGAACAGTTAGGTCGGCGGACGCGAACTGGTTTTGAACTAGGCACCTTCCTAAGTATAATGGGAAATGTTATTCTTTTAAAAATTCTGTTTATGGAAGATCTCTATTTAAGGACGATTTTTCATATTTTCACGGTTCCTTGAAAGTCGTTAAACAGAGAGCCAACTATATATATATATATATATATATATATATATATATATATATATATATATATATATATATATATATATCTATATATCTATATATATATATACATATATATATATATATATATACCAAGAATATTTACAGCAATACTTATTGAATCCTTGTGGACTAAACATAATTTCTCTATTTACAAAAATCAGTGGCTGGAGCACAGTTCCAGTTTTATTTGTACAGTGGAACCTGTCTAATGGGACTACCCTTGGGAAGAACAAAACTGGTCGCCTTATAAAGACGGTCACCTTACAAAGGTGGTAAAGCGTGATGGTTGTAAAGTGAAATTGCATTAAAGTTGTCACTATAGACAGACGATCTCTTTACCAAGGTTTTGTCTCTTAGGGGTTAGGGGTAGTCAGAGGCGTGAAAAAATGCCATTTTTTATTAATTTTTTTTTACTAGTAATTAAGTTTATTTCACATAAGTAAAAACATAGTATCATTTCATCATACTTTAACATTACTTCACTTAAATTTAAAAAAAAAATAATAATTATTTTACAAGTTATGGCGGTCTAAGTTGAACAGGTTTTAATAATGGGTCCTTGCGGTGACCATTACAGCTCCTTGGAGATTCGTCTAAAATCAATGAAACAAAAAAGATTATTTTTATGGATAGATAATCTTGTGCCTGATTAGCTTTTTTTTTTTTTTTTTTTTTTTTTTTCAAAATTAACAAAATGGCGGTCTCTGGAATTTTTTTTGCAGATTTTCGGGAAAAAACCAACAATTAATTGTTTATAAAAAATCGAAGTTTAAAAAAAAAAAAAATCCTTCGATCAGGCACTAGCTTTTTATGTTTTCTAAAAGTTGTATAAGTTTCATTCAAATCTATCGAGCGGTTTTTGAGTTACAGTGGTCACCAGTTCAAAAAACATAGTTTTGAGAAAAACGCATTTAAAGTTTTACAGTCGATTGATGTACAGTAATACGAATAATTTCAATAGTTACACTGAGTCATCTATTCCTGGACCATATAAGAGTTCTTCAGCCGTTGTAGAACTTTCTAAAACATCAATTTGTTGTTGTCTACGTCGCATTCTACCTTCGCGAGTGTTGTCGTTAGCGCGCTGATCAGCTACTTTTACACGTGCACTATCGGTTTTTTCAGTATACCGATGTGAATTAGGCCCACAACTAAGTCCCAGTGTGTTCATTATTACTAATAATGACTTTGTCCCTTCATTAAATATACTCATAGCTACGTATGCAGCAATTTGAACAATGGTAAAACTAGTATTGATAGTTTTTGGGCATATTTTCCACACTAGTTGGTTGAAGCTCTCATTATTGTTTTGATTAAATCCACCTACACATCTTGAAAGTAAATTTTTATTACTAAGATCTTCATAAATAGGCTTGATTGCTTTTAAAACTTCAGGAGGTAAGGGAGAATTATGCCGCTAGCTAATTGTTCTCGGAAATATTAGACCGCTCGAGAGCCTTTTATTCTTCGCTAAATAACTCGAAAGATATTTGTCGGATTCACTTCAAACTTTCAGAGAATATTTTTAAGATACTATACTTTAAGAAAATGCAAAAAAAAAAATCAATTTTTTGAAAATTCTGACTACCCCTCGCAGGTTCCACCGTATTTGAATGGACGACGGCACACTGATACGGGGGGGAAAACTTCCGTTGCTCTCTCCATTTTATAGGGGACGGAGTTTGTGGTTTAGTGCAGAAATCTTTGATCGGTAAACCCCGAATTGTCATTAAAAGGTCGTAAAATTCGCGACGAGAATGCCTTCTTACATACTGCTGTCACGTTAGACGCAGCGGCAATCAGCATCGGCCTTAAATGATGCTGAAGCATAGACGACCAATCCAACCCTTCGCAATTTGTACAACTTTCATTTTTTTAACTGCTCTCATAAGCTGTTCATATTACCCAGATGTATCGGTACAAATCCTCATTATAAAAGTAAAACATATTCTAAGATGTCAGACAAAGCGAGTACCTGGCAATGTATAGCTGGTCTGGTTTTAAAAAGAAAGCTCAAATTGTATTAGCAGGTAATAGTGATAGTAGCTGTAAATAGCAATTGAGGTTGGTTTACTACAATATATCAGGAAAAATATTCACAGTCCTAAGAATGTAAAGTGTAAAGGGTTGGTGTTGGTGCTGTAGGATTACGGCACCAACACCAACCATTATCTGCACATGGAATCTATCACAGAAAAAGATGGGAATTACTTAATTTGGAAAACTTAATGCCATCCTAAAATGCTAAAATGCATGCTGTGAACACTGTATATTGCACGGTGGCTGTGAAATGGGTTCAATAATGCGTTCTGCAATTATACTCTATACACAATAAAATGTTAATGGGTAGGGCCCGCGAACAACAACAGGAATAAAGGTCTCGTTGCTGATTAGCCCTGTCTTGTCGTCACTGCAGGGATTAAGGCGACATTTTTCTGGCGAAATTTACGACTTTTAATGACCAATCGGTATTTACCAACAAAAGATTAATGTGCTAAACTGAAAACCCTGTCCCCCCACACAATGGAGAGAGCAACGGAACATTTTTTCCCGTATCAGTCCCGTCGTCCATTGAAGCGCACAAAAAACGTGGCTTATAAGCATCGGACTTAACTTGATCGGTATAGGGCGCACGATAGCTCCACCCCCCCCCCCCCAAGTATTCTTTCGACGGTTCTTGCAGCAGACAAAATACTTATTCAGTTGTGATATACCATGTTTAATTATGCACTGGGAGAAAAAGTATTGGGAAATCAATGTATCATCCTAATGATAAACGGAGCCCCCCCCCCCCAGATGGTTTCTCTGGATCCGCCCCTGCCATCTGAGTGAGTACGGTTGCTTTGCTCTGTGAATTGATAGTGCTATAGAAACAATGTTTTGGCTTGTTTTTCGAAGCGGATTTTTAAGTGGTGTGTGTAAATTATTCATTGCTGTGTCTTAAGGGATTGTGTACGATATCCCTTGCATAATTCCACTGAATTTTTGCCTTGGAAGTGTTTTATTTTGTGTGAGAAATACAGCATTTGTGAGAGCTTCTAATCTAAGCAGACTGTTAAAAGTACATTACAGTTAGGTTGTGATTGTGAATCTTGTACAGCTGATTGTTCGTCGAAGTTCTAGAAGCAATAAAGTTCGTTTTCTATCCTGACTAGTGAACTTTTTACTAGAACTTTCTACACCAATTGGACTTTAGAACGCCGAACCCATGAAACAAGTACAGGTTTCTGCAACAATACATTAACCCCATCCATGGACCACATCATTTTTTCTAACATTTGTGGGGGTGGGACAACTACAGTTCATTAAACCAATATGAACAAACTAGTCAGTTGAAGAATAACCAAGAAAGGTCGATGTCTTACCCTTAAAAAAGTATTTATTTTCACAGAAAGTCTTTAATTAACTGGATCTTCTCCAAACATCATTATCTTCAAAACATGCAAGTCTTTCAATTGTTATGATTTCCTATCATTAAAGTAGCCTCGAATTATTTTTTTATGAAGAGCCTTAAGGAAACATTCATCTCATTTAGTAGTACTGGATGGCAACAACTCTTGCTTTACAAGTGGCTTTTCAGCCAAGTTGTTAGAAGGAAAAAAAACACCTCCAAATAAATATTTGATTGAACCCTAATTATGTGCAATACATTTATCTTATTTTTTTATCGTAAAACATGAAAAACATTAAAAAACAAACTTTTTTACTATAAATCTTCTCATTATATCCTCTACCAGACCAGATACTCTTTCTAGTAGTTTTGCTGCCTCGTACAAATAAAAAAAAGTCGAATTTTTTTATTTAAAAAAATGACTAATTGTCTTAAAATGTCTCCCTGTCAATACGAATTGTAATATTTTAGTGAGAAAAAGAAAATCGATTTGTATGAATTTCAATTAATTATGTGTGAGTATTTAGCATATCACTATTTTTCTCACGTTCACAGCCAAAATGCCAACCCCGGTCAGATGTCGGGAGCAGGAAATTTTGGTACAGTTGCAACGAAAATAAAATGTAAAACAGATATAACAATTTTTAAAATCCAAGTAGATTAAGGCTATATTACTTCATACTTCAATATTTTCTCAGTAATTATAATATTTTATTTTCGGAGTCTAGGAACTCGATTTTAAATTTCGCTGGATGGTTGAATTAAACATTTTTAAAGAAAACAACAATGAATTATATTACTACAGTATTTGCAATGTTGAAATTAGAATATGAAAATTATTATTTAAGTGGACGAAAATGAAATGCACTGAGTGTACTTTTCATTAATATAAATAAGAATTATTGCGCAGCCAGAATATTGCGTTTTAGTTAGGCAGATCTCAAAAACATGTAGAAGCGAAAGCGCCCTCTAATGTGGGATTTCTTCAGACTATTTTCTTAGTATTTTGATACATATCCTTGTATTTTGATCTATGATTATGCACGCCCTCTAGTTATGGGAAGTGGAATCTTTGAAAGCAGTTCCAATGCGATTTAGACGTGAGTTTAGGGGTGTTCCAACTGAAAAGCGATCACCGTCACAAAACTTTTGAACAGCTTTAAAACCGAACCAAAGATATTAAATACTCAAAAATATTAATAATAGGTTCAGTATTTGTGTCAGTTCACAGTAACTGCAAGAAGCCGTGGGATGAGCTCAATTTATATTTCGCCTCCTATTTCTCAATCCGAATCTTTTATGAGGAATCTTACCTGGAGAAAAAATTCACGGACCTGTATTATAATGTTAGAATATAGATAAATAATTTAAATAATTTTATCTCAGAATGTAATTGTTTTTTATTTTCTTACGAAAGACCTGTGATACAACAAAATGTAAATAGAATAATTTTTTTTTTCAATCAGATGCTTTATTTAAAATGCTGATCAGTTATTTTTAAATTTCATATCATTCATCTAAGAAAGAGAAACCTTCATAATAGTTTTACTTCCTCCTAGACACTTCGATAAAAGAAAAAGTACTTCCTACTGTGTATCTAAAAGACGATGATTCCACCATACCTTTACATTTTCGCCACTGCGAAAGAAAAAGTTTCTTACAAAACATTAAATTCAAAAAAGCATTAAATGTTTATTGGAATAATGCAAGATGACACTAAAGTGCGCATTTCTAATAAAATACCTATGATTATTTCTCCATTTTGATACAATTAACATACAAAATATGGGATCGTAATTGCCTTTTTTATTACAAAATCTGGACTATTGGCAAGCTTTCAAGGTTACCAACTGTACTATTCTTCAGAATAGCTGACATTTATGGCAAGATTCCGCCCTCTCTTGCACAAACGACGAGTTTGTTTCATATGGGTTCTTCTTTTTTGCTGTTTTTATTTCTATGGTAACACATTTAACGTGGGATTCATTATGAGAATCACTGTGCAAGAAAAATAGATACTTTTTTATTTTGCAAGTAGCTTCAAGGTAGTCCACTTAAAATGCATGTTAAGTTGGGTCATGTCTTTTCACTGCTGAGTCACTTGATTTAAAGTAATGTACACTTAGGGATCCAAAGAAAAATGTCCTTTAACAGATTTGCTTTTGACTTATCCGTTAAATTAATTTTAAAGTATTTGGCATTCTGGGAAAATTTTCCACGATACATGAGATTAAAACCTTAATACAGTGATTTTTTCAAAAGTTGGACACATGCGGTTCCTTCAAAAAGTGTAAAAGTTTTAAAGGTGTCCAACTTATAAAAGTATTTTTCAATATTATGGCCATGTTCTGTTCCTCAGAAAAGTGTCCAACTTAGGCAGATGTCCAAGTTATGAAGGTGCTCAACTTGGGAGATTTTACTGCGTTTTCCCTATTCTAAATACTGACAAAAATCTTAAAATGGGATTTTATCAACTTCAATGTTATAAAGCTTCTTTTAAGAGATTAAATGTTCTGTCATGGACCATATTGGAATATTCGTTTAGATATGAGTCTGAAAATTTAGCCAATTGTTCTGGAGAATAATTACAAACACATATAACTAATTTCTCCAAGAAGATCTGGGATGAGCTCAAGTCATACTCTGGAAAGGACTTGCTTCGGGAGTCAAAATGTGACTTGGCCTTGTGGCTCGGTTGGAATTGGGTAAAAAATTGATTTACAAAATTTGAAAAAGTGATGCACAGATCGATCAAACAGTGAAGCAACACAGACTGACAGAACAGTGAAGCTAAATAAAAGCGTTAGAAAAGAAATACAAAGTAAAGAAAAAAACATTTTTCTTCAGAAATCAATATTTTTTGAAAATCAAATATTTTAATTTTGTAAAGAAAGTAAGAAAAATGGCTAACACCAATGTTCATATCATTAGCATGATGAAATATCGAATACAACAGTTTAAATTTAATTACAATATATATAAAGTTTGCACTAGTCGAGATTTCTTTAACGCAATTTATCTTTTCAAGCACCCTCATAAAAATTACTATTAGATAAAATAAAGATTTACAATACTCCAGATGTTTGAACTGACATCAAGACATTTCGAAACTTTATGTTGTCTTCAGCTTTTTTTTTAAGCATTCGATGGCAGAATACAAACGAAGATTTTCCTCCCAGATACTCCACTGCAAAAACTTTTCCCGGTAACCTAAGATTAAATGTCATCGTGTACATTAACATATTTAGTGCACTGTTGCAAAACTACGAAAAAAAGTGTTACAGTAATATCAGATGGCTTGGTCATGAGGAAGTTCTACAAATTGATCTATTTATGAGGAACATGTACAATAATAAATATATTTCTGTATAAAGAAAGCAATGCTAGAAGAGTTTATCGGAGGGAGGTAGGGGGTAATCCCCGAAAAAAAAATTACCCTTGTCAGTCACGAACAGAAAGAAAGACAAAGTGACTTCAATTACGCTATTTCGAAATTTTTTGCCAGCACGCGATTGTAAAAATCCTTGAAGTAAGGGGGAGTTTTAGGGAGATGATACAGTAAATAAGTTTAAAAGTTACCTTTGAGGCCCCCATGAACAGGTTGACTTGCTGCCTGCAGGGAGTTCCTTTTCGGGTTCCTTATTTTGAGGCCCCCTTCTGGAAACAAATGCCGCGTTGCCTAACTTGGAATTTTCTGATTTGAGAAGGCTGGGATAATTATAGATAGGTGTTCCTTTTTCCCGTTCTTGAGCTCTTAAAAATTGCGAAAGTAGCTCCAATGTATATACAGGAGTTTGTGTGTAAGGTGATATTCAAAACCCAAATTTAGGAAATTTAGAAAACATCCGAAAAGAAAGTTAAATTAGAGTGACATGCAGTTTTCAGCAATATCTTAGTATGTATAACGTGGTTAATGGATTTTTCCGTAAGCATTGCAAAATTTGGTGTACAAAATGGTACTCAGAGGTTAAATGAAATGATCTATCAAATTTGTCATTACATTTTACTTAAGGAATCAATTTTGCTGACAACTGAATAAAATAGTCCTTATCAATGCTGCTGATAATAAAATTCATTCCTTAAATTCAGTGTTCTAGTAAGGTAGTATTTAGGAGTTCACAGACAGTAATCTGAAGCTGTAAGCACAGGAACACCCACGGAGGGGGCTATGTCGGCTAAACCCCCCTAAACCCGGAGAGTTAGATGCGAAAAGCTTTAAAAATTAAAAACTGTCACTAATGAATAAAACTATTTTATTTAAAAATTGTCTTCAAATTATTTCACGGTTTTTTTTTGTGTGTGTGAAGGGATTAATTAAAAGTGGGGGATGTTGTTTTTTAAATAAATAATTACAGTTAATGTATGAAATAAAGTTAAATTTGAGCACAACATCACTGAAAAGTTAAATAGTTATTTATGAATCTAACGAGTTATGTTGATAGTGGGCTTGTGTTGTATGGGCAAGTGCTAATGTTTTAACGTTATAACTTCTATAATCTAGGTCACTATAACCGAGTTCAACAGTATTTGTAACCCTAGCCCCTCCCCTAAACCAAAATCCTGGGTGCGCCACTGGCTGTAAATAAATATTATATAACTCATAATATTAAATTATATGTTAAAAAAGCATGTTCATGTTTCTCCAATTTACAATAAACGTTTAAAGTACCCAACGCAATTTTATAAGTGGAAAAATTCTAAAATTTCCGGAGGCTCGGATTCTTAACTTTTTGGCTCTCAGCCTTTGACATTGAGCCTGAACTTGCAGAACAGATCTAATACATTAAGTAGTTATCGGAGTGCTACATTCAAATAAGTGGAGACCACTTTAAAAAACATAGGTACAGTAGACCCCCCTATAACACGGTAGTCCATTTTACTCGAATCCGTATTGTACGAATCACAAATAAGATGATCAGCAATTGTGTGTGATTATGGCAACGCTATCCTAGGGAGATCTGCCAAAGTTTGGAGTGCCTTGGTAGGAGGACTTTCTAAGGGGTTCTAACGCGTATTCACGTTACATCTGGAGAAAACCTACCAAAACTCCAGACCGTTAGATCGACAGCCGCGCGATGGGACCTGAACCCGGGACCTTCACACTTCGGCTGTCTACCATTTTTAGTGGCAATACCACTGTGCCATGGTGAGGCAACAGATGATCAGAATCAGCAATGTTAACATGTTATACAGAAACATCCGTGTCATTCATTCTCTGTTGTAGAGTCTTTTTTTAGTGTGTCATGAGAAAAATACGCAATTTTCCCGCCATGTTATACGAATCCGTCTTATATGAACCTTTGCTATAGGGAGAATCTACTGTATTTTCTTTGAAATAAATTCAAAGTTCAAACTAGTCCGTGGCGTTATGTATAAAAGGGGGTATGAGATTTTCTCTACGACCCCAGTTTGAGCACGATTTATCTCTGCAGCAAATGTGTTTCATCGTCCACGAAGTATTGGAAGTAGAATGAAAAATACTTTTAAACATTTTTTTTTCTGTAACTTTCGAGTAATTTAAGAAATTCTGATTCCTATAAACATTTTTCTCCCCTCCATTGTATCTGAAAACACAACATTGTGAAGAATGAAATGAAGGTTAAACATATTTTTTTTTTCTAAATTTAAATATAAAGAGAAAAGTTAGAAATATTTTTATGAAAATAAAAACCAAACTTTAAACATGAAAAAATTATGCTAATGATATCACAGGAAAAGAGTCAGGATGCCAATAGCAATTTTTCATATGAGAATGTGTCAGTATTTCATAATAACAAAAGTGTGATGTCTTGCTGCAATTACCATCTTTAGTTTACTTTCAAACCTTTTACGACATATTCCTTCAGATTTTCCTGGAATTACGAGTTTTAAACAGTGTAAAAAATCCTGTTGAAAAAAACCTTAGTCACGCTGAGTTTTTCATCAAAAGTGGCGGCTCTGATATGCTACACTAAACTTGATGTTTTTGAAAGGACAGAATCTAGAATCATAAAAAGTCAAATAGAACAGCATACTTATTTTGGTACGCTATAAATAAAAGTTGAAAACCACAATCATATTAGTATTTCTCACATTTTTTTCCTGACATAATATGCTGTGCGATAATTGTCAGATATTGAAAATAATTATCAAATCCGCCCGAGACGTACCGAAAGTTGCATTACATGAAAGTTTTTGCTGCATGATACTGCAAAGAATCTTTGAGATCGGAATTAATATTTTCATACAAAATGAAATAATTAAAACTTTGCAAAGTAACACACAAAAAAAGTTACTTTTTTAATATCTAAGGTGTTCCACTTTGAATCTGATTTTGGTGTTACTCAAAAATTCATTCGAAATCATTTAGTTGATTAACAGAAAACAGTACATAGCAGAAATATCATTTTATTTTCACAGCGCATGTATTTTATGTGTCTTCTATTATGGCAAGCTTACACGAGGGATATCTGCCTAATGGGAGGATGGAATGGTAAGAGGACTTTTTAAGGGGTTCTAAAGCGCATTCGCATTACGTCTAGAGAAAACCGACCAAAATTCCTGTCCGTTAGATCGGCAGCCTTGCGATAGATCGGAGCGTGGGACCTCTACGCATGAGCCGTCTACCATGTTTAGTGTCTTATCCATTCGGACCTGATGGGACTTCCACACTGGAGAAGTACTGGACAGGGATATGCCGAACCTAGGGGAAAATTTGGTAATTAACAACTTAAAGAACTGTCGTATTTTTCTATAAAGGAAATCGCGTAATTTAATTTACTCAGATAACAATAACACAACAATAAATAATTCAAAAGCAAAGAACTGGTGCACTGCCAATCGGAGAAGTTCTTAGCAGTGACAGACTTCCTTGTCAGGTATCTTCGATTGCACACCTGTGCATGTAGATTCACCTTCGTAGCAGCGATTGAAATGAGATTTTGAAGCTATCCAGCCCATCGCAAAAGCTTAAATTTTCTTAATAACGGTAAATTGCAGTTGGTATTTTTTTTGCTTATCATTAGAAAAATTGAATCAATAATGCAATAAGAAGTACAGAAAACAATACACTTCACTTTTCCAGAGACCACAGCTTTTCCAGAGACAGCCAGCTGTCGTCAAAAAAAGGGTCTCTAGATCTGTGGCACGCGATGAACGTTTCGATCGTCCGCCATCTTGCTGGTAGTGAAGTCGAGCGATGGCAACGGCTGCCCTTTTTTCAGCATTGGGAAAGGGTTGCGCCTCAAAGTGTTAATCACTTCAAAATGTAAAAATGCCGCTGGAAAATCACTGTCGAAGGTTTGCTTAACCAATTCCATCCATTATAATCATCCAAAAACCTTAATTTAATACTTTTTTAAGTATTGAAAATAGGGGTTTTTTTCCATTGAAATACATCACGAGAACCCAGAACTGAGACGCTTTATTGTGAATTCGTCCATCCCTTCATAAAAGGCAACGCTGTTCCACCTATTAGGTGCCTCCATAATAAAGAAACCAGACATTCCGGCCTTGGTAGTGGAAAATGCTTATAAACGGCAAGTGACCACCGCCATTCGAAAAAAAAAATTATTACTGTTGTAGTTGTTGCTATTATTATTGTCTTTATTATTGCAGGGTATCAAATCCCATGATATCTTTTATTTTATTGCCAAATTTAGTGATGTTTTGTTAAAGTAATTTCCATTTTGTAGAAGCTTCTAAGTCTAAACTTTTAGGCTGCAACTAAACTACCTTTTTTTTTCAGATTTTTAAAAGTACTTCATTATTAAGTATATACACCCTCACAAAATGCTTTATTAAAGATGCATAAAACAGAGTTTTACACATCTTATTCCGGAAAGCACTAGATAAATCTAAATCATCATTCTTTTTTCCGATGATAATTACACTCCGTAACATGAAACAATTGTCCAGAGCATGTGATGCACAGAGAAACTCGCCTTCCACTTTCCTTTTATGATGAAACTTTCGCAAAATTTATTCTTGCCTGAAACTTGTAACAATATAAATGTGGAAACCCACAGAGAATGTTAATGTTCATCAAGTAAATCTGAAAAAAAAAAAAATGGGAGGGACCATAAATATGTTACATGCACCGACATTAAAAAGACAAACTGAATATTTTTTTTTTTTAGGTCTTTATTCTGAAGTTTCCCAGGTGATCGAAAGTGATAAGAAAAAAATTAGCGTGGGACGTAGATTAAAAAAAAGTACCACAACATATGTTTAATTGTCAGGCGTGCTTTACGATTTTCGATTTCACAAAAGATCCCAGCGTGTGAGATAATCTTGACATCTATCTTCGCAAAGACGTATAGTACTCTTGATTTGGCAAAAAAGAAAAAAAATTAGCAAGTTGCGGCAGGTCTCGGCCATAAAAATGGTTCCAGTTCCAACCTACTTTTTTATGTGACCCAGTGATATCCGTTTTTACTTTTCGAAGGGGGGGGGGATTCAGTAAGGTAATTCCTAATTATACATTGCTGGTGGAGGTGGGCGAGTGTATAAACTATACATGAATTGTGGGGGAAGAAGAATAGAAAACGATTGCAAAGAGAATTAAGTGACAGTAAAATGCAATGATTGCATATAAATATAAGGTAAAGTATTTCTAGACCCTTTTAAAGAGGCCTAATCTGCTTCTAAACCAGCTACAAAGAATTCAGATCGAAAGTGCATTATGACAGCAAGAAGTGACCTTGGCATTTAGGCAACCTAGCCCCTACTTTGGAAAAGAGGGAATGTCAGGAACGTAAAATATTCTTTTTTATATAAGGATCAAAAGTAAATGCAATCTTTATTGAATGCAGTCACCAAGCTCCTTTAAAGAATAGTTAGTTATTTAAAAAAATACATATAAATAAAAAATGCTAAGCATACTTTACATGTCAGAGACAGGAATAAATCCAGTCCCAAAATGCTTTTAGAAAACGCTCATTATAGAAAAATATTGTTAGACGGTGGCACTATTTAAAACATTTTTGAGTACATTCTCCCATTAAGTCATAAGTAAGTAATCATCATACAAACATTTAACTTTAGAAATATTTCAACTTAAAAATGTTACAGCTCACTTTTATTTATAAAAACGTATAATCAGAGAAAAATGCGAATTAAACAGATTTATATATTTTAAAAAAATGTTCTACACTCTTTTCATTAATAAATATAATGAAGTTATTTTTCTTTGCACCAAAGGATGTACTTACAGGAACACTCAAAGGAATTCTAATGCATTATGTACTACGCCAGTATAGAAACATAATCCATTTCAAACACATTCAATAAGTATATAGACATTTATAAGTTTACTCTTCATACTCTTCATTTCAAGATTGAGAACAACATTTAAAGTTCTTATACTAAATCTTGAAAAGTTCCATTTCTGGTGAGCAGTCTTTTTTAAACGTAGGTTCGAATTTCCCCAAATGAACGACGATACGTCTTAACGTATCAATACATCGCCAAATTTAACTAAGTGAAGGCAGTTTTATTAAAATTATTTTATAGTTTGGCACGATTTGTCTTTCTTGTTTCTTACAAATTGAAAATTCCATTTTTGTGCTGAGTTTATAACACTATTTTATGCATTTATATTTCAGTGCAGTGGTGCCCAACCTTTTGCATATCATGCATTAATCATTTCATAGAGAAGTGCAGATGTACTGTACAACTCAAGCACCGTTTCACTTAATGCGTTCACGGTTAGAGTTGGAAAATGTGAATACGGATAGGCTTTAATATAGGGAAGGAAAAGTAATAACATGTGAACATGAGATTGAAATTGCTGTTCATTTTTTTTCCCCCTCCAACTGCGGAGCACTTGCTAATCAAGTATTCGCCACTTCTGAGGCCCAAATTATTGGCCATTTTAGTATGAGGACACCAACGTTACCTTCATGTGATGGGCACGTCAACCCAAGCCCTAGCTGAGAATCGAACTGGGTCCCAAGGTGTTATAGAATGGTTCTTTAGCCACCATACTACCTAGAACGCTGAACTGTTCTGAGGAAGAGAACTCTGGAATTAACTTTTCGGATATTCAGATAGGGATCAGAGATTGTTCTATTTTTGGTGACAGTGTATTAATTTACGAATGTACAAATACTTTCTTTTGACGTAGTATAGAAAAATAAAATACTTGCGAGTTCAAAATTATTTTAAAAATCTTCAATCTGTCTCGAAACAATAAGTAGGCACAAAGATGAGACCACATGAATCATCCAAAGTTTGGCTCATGCGTGACGATTTGGCCACCCCTGTTTCAGTGGCATAGGGGGCGACCATTTATCTAGAAACGCCCCTACTTACTCTACGAAGTTAACTTTTCTTGCATTTGCAGAAGAAAAATTAGCGTCCATCGCAAAAAGCAATTCCAACCTTCTTACCCTGTGACCCAGTGCTATCTGGTTTTTTTTTTCTTTTCTTTTGAGAGGATCGTAGAAGGTTATCCCTAATCACACACATACCAGAAAGAAGGGGGGGGGGTCATTAAAACAGAATTCGCATCTTGAGAGCAATAAAAAGAAAAGAATCCAGAAAGAAAAGAAATGAATAAAGTGACAGCAAAATACCATGATTAAGTGAAGGCAAAGAAATCTACTAGCCCAGACCCTTTTAAAAGGGGCCCATAATTGCTCCTGAACCGACTGCTGGGATTCGAAAACGAAAGTGGATTCCTCAAGTAAGCCTTAACCTTGAAATTCAGGTGAGATCGCCCCTACAGAGGGGGCAAACAAAAGGAAGATAATTTTGGAGGGAGAGCATGTGCTGCTAGAAAGAAAATCAGACTTTTCAATTAAATGCAACAGCTGGACAAGAGAAAAGAAATATGTATTATTTCAGCTTATGCAAGTAATCAGCAAAGCTCTATCTTAGACAAGGGGAGTATTTAGGGGTGCATTTTACAATTCAGAGGCATTGCATATTTTGATGACTTCTGGTACCCTAGGCAGGTGTTTGGATTGAAACTCCTGATAAACTTTGATACGTGGATGCACGCATATATAAATTTTACAAATGTAAAAAGGAAATTATTAAGGAAAGAAAATCCCATTACACACACTGACGACTCAGTTTCTTCTGGGCCTAGAAACATTTTGATAATGAGCAAAAATAGTTAAATTAGTTTACAAGTACTTGAAAATACGGATATATATTTATTATTGAATACATGTACATTCGGTACTGAATGTCAGTTCCAAACTACACGCTGTTGTTCATTGAATCATTTATAACGAATTGCTGTTACTGTATGCTGGGAAAGGGCAGCTCACGTTATTGAAAGTGTCGTCATTCGCTTGCGCCCTTCAAGAGTTCTTCGCAACAATTCATATCCTCGACAGAAGGTGGAGGCTTCTGAATATTGACTTCCTTCAGAAACTGTGGGAGGACTTTTGAAACCACGGACTTGATCGTAACACGCACAAAGCATGCTTACGTCAGGAATCAAACCCGAAATCTTCCTCTATCCAACTAGTGTATTTAATTCTAAGAACCCACTGAGGGAAGAAGAACATATTTTCCTGAAAAAATTGAATTTAACAGTAGTTCACTGTCTTCAAATGATTTTATTTATCAAACTAGTCTTTAAATCACTGCCTCAAGGCTGAGAGAGAGGCTCTGCTTTTCTACGCCTTCCCCTCTTGTGGGTTAGCAGACGTGAAGATGTTCGACTGTTTGCCCTCGTAAAATACACCTCTCAAACAGAATGAAACCTTTAGAACGATTAGAAAAGATTATACTTGCAAAAATAGTAACTGAAAATTTTCACAGAAAAGCTTTTATAAAATTGCATTTACACTTTCTTTTTTAGTTTGAATTTATTAGCATCATACTGACTTCTCACAGATTTAGCATTAAATGGTAGTTTTAATCAACTGCAGAAATGATAACAATAATCGGTATCATATCGTGCAATAGATTATTAGATATCTCTGCAAACGTCTAAAGTCATGTTTGGACCTCCAATTTGGAGAACAGACAAAACTAACAGGCGAAAAATTTCCAACTTTTTACCGTTGATAAAGCATTTATTTCGCCCTCTTTTAAATTTTCACCGTGCAAAAATATTTATTAGATTTTTTTATATGGTTTTTTTCCTTAAAAAGATGCCAAGACAACTAGGCAATCTTTTTTTGAGAGGGCGGGAGGGGGGGGTGGGACTGGGAGGGAGGGGAATATATTAGCTAATACCAGCAGTTATTTTTTAAGCGTGCTACATGGAATTTCTCGGGAAATTCAATTTTTCTTAAAAGCATTTCAGGAAACTTGCAGTTTATTGAGAATTTTCAACAAGTTGTTTTATTAATATTATTATTTATGGATTAGAAATTATGCAATAATTTATTATCCGCTCTTATATTAAACGAGGAATGTTTGTGTGTGTGTGGGTGTGTGTGTATGTCCGAACGATCTCGAAAACTGCTCTAAGGATTCTTTTTAAATTTCGTACCTGGGGGTTTTTTGGGCCCCTGAAACGATTGAGCTAGGTCAATTGATTGAAAAATCTCTAAAACGCTCAAAATTTAAAATTTAAAATTTTTGGACGGTAGCGCCATCTATTGAGCGTTTGAAAAACACACTTGATGCAATCTTCCTAAAAGGGACGCTCAAATAAGTTTGGGGCGGATTAAAAATTACACGCCATCGATATATAATAGTAAAAATTAATTTCGCAAAGAAATAGAATAAATGGAACTTGATATTCAGTACACAGACAAATAAATATTTTAGAAACTAAATATATTACACCATTCAGCTACATAAATTTGTTTAGAATTAAAAAGTTATTTTTATTTCAAAATATCGTCCTGGCAACCAGCGAAAGAAAAAGAAAAAAGAGTCTTCGTTGCCATCCCCGCAAGCACCTTGATGTAATATACGTAAATAATTTAATTATTCTTAATTCATAGTTATTAATACAAAACTATTCGTAAATCTTATGTGAAAAATTGCCTGAATTTATTACAATTATCCTTTTGTAACTAACGTAAAGCTAAATGTATTTTCGCGTATATACTAAAACAATAAATATTTTTCATGTATTTTATTGATCCATATGATGCGAATTTCAAAAGTGCATAAAAGTTTCAGCTTAGCCGAATAATTTAAATGAAAATGACACCCTTTTCAGTCATTCACAGTAAGAAAAAAGATCCTGTGACGTAACATGAAAATTCCTTTTTTTTTTATATTTATTTATTTTTTAATAACGGCACTAGGTCGAATTCTATTTTAACTGCCTTATTCCGCCAAGTTGACGATAAATATTTAAATGTAGTTAACCTGACGATTTTTTTTTTTTATTTTTTTTAATGGGTCAACCGTTTATAATGAAACGATGTTCGAAACTCCGATGAAAAGATGATACGATCGATTCCTAAATTGGGCTCGCAGCCGATATTCAAATTAATTTTGCAGATGATCAGCCATCAGTTTAGTTTTCATTCACTGCAGTTGATGATTTCAACTCATTTATTTTATCATCGTATGGACAACCTTTTAAAAGTTGCGGGCAGAACTTTACGATAGTGGCCTACTGGGCCTGACTTCAGGATGTTAGCGATATCGCGGGCCGTATAATTCGGATTTATATGGAAGTTTGAATGTTTTATATAGGTTCTATACGGGGTTTTGACTTGTTCTGAGGGCTGGTCCAAAAGCCATGGCGGGCCCCATCCGGCCGCAGGCTGGGAGTTGTCCATATGTGAAAGCAGTAAATTGGGAGGCTGAAATCTGGTTACTAAGATTTTTTCTAATAAATTTTCAATTCTTATTTAGACGTGGATTAGACTGTGTTGTTTTGTGTTGTGTACTATCACTAAACTAAAGGATAAAGCCCCTTGTGGAGACAATTACAGCTGGCGATAGAATGTCTACACTCAGAATATGTAATATTTACCCACTTAAAATCAAATAACTTCATATTCAATTTTTATTATACATCGAAATACGAATTGTATAATCTTCAGAGACATTTCGTATTCGAAACATTTCGTTTTGTATCAACATCCTCTCCTATATCCATGCTTAATGAGTAGAAAACCGTTTTATTTTTGAAAAAAAGTTAAACTGAGTAGTAATTTAGAAAAGCTAACTTAAGCGAATTGGAATCGTAATTTTTCCTCCAAAGCCTGATAACCGTGACTACAATGTAACGTCAATGTCACTTGCAATAGATAATTCTTACACTCAAATGATTAGCTTTTTTTATTCTCTTAAATGAAATAGAGCTAAAAATAAAAAAAAAACCGCTTAAAAATCAGGGAACGGGCGGATTATCAGATCTTTTCTTTCTTTTTTTTTTTCTTTCTTTCTTTTTTTTTTTTTTTTTTTTACATAATTATGATAATTTTCAGGCTGATCGCACCAACGAACCGTATAAATTTTAAGTTATTAGACAATACATTTTTCAATCTGTTTGGATGGTAAAAGTTTTATTTTGAGTGGTTGAACTCGAATTGTGACAGAGTCTAGGATCAGCGTAACTGTATAGGAGCGATGTATTTTTGATTTATTCGAAGTTAGAAGTCCATTTTCTTCAGTCCATCCGTTTGTTCTATTATTGTCAACGTTTAAGTAGTTGTTAGGGTTATTATAAAAGAATATTTTTGATCTATTCTGTTTTTGATTTCATGATTTCGAAGTGTCCTTTTATACTAATAATTTAAATTGCGTTACACTTTTTATTTTCTTAAGCGCGAGTTTATAAAATAAAATTATGTTTAAAGCATATTTATGTAAGATTATACTTCTATGGCATCTATATTTATGTATCTATAAGATTGAATTTACGTTTGTAGAATTTGTTTATGCATGATGTATTTTCTTTGAATTAGAAAAAAATAAGTATTTTATGTTTGAATTGAAGCACTATAGAGAAATCTAAATGTGTGAACGTGCAGTTCAAACGCAAGCAGATGAAACAGATGATTAGTATTTGGAAGGAGAACGACATGGAACAGCTAGACGTCGACAAATACTTCGGGTAAACAGTCTAAGTATCTACAAAGCTGCCACAAATATGGGTACTTATTATCATAGTTTAAAACTTTTTAACATGGATTGCATTCACCCTGGAGCTTTGCATTTTTCTGAAGAGTAAAAACAAAAATTAACCGAAACCATTTTGGGGACTGTAAGATTGATGTAGGACATTCCGAATTTCCTAATGAATTGGTGTGGTTGTTTCTTCGATGTCACCCACATTTCAAAGAATTCGAAATTTGAAAGCATACTTTACAATGGCTTTGTTCACAGTATATGACGAGTGAAACTATTAACGATTTTGGTGTGTACTGCTACGTTGCGAACAGTGTATAACAGACTTGATGAATTTTTTTTATAAACTCATTCATCTGACAGTTCAAGCAACTCAAATTCTTGATGCTGAATTTGAACGTCCTCAATATGGACAGATATATTTCTGAAGTAATGAAGACGCTGTTAGTGAATGCATCGCCCAAGATCTTCGCTGATACCCTCGTTGATCTGCTACAGAAGGAAAGGAGGCACGTTAAACTACTTTTTCCTGAACTCTGATGGCACCGACCATCGAATATTTAGCATCCCTCTTCAAAACAAAGTATATGCCATTGTAACATTGAATGCCGACCAAAGTTTACCTGATAATGTATGAGTGATCCGACAGCGATGAAAATCTTTGGCAACCATGAAGATTCTTGATACGTGCCAAGGCATTTACGTATTCATTATTTTACACTTAAGGAGCCTTTAGATTCTGAGCATGACTCGGTAACCTGGTACTAAATTCTTAAACGTGGAACTTGATGATTTTTATTATTATTTTTAGTTAAATAAATATTAAATTACTAATTTTAAACAAAGGAACCAGAAGATTTTTATTTTTGTTTATTATTATAAATGTTATTTTGTAATTTTTTAAGAATATTTTTTTTTCAAATTAATATTAAAGGATTAAACGATTTTTTGTAGCTGCGCCACATGCAGCGTTTGAAGAATTGCACACATATGCTGACTAATTAAAATTCATATCTACTTTATGCATTAATGATTGTGAAAATAAGCCATGTGATCATATTACCAAGCCTGGGCGATTTTTTTTTTTTTTTTTTGGCCGCCGCGAAGTCCAGTCTTTATACCTAATGCTTCCGCGAAACGAAGGGCTACGCAGCTGATATACTGATATATATATCAGTATATCAGCTGCGTAGCCCTTCGTTTCGCGGAAGCATTAGGTTATATACACTGCTGGCCACCCAAATTGCAACACCAAGAAAAACAAGAGATATCACAACAAAATTTATTGTGTAGATAACATGTTGACCAAGTAACAAATGATTAAATTTACAGCATTCTATGAAGCGTGGTTCCTGCCAAAATCAGTACCCAGAGTAGCCGCCGTTGTTGGAGATCACAGCTGCCACACGCCTCGGCATTGATTCAAAGAGACTTTGAATGTGTTCTTGGGGTACAGCAGACCAAGCAGCTTCCACACGTTGCCAAAGTTGATCTGGTGTGACAGCTGGGGATGAACTCTGGGTCAGTCGTTGAGCAACCATGGACCACATGTTTTCTATCGGCGAAAGATCCGGAGAGCGCGCCGGCCAGGGAAGCAATTCAATCTGGTGATTGACGAAGAACCCTTGGACAATGCGTGCCACGTGTGGCCGTGCATTATCCTGCTGAAATATGGCTGTTGGCAAGCCCTGAAGGTAAGAAAGGACAACTGGCTCCAACACCTCGGAGATGTAGCGCTGGCTGGTTAAAGTACCGGCAATGCGTACTAGAGGAGTGCGAGAGAGATATCCGATACCGCCCCATACCATAATACCCGGTGCAGGACCAGTGTGACGGTGCATAATGCAGCTGTTCAGCATCCTCTCTCCACGGTGTCTCCAGACTCGAATCCGACCGTCGTGGTGTTGCATACAGAAGCGTGACTCGTCAGTAAAGAGAATTTCATTCCATTCTGTCGTCCACATCCTTCTTTCATCGCACCATTGGCGGCGGAGACGTCTGTGGTTCCGCGTCAGAGGTAGACAAAGCAACGGACGTCTTGCGGACAGACCATTCTGCTGTAAACGACGTCGAATGGTACGCGCAGACACTGGATGATGCGTTACAGACTGAATCTGCTGTGATATGGTTCGTGATGTGACTGAGCGGTCCGTCACTGCCATGCGTACAATCTGCCTGTCATCACGTGACGTGGTGCACTGAGGTCGATGCGGTCGATCACGTCTGTCCGTCGTACCCTCCTGCACCCAACGATCACATATCAGCATCACAATTGTTTGGTTTCGTCCAATACGACGACCGATTTCCCTGAAAGATAACCCACAATCTCGGTATGCCACTATCCTTCCTCTGTCAAACTCGGATACTTGATCAAAAGATGATCGTTGTTTCCTACGAGGCATAATTTATCGTTTTTTTTGAAAAAAAAGCAAGAAAAACACAATTGCTGTACTTGAAACCGTCGAAATCTCCAAGCCTTAAATAGCGCTTTGAGGTGGCGCCACAGGCGCGCTTGATGTGCGTCTGCGCTGAAATTCTAATCATTTGCATATCTCACCTCAGCTAATGCATGTTGTAAATTTCATATTATTTGGATGCTTCCTTCAGGGTGTTGCATTTACGATGGCCAGCAGTGTATATAGCATTAGGTTATTAGGTTATATATATATATATATATATATGTAGTGTAGTTTCGATTTTATAGTAATTCAAATATTTTTTTGTTTATCATGATGACAAAGCTGGCTGCGTGGCCGCATAGCCAGCCTGTCAGAAAAATTCCTTAGACCTGTGGATTTGCCTTAGACCTGCCAGATAGGCGATTCGACCGACCGCCGATGTTGTTGGTAGTTAAATGGATCGATGGCAACGGCTGCCCTTTTTCAGCGTTGTTACCATTTAACCATATGTTTATGCGACTAGCACTTATGTAGTGGTTTCACGGCACAACCACCGCACCCCAAAGGGTTAACGCATAAACGATTTTCAATATCTCGTTATGGCGCAGTTAATATACGTAAGAGCGAAGACAGATAGATAAACTAACACGAATTTTTCATTTTCGTTGAAAAAAATAAAAGCAAGAAGTCAAAAGCCAGACACTCAACGAGAAAGTTTTTCCAGAAAGTCATAATGTGAAAGTTTTTCCTTTCTTTGGCTCTGGTCCAGTTATATTTCTTTTTAACTTTTTACTTTCGAAAACTGATTCACTAATTGACAGAAACATCACCCTCGCTATATGCGTTGCGCAATTGAATAAGAACTATTATCAAATGGCGAGAAGTATTTATAGAAATTGTGGGCAATTTAACCATTGTCTGCCAAACCGAACTTGAATCTTAAATGATTTGGCATTTAATGTGGTGAGACGAAATTGAATGGTGACGGAGGCTTGTAATTATGTAAAATGTGACCTTCATCGGGAAATTTATTGAAAGCTCTTTTTTTTTCCCTAGCACTTCTTAATAATGTTAATAAAAAAATCGATCATAGTTGTACTCTTACTTAATATTAGCGTCGCGTCAGTTTTGAATCAAACAATTAATTAAACCTGAAGCAAACTACATACTAAAGAGAATACTAAGGATTTGAGGGTAGCTTAAGTATTGGGCACTTTTCTCGGTCCTTTCAATCTGTTGCATTTTGCACTACTTTCGGCAAATAATGCCTCCTTGTAACAAAAGTATTTAACTCTACCAAACACTAAACTGTAACTATCACCTGTAAATCAAGCATATTCTCGAATAAAACAAAACGTGAGGAGAAAGATAATGCTTTGTTTTTTTGAGAAATTCAGAATATTTTCTACTTAATTCTTCCTTTTTCCCCTTTTTCTTTTGTTAAAAGATCCAAGCCACTTTATGAAATTTAGGGAAATAGCTAGTCATATTATGTAGCAGCATTACTTTAGATGATTATTCAATACAATCTGCTATCTTTATTGAAAGGAGCTACATAACCTTTGTGCAGTAAAACATAATTATTCAGCGATATGCTTTCATTACTTTTCTTCTTCAAAATCTTTTACTTATTTTTTATTCAGTTCTTTTCTTTAATTATTTAACTATTATCTTTAATTATTTATATTATTGGCTAATGATTGTATGAGTAAAAGTGTTCTATTTAATTACAGTTCTTTCCGTTTGTATTCACAATACTAATAGAAATTTAAGTACAGAATAAAAATAAATGAATAAATGCAGCGTTAAAACCTTTAAAATGGGAGACGATCAATTAGAGAATCAGTATTAAGGGAAAAAGAAAGAAATGATTAAGAGTAAATTAAAATAGACGAAAGAGAAAGCAGTTGTTTAATGCTGATCTTAATTGAATAAATAAGCAAAATCTACGCCACAAGATTATTTGAACTATTTAAAACAAAATCAATGTAAAACACTCCGAAAATCTTATGGTGGTTCATAAACTGTACTGATCAATTTAATTAATAGTAAAAATGTATACCTCATGCAATTTTCAGAAAAAAAATATTTTGAAGCAAAAAATCGCTTTGTAAAATGAATCATGGTGCCACCCATGTACTAAAATATCGTAAATTTTTTACAATATTTTAGTACATCTAAAATATTGTACTAAAATATTGTAAAGATTGTGGATACATGTATACGTTTTGGTACATGTTTATAAGATTTTTTTCTTTCATTTTTTCGTAACTCGTATAAGCTGACCGTTTGGGAAAGAGCTTACTTCTTTAATAAACAAAGAGCAGTAAGTATAAAAATAACGAAGCACAAAAGTGAAATCTACATATGTATGTTTATAAGTATTATATAAAAAATTTATTGCAGTCATAAAAAGCATAAACACAGAAATTTATAAACAGATTGCAAGAAGAACATAATGCACAAGTCCGTAACAAGTGAAAATTACTTCTTGTAAAATAAATGCGCAAAATATATTTTACGACTTCCGAACAGCGTAAAAAATTTTATATTCCTTGTGTTAAAAAAGCAAATAAAGAAACCTAGTGAAAGTTACATTGTTACAAAAATTACAGCTCAACGAAAGTAAAATACACCCTGATGTCATATTTTCTCTCCAGATCATCCATGTCACACTCAAAGTCTGTCACCGTAACGGCTCCAAACAAAGGAGGAATGTTGCATGCGCCAGACTGGTTGCCACAGTTTAAAAAAGAAATATTTGGAAGCAAAAAGAAAATGTGTTTTTATTGGGCTTACGAGAAACACGGATGAGTCGGGATGTTTACAAAAAAATTGCATCTCCTTTTTTTTTCAAGGTCTCACCTATGAGTACTATTATTATTTACGCGAGGGGGAATTTTTCTATTTTATGACTCTGGGAACATTTGCGGTTACGCGAAAAAATAAATAAATAAATAAATAAATAAATAAAAGCTTGCTTATGTACTGAAAAAAAAAAAAATGCGAGAGAGACAGAGAAAGAAAAGTACAGCAAAGTTCGGTTATAGTAACCCTCATTAAAGTGACAACTCGCTTATAATGTCAAAAGCCGAGTGGATAAGAGACTGACTATGGTAGACGGCTGAAGTGTGAAGGTCTCGCTCCCGGGTCTACCGCACGGCTGTCAATCTAACAATATGGAGATTTGATCAGTTTTCTGCAAATATACCTTGAATCAGGGGCGTAGCCAGGGGAGGGGGTATAGGGATATATCCCCCCCCCGAAATCTTTGGATTAGTGATGAAATTCCGTCTATTTATACACATATAAGTTCATATCCCCCACCCGAAAAATTTTCCTGGCTACGCGCCTGCCTTGAATAAGTGTTAAAACCCCACAAAAAGTCCCTCGACCAAGACACCCTCTCCCGAATTATATAGGCACCCTCCCCTGATTTAGGCTTGTCGTAACGTAAAATATATAACATACGTTAAAATAGTCAGCCTCGTGCAATCATCATATATAGTTGCAACTTTTTTTAATGGAATATTTGAAATTAGAATTTCGATATTAATGTCAATAAGTACATTTTCAGAAAATAAAAATGTGCGAGAGAGAAAGAGAGAATGCAGTTCGATATCGATTCCGTTAAAGTGGCGGCTCGCTTAAATCTCAAAATAATTTGTATCATGCAATAATCCTAAGACTTCGATGATATTATTACATGTTTGGAATTATAACCACAGAATGAATGTCAATAAGTACATTTTAAGGAAGAAAAAAATGTAAGAGATATAGACAACAATCAGATTCACTTTAGTAACCATGCGAACTTCGTTTACAGTGGCAACTTGTTAATGACGTTAAAATATTCTGTTTCATACAATAGCCCAATAGTGCCTATACCTCTTTGTTATCAGGTTCCCTTACAATGATGTGTTTGAAATAATATCCTCTCTTTTTTACAATAGCAAGTACTTTTTCACTTTAGTGACGAGAGAAATTTTTTGTTGTATAAATAATAATAATAAATAAATCAAATAAAAAATAATTGTTTAAAGCGATTATGTTTTCAGAGTAACATTCACTTATTATTATGATGTCAGCTAAAGACATCTCAACTCTAGGCTTTTGTAAATAATCAGCGCAATGTTTGCGAAGTGGGGAAAAATGAACAAGAAAGAAAGGAAGAAAAATAAAGGAGGCTTTTAGTTATTGTTATTCCTTCTCTTCACAGTAGTTACATTCGTTCGAACAAAATATTTTATCTTAAATTTTAACAATAAAATTAATGGATGATGCTCCGTTATCTCCAGTGATTGATAAAGTTGACTTCAAAAACATTTTTTCTAAGAATTTTACTTTCATAAATGTTTTGTCGATCGGGTGCTTTTTTTTCAGGTATTAATGATGACAATGGAATGAACTTTCGAACGATTGAAAATGACTTCAAATTTTATGCAATCCGTATTACGTTCCGATTTGCTTTGTTTGTGAGAATTGATGTTCGCGTAATTGGAAATCAGCATCGAGTGTGCATAATTATCTAAGTAAAGCATCAGATAAAAGTTCTTTAAAAACATTTTTCATTTTATTTTACACATAATCTATAAAAATTCAGCAACTTGTATTAGAATTGATTTGTCTTCTATTTTTCGTTTTATCTGATAGATATTCTACAACTTTCAATTGCACAGTCTAGACAGTTAGCCTTTTTTTTTTTTTTACTCATGACTCATAGGTAAGAAACATACAGAAGTTGAGATCGTTTTTATTTTACTGTATTTTATTTTTCCTTCAGAAAACTCGATTCATAATTGTTTTGTGGTTACAGCAAAAATAAATGCATTGTGTTAAAGAACATTAATTTCCTCCTTGCTAAAAATAATTAGAAGGGTAAGACACTTCCTGTTCGGTATCCCTATCCCTTTGTACTTTGATTTTAATTGTAAAATCTTTTCTTGGGGAAAACAGGTATATTTTTAATTTTTCTAATACGTAGTCTTGTTTATACTCTTAAATGTTAAAAAAAGCGATGAAGTAGCTTAGTATATATATTACAAAATTGAGGAAAAACACTATTTTAATGTACATTTACTAAACTGTTTATTATAATTGACATGTAATATTGAACTTGTATATATATAATGACGAATGCCAAGTGCATATATGCATTTGATTTCAAGCAAACATTCAGAGTATTTTCAGATAAAGTATTTGAGTAATATATTTGGACTGAAAATGAAATTTAAATTATATCACTTTAAAACAACATTCTGCGTAAATGTTATTATTTATTAGAGTACAATTCAGTTCATAAACTCTGGAGGCAAATTAATACTTTGACTGTAATTACTAAAAGACAGGTAACTTTTTAAAATAAATATTATGTTTCAGTGAAATGTACGTAATAGTATTTATAAATTAATAATCCATTAAATTACTTTCTTACATTTAATTGTAAATAAAATGAATTAATCATAACAAAAGAATAATTGCACTAATCCTGATTGTAAAAGCTGCTTTCGCATCATTCGTTGGCTGTCTATTTGGACTTGTCCGGGTTTTCTCCCATTTGATACATACACAAATTCTGGACGATTACCCATGAAATAACTTTCAAGAAAGTTCTAGTCCTTTTGTTCCTCAAAAGAGAATAAAATAGCCCAAAAAATTTGAGTTGCTATTTCGAACAATTTTACAAGACTTTCTGAAACGCGGCGCATTCAACAAAATATTGTATATTAAAGAGTTTTTATTCTGACTTAAAGAGGTTCCCTATTTTCAAAAGCTCACAGCATATTCTCTGGAGAAACATTCTGTATTTCTTTTTTGAATATCTGGGTTAGTTATTGAGCTTATTGTAAATTGAGTGGTTTTTCAAAGAACATCGTGGTTTTGTTGTTTAAAGAACAACAAGACCTCGGCAATCATAAACTTCCTCGCGCAAAAGAGAGCAAGCAGCAGTTGAAATCGACGTTTCCTTTACACCTGACGACTTTATTCTCATCGGCATCGATCAGCTTACCGTGCTGTTTTGCAAAGTAAATTCCGGCCTGCTTCTCTGTTCCATATGGTCTCTCTTCGGTATTTTCCCCTCCCCGTCCTTGAATTCATTTCTTAACGTAATAAACCAACAGAGGGACCGAAAAGCATCTTGTGCAACACAGCGGGATGAGAGAGTTTGTTTCCCACAGCGCATGATCTTTTGAACCACCGGGATCAACAATAACACTTCCGGTTGTAAACAAGCGAGAAAGTTTTTGATGCAAGGGAGAGTGGTGATCTAATAGGCAAATACAATAACACCCGCCAACAATCTTCCCACCAAAAAATAAAATAAAATAAAATAAAATAAATCCTCAGATGTTGTCAGAGAAGGGAGACCCCCCCCCCCCCGCCCTAGCATCTCCATTCAACAAAGTGCAAGTTGGAGCATACATAACCATCATATCACGAGGAAAAATCGATCGTCAATTATTACAGAAGATAACAGAGTAAGTAAAGCGTAGTTATTTAGTCTTTTTTGTTGTTGTTGTTCCTCGAAGGAAATAATTACGGAAATTTAATAAAAATACAGTTCCGGACTTACTAGCTCTACCTTTAAAACAAACAAGTAGAAAAAAAAAACTATGATGATAATATTTTTTGCATGCATTCATAATCTTTTACTACACATTTAAAATGTAACATTAGTATGATTCAATAACTGTTAATAGTATTTGATATAACATAAGATACAATGCAAAATTTTAGTCAAAGTAAAGTCAACATTATAATGAGATTTATTCAATTACAAACCATAATATTCATTTCAATAATTTGGTAAACCATTTTCCGTTTTTAAAAACTTGTTAGAAACGTTTTGTCATGCTTTCAACGAAACATACTTTGTCAGATTTGAGTAACAAAATATTTTTCCATTTTACATGGACTAGATATTATTTATACGTCAATGACCTTTTTTTTATTTTTACATTTTTTGCATAAAAAATTTTCTTCTCCGCAATAGAATACTTTTAGTTATTTAAATTAAAAAATTACTGCTATTTAGTTATTTAGTTGTCCAGCAGAAAATTTCCTACATAGAAATGTTTTTATTTTATTCATAACGAATAACAGGATTAAATTTCAGTTAAAATTTTGAAAATTCAGGCAGATTTAAATAATCAAAAATATTTTTGAAATTCAATATATTTAAAAAATGAAAATATCTCTACATATACATTTGTCTCATGAACAACCCACAGTAATATTTTATTAAAATAATTGAAAGTATTTTATTTAGGAGAGAGAAATTTCCCCATAGATTAGCATGGAGTTAGTGAATCCAAAATGGCTCTGGCTCTGTACGGAGTCAAAAATCTTACTAAAGAGCAACACAAAAAATTATGCTTCTTTATATCAAACCAAGAAGATGGTTTCTAAGTATAAGCGCACAATTTGAAAAATGAATGATAGTCTTAATAAACGCAAACTTTGTATGCAATAAAGAATACTTTGAAAAATGAAAGTTTATGTTGAAAGTAATATATAAATAAAAGATTCCAGAAGTTTAACAAATGAGAATTTTTCCTAAATGAAACAAAAGTAGTTTATTAAAGATTATAAACGATTCAAAAGTCAGCCCTTTCTCAACGAGAACAACAAACATTCAACGTGACTTTGAAGATGAATGAAATAATACTGCTTTAAAGGGTTGACTCATAGTTTAAATGATCATTCTTCTGCCAGCTTGAAACTTGATAATAATGGGATATGAAATAATACTACTTTAAAGTGTTGGCTTATATTTTAAATGATATTTCTTTCGCCAGATTGACGTTTGATAGTGGGATTTTGCCTAAATGAAATAAATATGAAACAAATAATTAAAAACTTTGTTAAATAACGCCATGAAAGTTACTTTTCTCGCGTATAAATATAGCTTTTTAAAAATCACAAGACTGCTCACAAGTCCACATGTTCAGAGCAAAGACAACAAGATTCAAAGTGACATTGAAGATGTATGAACTAAAACTATTTTGCAATGTTGGGTTATAGCTTATTTTGAACTTTTTCGTGGCAGGAGCTTTATTGAAACCACAGCGATATATCCGAGTTAGACGACGATTCTTGTATTTAAAAAAAAAAAAATCATTCGATTTTTGTTTAAATACAATCTAAACCATCTGGAAATGTATAAAGAGAGGAAAGAAGACAGAAACTGAGATTTCAGTCAGTTCAATTTGTCTGCGATCATTACAATGCTTCGTGAGAGTGGATTGTCTGCAGCAAACTTGCGAGAGATTGAATTTCTACAACGTAAAAGTAAAGTCTGCATATTGATAATCTTTCTACAAACACTATTCACATTTTTTAAAAATGCAGAATTTATGCAGAATTTTCATAACTATTCGTGAGAGTGGATTGTCTGAAGCAAACTTGCGAGAGATTGAATTTCTACAATGTAAAAGTAAAGTCTGCATATTGATAATCTTTCTACAAACAATATTCACATTTTTTTTTTCCAGTTGAAAACAGAATAGTAGTACAATACAAATACATAAACTAATCGTAAAACTAACATCTAACATCTAAACATTTCACTCATTAACTAACGTCGGGAGCTAGAAAATTCATGATAGGTCCTCTCAAAATTTTCTTTCAGAATAAACATCAAAAAGTTCCATTTTGCAATTCATTCATTCATTCATTCCATTTTGCAATTCATGCGAAAAGTTTCAGAGTTCCAGTTTTATTTTCAAGTATCAAATTTCAATAATATTTTAGGGTATAGATTTAGATTTTTAGTTTTTGAGCCAAATCTGGCAATTTAATCTGACTCTTTTCATGGTTTTTCTCAATCAAACTAATATGCCCTGATTATTCCTGGCTTTCCCTAACTACCCTGACCGGTAGCAACCATGGGTCTGGAATCAAAAGCTGATGTTAATCTTCAATAACTAGAATATACCTTTACTAAAAGTTAAAGCCCGTTGTGGAGTGCCTCCACAACGGGCGCTAGAAAAAGCATTTGACGAAAGCACGTCCACACTCAATATACTGAATCTTCGATCACCTAAAATAAATAACTTCATATTCAATTCTTATTATATAAACTCAAATCAAATTTCATGCTCTTCTGGGAACATGTGGAAACTTTTCGCATTTGAACAATTTCGTTTCGCTGAGAACATCCCCAGGAAATCGTTTTATTTGACGGGGAAAAAAATAAACTTATAAATCTGGAAAAATACTCATAACTGTGACATCCATGTGACGTTATTCTCACCTTCAAAAGCTAATTTTATCACGCAAATAATTAATTTTTTTATTCTATGATAAAATGATGCTAATAAAGTTTTTACCCATAGTAGTTGAGTCCAGTTTCAACAGTATATTTTAGCGTGAACCAAAATATATGAGAAAGTATCGATGTCAAGAAGTTGAATAGTCTACAAATAGCAATTTAATTACAGTGATTTTTTTTTTCTTTTTCGCAGCTAGGTGGTAAAGTTTTGTTAAAACTTACACGGTTAAAACAGATTTTATGTAATAGAGAAAGTTGGCGAAAAATATTCGACCCCAAGATGAAAACCGCAGTCTTCTAGACGTTTTGTATGTCTGCCAAATTATTTTTATGCTTTTCTATTTGCGTTAAGCGGTTGATTCGATTTCAAATAGACTAGAAAAAAAAAGTCTTCTCAGAAAAACTCAAAATTCATTTAGTCAGAAAATGCTTAACAGTAGAAGTCGAAATGTATTAATATTAGCGAAAGGGGTTGTTTTACGGTTGTGTAATCGCAAAACATCTCTGCGAGTATTTTATTTTAAAAATATATTTCAGTTTAGAGATGACCAGTAAATTTACGTATTACATGAATATAAGCTATATAAGCTATAGCACACAACACTTATTAATTTTAATAAATTCTAAAAGGTAATTTTCAGGCCTCTAAACCAGGGCCGTATTTAGTGTGCACATGCACGCTAAATACACGATTGTGGCGGGAAATTCCAAGAAGGACGCATGGAACTCTAAACAATCTATCGTTGGCCATGATTAAGGCGACCATATTTCTAAACGGTAATTTGGGGACAAATCAAGCATTGTCCTCTAATCTAAATAAAACTTAAGGACACTAGAAAATATTTTCGAGGACTTATTCGAGGACACAACATATTACCATGTACACCCTCCAAAAAAGTATTTGAGTAAGAGATAAATTTCCTATTTTAGATTTGCGAATAATAATTGAGTTTTTGAAAAACGTAAGACGTGAAAGAAATATGGAAAGTCATATTTATACATAGCCTAATTCATATTCTATGATAGATAATTTTTAATATACGAAACCAACATAGGAAATTTTTACTGGAATACTTTTTTTGGAGGGTGTATACCAGTATGCCCAAACTTTAAATCTTGACTGACTTTGATACTTAAAAATGAACTCTAATAGCTTTTTATATCCATTGTGTATTCTTATTTCTAATAGAAGTGGAAGTATTTCATTCATTTATAAATATTTATTTAAACCAGAAATATGAAAGGAACATCATGTTGAAATATTGCAATTTATTCAAACTTTAACTCGTAGAATAGTATTTGTATTTTTCAGAAGACATTGCTTTTTACATTGTATCATTTTGTGATAATTTTTCGTGAAACTTTGTACATCCTCTAAAAAAAGTATTCGAGGGCAAGAAAATTTTCGCACGTCAATTTCATATTTAAAGCATGGTTCTTCATGAAAGGTGATTCATCATTAACAAAACTGAAAGGGGAAATTTGACTCATAGTCGGATACTTTATTGAATGTGTGTACACGCTACACACACAATGACAACAAACGTTTTCAGAGATCGAATTTCATTTTTTCTCTGAGTAAATGGTGCTTTTAGTTGGTTTATTTTTCTTCAGTTTTTTCTGAAAGAAATAAACAAAACGGAAACTTTCAGGGAAAAAAAGTACAAATCTTTAAATTTGGGGACAAAGTATTTTTGGTGACAAAATGAAAAAAAAATCAATATTTGGGGACTGTCCTCGAATTTCGAAGACGTATGGTCACCTTAGCCGTGATACAATTCCTGCTTAATCGGTAATCGAGAGTGGAAAGTCACCAGTCCGAGAGCCGTCGATGAGACCACAAGCCTGTATGAAGATTGGCCGTGATGACTGATTTGGTGACGTGAGCTGTTGCATCATGGCAAACAAATAAATAAGCATCTACCCAGATAAGCAATGATATAAGAAAAATTAATTATTCCTTGCATACAATTCACTAAAGCTGATAGGGTCAGGAAGCCGCGGTCCACCAGGAAAAAAAAAGAGACAATTTTGAACTCTTCGTCCAGAATTGTGCGGGGCATCATGAAAGGCGACGACAAGGGAATAATGCGTCAGTGGAATTCGCGGAATCACGAAATCAACTATGACGCAGAGTAAAGAAGTCATAAATTTTTGGTTAGTAACTACGATCAACGTTAGTGTAGTCATGATTACCGACAAAAAATTTTCAATGGTCATTAAATATAAATCACTAGTTTTCAATTGTTAATCATGATTATTTTTCTCTACACACTTGCTTATTTTAATAAATTTTCTTTATTGTAGGTCTGTTGTGATAGACGTTTTGCGAACTTAAAAGCTTGAAATCAAAGTACAAAGCTTAATAAATGATACAATAGCTTTGAGTATACGCAAATAATACTGCGTAGTATACATAAGCACCAATCACCCAAAAGTGTTAAATTATAGTAATGAAGCATGAAGCCAGGGGCGGATCCAGAAATTACTCAAGGAGGGGGCGATTTTATACCTGAAATAAGGGGGGGGGTAGAATGCGCAAAATCATTTTATAATTAATTAATATAATCAATTATACCAATTAATGTAATTAATTATTTTATTGATAAAATCTATATATGAGCGGTGATTAAAAAGGACAGGGAGTAGTACCCGCCATACACCCCTCAGAAAAAGGATACATAATTTTCATTATACTTTCATAATATATTTTAACAGATTTTTGGACTTCACCCAGGAGGGGGCGATCGCCCCCACCGCCCTCCCCTTGGATCCGCGCCTGCATGAAGCCCTTGGTCTAATTTTCAGTATATACAGAAGGTGGTTATAATTAATCTTCCCTATAAATAACATTCTCTAGCTGTAATGGATAAACAGACTGCCTTCATCTTTGGTATATGGACTGTGCACGAAAAATGGGCTCAAGGATTTTTTTTTTTTTTTTTTTTTTTTAAGTTCATAAAATGTTCACTAGGTGGCTTTTTGTATGAGAATTCAGCTCAAGAAATTAGATAGCGAATGTCCAAAAACTGCTGAATAAATGTTGAAATTGTTTGTGCACTTCAATTTAGTTATTTCCATTGTTAAAATTGCTGTTTTTCCATGCAAAGTGCCACCTGGTGGACAATTTTTGAACTTTTTTTCTTATTTTTTTAATTCCTTGAGTACATCTGATGTATAGTCCAAACACCAAATTTACAATTCGTTCACACATCTCAGCAGTACAATCCTGTTTATTGGGTTTATATAGTCTAATTATAACCACCCTTGTATATAACGTTCAATCAAAGGGCCCTCAACACACTGAAGCGTCTGTGACTAAGCCATTGTCTCTGGGTTTCTCCTTCATAACATGTAAATGACCCACCTGTCCTTTTTGCTGGGTAGTTTTATGAGCAAAATGAGTTGGACTATCAAGGTCGAAAAGTACTTTATTCTATGGCAGCACGTCGCATCGTTATCGCCAACACGCGACTACCATTAATAAAAAGAACAAGGCAATAAAAAATTGTTTTATTTTTTTTTTCTAATTCATCTTTTTTTGCTCTTTTTCTTTTAGTTATACAGCAAGCAGGCAGTTTTCGCTCTTTAACTGCGAATGGATATTGGAAGACCTGCTTTCGAGGCACAGCTGCTTCTGCTTCTGTCATTGTTTTATTTCCAGTGATTTTGCAACTGATTGATACAAACTATATAATTAATGTTTCTCTACTAGTTTTGCGTTCGACTCTGTGCTTCAAACAGAATATTTTTTAATGACTTGTATTTCTTTTATTTTTTCCCTAGTTCCCAAGTTCAGTGAAAGCCTTTAGGTGTACAACTTTCCCGCCACCGTTTTCCCCCTACCTTCGGTTTTTTATAATTAAACCTCGAATTTCGATTGTACATTCGTGATTCAAAGTTGAAATTGGTTGTAGAGTCACTCCAAATGATCGAGTCAACTGTTCTTGACTTCGACACAAGTTTTACCTCTAACTTTGCCTTTTCAAAAACCTCTCCTATGCCGGTCTTCGACGTAAGAATCACCGTTCTTGAAGCGTTGAAACCACTCCCGACGCTTTCTTTCACTAAAAGTGATTTAACCTTAAGTTTTTGAAAGCATATTTAAGCCAAAAATAAAAAATTTAGCAAATAGCAGGAATTTTGCAGACACAAATCGACTCATTTTTGTATGGGTTATATCGACAGATGCCCAAGTTTATTGCATGATGTCTATGATCTGCTTATTTATATCACTGATTAACATTGAAGTACTGAAGCCATCTATCAGGACAATGATCGGAAGCATACTGCTTTAAAAATACTCCTTTGGCTACTTTCTAATTGTTCTGAAAAAAAATTAAATGTCACTTCAATCTACAGGTCTGAACACCGTAGAGCACATTTGAAAGGAATTAGAGTCAAGAGTTCGAAAACATGCTACGTTTTTAATGTAATAATACAAAATCATGATACAAAATAAGTGAGACAAAATTGGATCAGAGTTCATAAAAAAATAATTCAGTCAATGTTAAACAGATTAAATTAAGTTTTAAAAGCTCAAAGCAGTCCAAATATTTATTAAAGTTTTATAATTATTTTTTAACAGCTGTATTAACTTAATTTGTTAGTGTTCAATTGCTTTTGTGAGTAATTTTTATTCCTTTAAAATACATAATTGACATTATGATTATTTTGTACTTAAGAAATTAATGTAAAAGACCCTATTTTATTTCCATAAAATGGATGTATATGTCAATCTTCTAACTAACCGCCCGCACCGACAAACTAACCGCCCCCCCCCCTCCGACAAACTTTCATTAATCCGCCACTGCTTTACAGTGACTATTGTTGTATTACTGTACAGTACAGTGCAATGGTAATTATTACTGTTCAGTACAGCATTATTATAAAAGTGCTGCTCTTTATTATTATGACTGCATGCTGTACGTACAGGACTGTTCTTTGTCTCTCTCTCCAACTAATTTATTAATTTTGTGCATTTACAATATTGTTTAGTATTATGTTAAAAACACTGCTTTTTTATGCAGTATTTATTCATTACTTTATGTGGGAAATGGCTACATATAGTTAGGAAATGGTTTAAAACAGTTTGAGGGTTTGATGGTTAAAACAGTTGTTAAGTGTCTAAAATAATTGTGTTTGAAAAAGCCGTATATATATACCTTGCTTTGCAATGCAAAATTTTTACTTATGCAAAAGGTCTTGGAACACATCCCTTGCATGAGTGAAGATTCCACTGTACAGCATAAAAACTGTCCATCTTACTCTTTTTTTCAGTAAGTTATATCAAAAAAGAAAATTTCTCCATAAAACTGCAAAACAATTCTTTTGCATTCCTTCACTGATCTTTTAAGTCAGAAAGCATGAACCTATCGGAAAGCTCTGCTAATAGACACTGTTTACATGCTATTTAAGAGAAGCGAAGCTTTGGACAGCTGTCAAATAAGTGCGTGTTGATTCTCGGATGGCATTGCAACACCGATTCGCAGAGGAGTGTTTTAAAAATGAGTCACTTACAATTCAGGAAAAGGAAATGCGGTAGAATATAAATGATTCATTCGAAATATCGATTCCGCTGGTCGATAAATTCACGCAATCGAAATCTGAATGCTTTAGTTGAAATCCAGGAGAAAGCAGTATTAAAAGAAAAACTTCAAAATAAAAATTATTTTTAATTTAATTTCGTTTACTTTCACGTATCGCAAAGGATAAACTAGTTCTTTTAAGAAATTCAACTTTTAAACAATTTTTTTCTTCTTCAAGGAATCCAATTGCAATAGTTAGTTTGAAAAAAAGAAAAAAAAACCTCTCTTGGCAATCTGTAATTAGTAATGCAATTTACAAAGCGAGTAAAATCTTTGCACCTTTTTTGAAGGTCATTGGTCATTTTGCGCTTAGAATTTTTTCTGAAACTTGCCTGCGAAGGATAGGTTTACTGTTGATATAAGTACGCAGTGTATTTGGTTAAGAAACTTTTTTAATTTTTTCTGTGTTCAAAGTTATTGGTTTTTTTTAAGCTCTTCAAAAGTCTTCTGATACCTATAGTTTTTTTTTAAAGGAAGAATCTAAAAATTTTATTTTTGATTAGACTATTGTTTAGTTATGTTCAGATTATGTATCCTCGAAGACAAATAATTATTATCTATACCAATACGTATATCTTATCTTATAAGAGTGCATCATATACGTTAGGTACAGATTACTGTAGAGCCTCTCAAATCCGGGGCTTGGCTGATTCCGTATTGTAGAAATCCTGTAAAAATTGTAATGAAAATTGTAATGCCAAAAAGTGAACTTTCTTTCCTTGAATAAATAAAAAGAAATAAATGAAAAATAAAACACATATATATTTATCCAGAAATTACATACGACAGAAATGTGCGTTTTTTTAAATACATACCTAATGAAGTCAATTGTTTAAATTTCATTTTCTGTTGCGTAACTGGATTATTTTAAGGAACTTTGTATAGAATAGAGAAATTCCGGAGCTAGGAAGTCTGAATTTGAGAAGTTGTACTGTAACTGATTTATTCTGTTAAAAAATACAGCATCACCCATAAAAATAATTTGCTTAAAAAAGAATTTTTTTATAAAATTTTTTAATTCATTAAATGACAGATAGTTCTCGTTCTCTACTTTTAAGAGAATTTATCTCTTTTATTTCTTTCTTCACCTTTGAGGGGGTGGGGGCATTAGCTCCAATAGCCAGGAAAGTAGCTAGGTGATTTTGCGCCCCTGACAGAATAGTTGGTATTGCGCCCCCTACACCTTGAACAAAAACTTAATAATTTTTCATCCCATGTTAATCATTTTACTTAATAAACTCTTATCCTTCCCTGCAGTTATGCTAGTTTGAAAAAACAAACATGAAATAGTAAAACTGTATTTAAATCTCCTATGATCCAGCTGATTTATCACCCCCTCTTCTGCTTGGATTCCTAGCCAGCCCCGCCACCTCCTAGCTACGGCCTTGCCAATAGCCCCCACTGTGTGGGTGCTCTTATGTATGCAAATATGCTTGAAATTCATGCACTGTCAAATATATTGGACATACAGGACACATTTTTTTAACAAGATGTGGCACATCCTCACTGAGCTGCTCGAGAAGCTCTAAACCATCATTTTCCAAATCGGTTCTATTCGGTCCAAAATCTTTTGATCCCAAAGAGATCTTCAGCCAAAAAGCAACTCATAGGGCTTTCTTTCCTAGGTAATACGTTAAAGATCAGGAATATCCTATGCGACACTCGTCTGCAAATCTGATACTTTTCAGAGGAAAAATCATACTAGTAATTCTGAGTTTGACACTTCATAGGCTACAAATAAAACCTGATTTACTTCTGCGTGTCTTTGTAAAACGTGATGCTTGTAAGCCTACCATCCAACTAAAATCATAAGGATTTTAATTCAGCGTAATCCTCCGAGTTTACTTCGCAAAGCAAACGCTGCTTCCGAAAACGCTAACTTTATGCTCCTCCCTCCTTCCTGCAGTTACTTTGTAACTTCTTTTGCGGAGTGACGTAACACAGTGATGAGGTGTACCCATCGTCAGAGAGGAACTTAGCAGAATACTCTTTACCTCATTATCCGTACGCAAGCTGTGTGTTGATTTTCGAAGGAAGTGCAAATAAAATTTAAAAATATAAAAAAAATGTGTCTGAGAGTTTTCAAGGTCTTCGAATGCGGCCCAGCAAGTGGGCAATAAAAATGTCTGGACCGTTAGGTGGTGTAAATATGTGTTCGCACACATTTAAAAATACTTTCATCAGCCGTGACGTAGACTGGAAGATACGGGATCTTATGCAAATTGATTTCTAGCTGTGAGGGGTTTTCAGTAAGAGTCTTATGGGCTTCCGCGTTTTTCCGTCCTATAGTGTGGGTCATCTTCAATACATGCTTCAGTTATATATAGACGCATTTAGAACTTTTAATTATTATTGGCACTTGAAGAGTATTTCATTTTAACAAAATTTAACGAAACGTGTTTTTAACATTGTCAAATGAAAAAAAATTAATTTTTAGGCTTAAAAGAAAAAAGGTAGCGCCCCACTATGGCCGAGTGGATAAGATACTAAAAATGGTAGACAACTGAGCTGTAGTGTTAGGACCCAGCGCGCGGCTGCCTATCTAACGGTCTGGAGTTTTGGTTGGTTTTTCTCCAGATGTAACGTGATTACGCGGTGAAAGGTAACAAATGTTTACTCTATTACAAAGAGATTAAATTTAAAAAAAAGTCCTTGAAAAAAGTTAATAAACAACGTTTAAATAAACATTTTAGTGTTTATCCATATTATTTGACATGCAAGAACTATCACGAATGCACTATAATATTAAATAAATAAAAGTGTTCAAATTATTAACTAATAAACACATGTCCACAATGTCCACACAGTAATAATCTGATAGTATGTTTTTTCTTGGAGTAAAAAATTGAGATATTAATTTGCAAATATTAGTTTATTGTACTTTTTATTGTTTGGTTTGGGCAATGTATGCATCAATGTATCAATTACAAAAGAAAAAGAAAATCTGTATTTCATCAAATACAGGGGATATAATTTCTAATATTTTTCAAGAATGACTTTGCATATATTACTCATGAATAATGGAAAGTTGACCTGTTACTTTGGTCATAAAAAATGTGATATTTGCTTTTCTGGCAACGTTGGTACTTCATAGCATGAGTCACTGAATGCCCTTGTGAGCAAGAGCGAATCCAGAAGATGTTCAAAGATCCATGCCGCGAAATAACGATGGCCACGGAAAGGAAACATGCCAATCGTGTATCTGAGACGGCGGAAGAAAATATACTAACCCAAATTTTTTAGTCACTGCTGTGAGATTTTAATCTATGAGGGTTATTTTGTACCAGCCTGTAAAAAGCTATTAATGCTTTGTACGCTAGTTGCTACGAAGAGTATTCTTTTACAAGCCTCAACAATAAATAGGACATTTTCTAGATCCTGGTAAAACATGTAAATGGTGATAGAACACATCAAAACACTTTTTCTCGCGCAAAGCATTGTCGCAACACAAGCGATGACTGGAGAATGAATCTATCAATTCGCGTTATTTTTCTGTTACAAATAAATGTTTCAAGAGATTGCAATTGGTGGCTCAACTCCGCGTTACGACACTGTTTTGTATAACAAAAATTATCCTTTAGATGTGTTGAATCGCAATTTATGTTTTCACCAACAGTCATAAAACACCTTGTACATTTATTTTCTCTTACTTTGATCACAAGAGCGTTTGTTAGACAGCAGAGGACGGCTCACACCATTGAACGTGCCGTTTAGAGCTGCATACGTCCTTCCCGAGTTTCCCGCTCCAATTTGAATCCTCATCAGAAGGTAAAGGACTTCTGAATATTGACACCCCTTGGAAGCTGCTAGCGACCGCCGAGAGGTCTTTCGGAACCACGGATTTAGTGTGCAGTGGATTAAGAAAAGATATGACACGCCCATGAATAATGATGCACTTTAAATCTTAATGGAATGAGGATGAAAAACAAGGAAGACGCATGAATTATGATATGCTTTTAATAAATAGCACTTATATTTATTTCAAATAAGAAAGGGTTTTAGATTTTTTAAATTTATTTATTTTTTGACATAAATAATCTCTCGCCCCCGTTCCCACCCCCTTTTCAAAACGTTGATACGTCCCTGCTATTCTCACCATTTTGAATAGGGTACATATTAAATTAAACATCAATAATACATATGACTACTGTGGCAATCGATACATTTGTCACAGCTGTTACAGCGCAACCAGGCGAACAAACCGAAAAACAAAAACCACAAGGAGTATACAACTTAGTTGAATAGTGTTAAAAAGCTTTTTCCAAGGTCTTCGTATGTGGCCCAGCAAGTGGGCATTAAAACAGTCTGGACCGTTGAGTAATCCATTTGCGTTCTCCTTATTTTTAAAAAATACTTTTGCCAAGTCGTAATGGGATCTTATGCAAATTGATTTCGTGTAAGTGGGGGATCTTGACTCATCCAATAAAGGCCTTTTACTTCCGTGTGTAGTAAACATGAATCAAAGTTTGTACTAAGTCTTCTACGAAGAACAAAAAATATAAGAAGCTAATTCATGCCGAAAGCAGCGATTACGAAACATTTTCCAATACAGCTTTTTTTTTTTTTTTTTTTTTTTTTTGGTTATGCCGTCATTAAATTAAGGAAAATTTTGGCCGCAACTTCAAAAAAGTTGTATCACTGTTATTTTAATTTTTATAAACCATGTAAATATTATTCCTGTATTTTAAATTAATAGTAAACTGTTATGAAGTCTATACACTTATTATATTGCCTTGAAATAGATGAATATCTCTACATTGCCTGAATCTATAAAACATGAAATTATTTTGTCTGCTCCACTAGAAAAAATACAACTAACGAATGGATTATTTTCGATAAACGGCATTATTTCGGTTACCTTATAAATACAAATTAATCTGATTTAACAATATAATCAATTTTGTTTCGTTTAAATTTAATGAGTGCTTTGCTAATATATGCTTTGAACAATGACTGCTCATAGAGTGTAATGCATAGGAATTCTTTCGGGTACACCTGTAAAAAAAACTATAGATGCTACAATACGTCATTTTCAGTAGGGTACATATTACAGTACGGGGAAATAACACACATAAATTTCGTGGGAGTAGATGCATTTTTACGGCAGTTAGATCTGGGATGACAGAAAGACAGACAAACCAAAATCATAAACTCTTCTCAACTTTGTTTAAAAACGCTTTTTAAAAATCTGTAATTTACGTTATTTACACTTAACATTATTTATTAAATCGTTTTAGATAATTTAGTATTTATTTGAACGGGACATTTCTCCAGTCCACTGGATTAATAAAAGCCTGAGCACTTCCTACTTAAGGGGATGGTGGACATTAAAAAGTTTTTTTTTAATTTAATAAGATAGGATTATGAAATTTTGTATTTTAATATATTAAACTAAAAGCATTATAAACAACTGAAAAAAACTTAAATTTTTTAAAAATATTAGTAATTAATTAAAAATTAATTAATTTTTTAGTTTCGAAAAAATGCTCCATGCGTTTTAATTTTAACTTTTTTTTAGTAATTTTGTTTTATAATAGCATAAAAATATATTTTAAAAAGTCTCTGATTTTGATTCGACCGAGTAGTTAATTTTTTATAAATATTTTCATGGATATATACCAAACTTTCCCGAAATTTTTCAGTTTTCGTAAATAAAAGTGAAATTTCATAATCGAAATTTTGACCCTATTTAAAAAGGATACACAGATTTATTGTTATATATGAGAAGAATGTTTTTAGTAAATTTTGTACAATTCCGACCAAAATTAAGTCGCATGGAGCATTTTGAAGGCAAGAAAATCACAAAAAACTTAATTTGGGGAAAATACAGTTTAAAGTGTAATTTTCCATTTACCTTTAATACCGTCTCTTCTGAATAATTTTATTTATGATTTTACCTTAGCAAAACATATTTTGAAAATAATTTCATTCGAAAATTAGCTTATTTTGCAAAACGTTCAATAGAAATTGCGACGTGTTTATTTACGCGTTTGTTTGTATTTTTGTGGAAATTTAACTGTCCCTTTTAATTTTTTCAAACCCTAATATCTTTTTTAAAAATTGCCGCAGACATAGGCGGTTTTTTCTCTGGTTCAGCTTTAACTGTAGAATATTAGTATGTAAAAAAGAAAAAACACATTTTTGGGAGGCCAATTTTGATGATTTGGGTGTCCACCATCCCCTTAGGTATGATGTTAGGGGAAGGATTTTGTTACATTGATGTGGAAGTCTACAAGCGAGGCACTTCTTCGGCGTTGCCAACGTACATAAAAGAACTTAGCAGTACATTTGATTACCAAAGAATAATTCTCATTATGAGGATAAATAATAATAATTTTATATACACTCGAAATAAGAATGGATAGATAAAAATATTAAAAAAATATATATAATGTGTCTAAAAAAGTTCATTTAGAAACGTTTAGAAAGTACTAAGTATGATAAGATTATTCAGATATAAGCAGTAATGTTGTGTCACAAACGATTTCTTGGTATAGTATTAATCAATTAAACTCATTTACAGATGATAACCGACTAAAAAAGTGATGAATTCCCAGTCATATTTCTTAACTAGCTGTCAAAACCCATGGCTTGTTTCCTCGAAAATTAAATAATTCAAAACGGATTAAAGATTTTCTAATTATCCATTTTAGGTTAGTGCTTTTATAAAAAAAATGCACGGGGATTCCATTAATTCCATAATGCCTCATTTAAAGCAATCATTAACTAAGACAGTCTTAATGATCTTACATTATTCTTTCCAAATCGTTTTGGTATGCTGTAAATTTATTAACCTGTTGAGAGATCCTTAAGTACTTTTATTAAGTTACACACTAATTAGTATAACCCCTAGTTATACGAATCGATACCATATGTCAATATAAGGATCCCCCTTTCAAGCGTAGATGGCTCTATGCCTACAATTCATCAGTACAGTGAACATTTCAATAGCACAGAGGAATTTTTTGTATTATTTTAGTAATGGGGTGCTTCAGAGCCTAAGTAGAGCCCTGTACCTCCCTTCTCTAAAAAGAGACACCCTTGATTAAAAAAAAACTTTTTTATGTTCATGTGGTTAGGAATCAAGAGATTGTGCATTTTAGTTAGGAAATCATTACGGAAATTTGTAAATGTTGAATGACGTTTTGAATGCGAAGTTTTATATGATAAACGTTTTAATATAGTATTTATTTATATCAAGTTTGTGTTGCTTTTTGAAGCAAGCTTTACGTAAAAGACGTTATCTTGAAATATATTATTGCATTTTATTGATGATTTCATCGCTTAGTTCTAACACTTCGAAACTACTAAGCAATATATCTATCTACAGTAAGAAAAACGTTACCTTTAGGCATAAATTTAGTTTACTTTACCTTATACGAAATATTAGGATGACATGATAATTGTTTACATTATGAGGGACAAGAGACTATGTAAATAATGTAGCAGTAATTGTTGTACAAATGGTTGATATAAGAAATTAAGCGGGTTTTGTAATGAGCAATTCATTTTACACTGGTGTGCAAAAATTAAGAAAAGTGGGAAAATTGACAATTAAAATTCTTTTCGTTTATTTTTCTTCAAGCTTTTGTTCACTTTTAACATATTCTTACATGCTGAGGATGTAATGGTACGATTCCTATCAATTTTATACACTGCTGCGCTTCGCGGCGCAGCACTAAATAAACCTCCTCGTCCTTAATTTTTGCACACCAGTTAAGAGTGGGCATTGCAGGAAATGGACTTTTACAGTGAGAGGTAAGAGACTAAGTAATGCAGCAGAAGTGGTGAACAACGGTAGATGAATGAAATTTTAAGTGGAATTTGAAATGATAGATTCATTTTAAACGTGGGTATTAAAATAAATGGAATTGCAAGAGATTGTGTGAATAATGTTTCTCAGTAGTTCTAAACAGTGGTAGATGAAAGAAATTTCACTATGGTTTTAACGATTTATGTAATAAATTTCAAATGCATTAAGAAATTATATAACAAGCTGGATCAGTAACGGAATGAGAGAAATTGTTTTAACTTTGATAAAAAATAATTCTACCCAAACTAAAAGTATTAATATATAAAAATAGCAGAATTACTTATATAATCCATTTTGATAGCAACAAAACAAAAGAAATAGGATAGTAATGCCGAAAATTATGCTGCATAATGACTACTATTTTCATCAACTATTTACTGTATTATCTAACTTTATCAATGAAATTTTTATGGATCCATACTTCATAGCTACAGTAAGTACTTCCTATAACATTAAAGAGACATTTCGCAAGAGACATTGATGTCGTATTGACGTCACGGTTATTAGGCTTTGAAGGGAAAATTACGATTTCAATTCGCTTAAAATAGTTTATTTAGATTAGCCAGTTTAACTTTTTTCCACCAATAAAATGATTTTCTATGCATGAAACATTGTTGTAGTGGTGGATGTCCCCACCAAACGAAAACTTTCGAATGCGAAATTTTCCGCAGAGTACACAATTCCGATTTAGGTATATAATAAAATTTGAATATGAAGTTATTTATTTTAAGAAGGCAAAGATTAAATACATATTGGACATATTTTTGTCAAATGTTTTTGATAGCTCCCGTTGTAACTGCCTCCATAACGGACTTTATCCTCAAGTACCGGGGTGGCGAACCTTTATGGATCAACGTGCTATTTTTCCTAAAGAAATCTTTAATGAGGCCATAGACGTGCCGTCGAATAATTTTGACTTAGTGACCGTTAGATCGTGATATTTCATAGTGAACTTGATTATTTTTAATTAAAATGCAAACCGTTTTGATCAGAGGTGTGCCCAAAATTTTGGTTCGCGTGCCATGAGTAGCACGCGTGTCACTAGTTCGCCACCCCTGCTCTAGTATATAATAACAATAGTAATAAATGTGCGAAAAATATCTAATATGTACTATACATAATTCGTAAGCTATATCTATTTATCGAAGAAATGCACCGGATGAAAAACTGATTTTAATATTGATAATGATGAAACGGTCAAAAAAACCTGAGGCATTTTCACCGCTTGTAAAAGCTTATTATGTTCAAATAGATAGCCATACACTACTGTAAAATCACTTTGTAAATTTTGTCAAAGTTTTTGTACTAAATATATATTGCAAGTGATTTATTTTTGAAAACAATGAAAACTACAAATTTAAAATGTTATAATATTTAATGATTTTTAAGAATAACATTAAATGTTATTATCGTTATTTTACCTGTAATAGACAGTGAAGAATTCTTTCTCGTAGTATATAAGTAGAAGGGGGGGACACATTACAGAAAAAAGATCCAATAGATATTTTTAAATATATCTTGACACTTCCTGTACCTATTCTATAATTATTGCCATTCATATTTAATTATGTTACCAGACAGACTAGTACTTTGTCTCTAATTAGACAGTGCAGTCAGTTCTGAGCGCGATAAGCCTTAAGGTAACTAAAACAATGGATATCTATTCTTTATTGTAAGAACTAAGTTACCTTAAATAACCATTTCATATTTTTCATTCATAGGAAGACGTATTGATGCATAATTGACGAACACAGATATATTATTTAACTGCGACAAGTGAAACGACTTACGCTACAAAGTGTTATAATTAGTAGACAGTGTTTAGTTTAATTAGTTTATAGTTGCAACAACTGTGACTTCGTCTTTGATATACCGGTTTTCACATAAAGGTAATGAGTCACATAATAAATGGAAAACAAATAAATACGTAAATAAATAAATAAAAATAAAATAAATGGATAAGTACAATAAATAAATAATATAATAAAATGTATAAACATGTAAATAAATAAAAGAAAATTTCATTTTATTTTTTGTCTATTTGTTCTGTAGGGTGATGAATAGAAAATATATACTTTGTCTTAGCTGTTTTAGTCTTTTACATACAAGCATGATATCAGAGTGATTTCATCAGGCTTTTTCCCATTCTTATACGCCCAAATATAAGACATTAACAAAAACTTAAACAATCAATCCTTTTAGTTGTTGACTAAAAATTATGTATTTCTAACGAGAAGAATGTCCACAAAATAAAACTAAAAGAAGAATAATAGAGTGAAATACTAAAATATAAATCTACATAAAAAGGGAGAATTAACAATATTGTAGATTTTTTCTGCTGAAAGTGGACCTAAAACTAAACCGGAAATAGATATCTTACGGAAGTCTCTTTGCACGTATTAAATTATGCATTTCAAGAACACAAATTTTAAGAATGGACCAGTGGATTAAACTGATTAAAAAAGAAGAGTGGTTATTATTTAATTTGGTAATTCGGAAATTATTTTATTTGGTAAATAAATATAATATTGAATGTGAAAAAATAAAATATGTATGATAAAATGAAGACAGAAAGGAATGCATAGGCTAAAGTTTTTAATGATGTAATCGCTATTTTATTTTATTTTATTTTTTACGGCAGGTTAGTTTATGGGTTACTACTTTATATGTAGAAGCGCAACAGATGGCAGCACTACAGAAATTTATAATTTCAGAGATATTTATTTATTTACTTATTAAAAAAGAATACTTTTAATTTGACTGTCAAGTATTATCAAAATAACAAAAGGGGGGGGGCATTTCTTGGATAAAGCATATGCTGTGTAAAAAAAATAAGTAAAGGTAGTTTTTCATGTAGGGGAGACGGGGGTGCAGTGGGTCAATTTTTAGATTTTCAAATATAATTCAAAAATTAAAAAAAATAGAATATCAAACTAATGTATTATATTTTCTGATCTATTGATTATCCCAATTAATTTTAATTCAGTTCTAAGAAAAGTTTTTGTACAGTAAAATACATTTTTCTAAATGACTTTTTGTTGACCCACTGTACCCCATAAAGGGGCACACTGGGTCAACAAATTGGGTACAGTGGGTCAGCTAATGAGAAACACAATAAAAAGTTTTTCTCTCGATAGTGAGTAATTTAAACTTTTTTATAGCCTGATAATATGTAGTATTAAGTTAGATATTAAAGTAGCTCAACGGTTATAAGGTAAAGGTTAATTTCATGGTTCAAAAATATAAATACGCTAAATTTCATAATAAAATTAAAGAAGGTTTTAATTAGGTAATACTACTTTGAGTCCTATTGAGTTTACAAAATTATAGTTTTATAGTTATTTTTAAGACTTTAAACAAAAAAGTGTTATTTTACAAAAACTACTGGACATCATATAACTGAAAATATACAGTAAATGTCAACTTTGTCACTGTTCTCTCAGTTCTTTGCAGTACATTTGGTTCTGGCAATTCACAATTCTGCCTTTACTGTCTACTGTATAAACGTCCGCCTCATCAAAGGTATGTGCATAACCCTGCTGAATTTCTCTCATGTAATGCACTTCAAATTCACTTTCATTCTTGTCTACAACTTCAGTAACACAGTGCTTAAAACTAGATTTATTTCTTGCCGTAGACCTTGAATAATACGGACCCTCCAACGTCAATATTAAAATTTTTATCTTCAAATTTCAAATCCTCAAAGTCAGATTCACTAAAAGATTCTTTTCATTCTCCCTCTTCATCAGTTGAGCTATTCTTGTCATTGCTCGCAATTGTTTTTTTCTCTCCTGCTTCATATGATCTTTTACTCTCTTTCTTTCAATCATCTCATTTTGAATTGTGATTTTTACAGGCGTATCTGTAAGAATTTCTGGTTTTTTTTCCCCCTCTCAGTCTTTTCTCTTTAGAATCAGAGTTAGGAAAAGGCTTTTACCACCTCTGATGTCATTTTTTGGATTACATAATTTTCCCGAGAAACTGAAGATTCTGTGGCTGATGCGGAAGACTTATTTAGATAAATTTAGATCACTCAAACATTAAAAAGAAATAAACGTCCCGCAGTGGACTGGGCGCTGAACTCCGTTCCCATAAGAACACGGCAAGAGAAGCAGCACCCAGTGCTTGGGAGGGACTTCCCCCTCTCGGCCGGTCCGCTGTGGAACCGTGTACGCTAATGGGAGCTGGTGCACGTAAAATCCGTCGTGGCTCCAAAGTCCTCCAAGTTGTTAAACGATACCTCTGGGGGTGCCGATTTCAGGGGGTTTGTCCCTCCTCTGGAATTGGTTCAAAATTACGGGACCGCGAGCTAAGACGGACTTCCTCCCACTGGGGCTCATTGAAATGGAAGCCGCTCCTTCGGCCCATCGCCTGCCTATATAGGGGGATCTGTCACCGCAACGCGGTTGCCAGTGGGCATTAGCAACAACAACAACAAAGAAATAAACTTACAAAAGGACAATAAATATATAAATGGGGACACAATGGTCCCTGGCCCACTGTACAACGTTGCAGGTGACCCAATGTGCCCCATATGAAACAATGTATTATTTTTCACCTCAAAATTCAAATCATTAAAATATCCATTTAAATACAACATAATAGATAAGAAGGTAATTTAGACAACATAAGAACACCACATAACTCATACTTACTTGACAATTTTTAAGTGTAATAACAGAAATTCTTACTTTCTTCAAATTTCATGCAGATCATCACGAAAAAAAATGGCTTTTTCTTCCCGTCACAATCAAAGTGAAATGCTTAACTTTTTCCACAGGGTTAACTTGTTTGATACCTACTTTAAATAATTTTCCCATTTGAAAACTATTCACTGAGCCACAAATATCTTGAAGGATCCACTGTAACCCGCTCTCCCCTATGCAAAGCACTGAATTTCCATTTTACCATTCAGGAGTATTTATATTAGTGTAATAATACTATACATAGATTTAAAAAAAAAGTTTTATTTCTGCGAATGGGCCGCGCGGGTTGTGTAGTGGCTAGAGAACCATTCTAGCACACCAGGGAGTGGAGTCATTTTCGTCCGTCCTTACAGTTGTTAGGGTTGAAAACAGCGTTAACCCTTTGAGGCGCAACCCTTTCTCAATGCTGAAAAAAGGGCAGCCGTTGCCATCGCTCGACTTAACTACCAGCAAGGTGGCGGACGATCGAAACGTTCATCGCGTGCCACAGATCTAGAGACCCTTTTTTGATGACAGCTGGCTGTGCAGCCAGCTGTCATCAAAAAAGGGTCTCTAGATCTGTGGCACGCGATGAACGTTTCGATCGTCCGCCACCTTGCTGGTAGTTAAGTCGAGCGATGGCAACGGCAGCCCTTTTTTCAGCATTGGGCAATCTATTCAGCTATTCTCGCATTCTTATATTTTTCAGCAGATGTCAGTGCTGTTAAAAATAGTCCTGGCAATTTTTTTACGGGTAATGACGTGCTGAAAAGTAAAGGATTCTCGTGAAGTTATGTCACCCGCAACTATTTTTATAGAAATCAAATCTATTCTTCGTGACTGGCAACAGTCAAAACGTCAGAGTTTGGTGTTCCCAGAGCGGGAATACTGCGCTTTAAAGGGTTAATAGCAATGGCAGCAAATAATAAAATGAGTTTCCAGATGATCGAGTGGGCTAATTTCATCAATCAGTTTCCTGAGTTTTTAGCATTTTTCTGGGTTTTCTTGGGAATAATACTTTAAATGCTTTGACAATTCGGTGAAATAATTGGGTTTATGTGCGTGAAACCTTACTTCGACCAACAGAGACAGGTTTAAATAAGAATAATAAGTATTACTTTTATATTCGCATTGCCATAGAATCAATGTTTTGAGTAGCCCCTGGCGCCCCCTCTGCAATGGTGCAGAAGTGATGGTTGCTGACCAATTGCTTAAATGTTCGGTGCTTCAAGGTTCCTCTATTTTTCCACTTTATTGGGAAGCTAGAGAACTTATGTCTGTTCATGGTTAACGCTATGTTTTGTATTGCGGATTTCGATTTGTACTTTTGGCCAACAATAATGTATTTTCTGCCTGCTGCATTGGAAAAATTAAAAATTTATACGTTCTGATAAAAAAAAAATGTGAAACTCAATTGAAAATCCCGAAATTTATCGTGTTTGGCCGTAAGTAACTCAAACCAATATTTTGAGTTGCCCATTTTTTTAACTTTTTATAGTCTAAAAAATGTCTTGTGTAAACGATTTTCAACATTTAATTTATCATGATGTATCATGAATGACTTGTAGAAAAATTAAGTTTATATTGTTTTAAATGAACTTTAAAAAAATTTTTGTTTTCAACTTCGACTGGTGTCAAGAGTGCGTTGTACCTTCTAATGAGAAATCCCTATTACCTTTGACAAGTTTGAGCAGTCACCACATCCCAGAGAAATTTTACTCTTCGTTTCAGTTGTAATTGTATGTTTCTTGAAATAAAAATCTGATATGTTACACACACTACACGGATTTCTTGTACGTCTATAAAATTATACACATTTATGAAACATTTCATTTAAATTTATTTCTTCTAAAAGTGAGATGCGACGTTTTCAATGACATTAATTTTTGGGGAATTTTCATCAAATACAAGAGATATCGTCGAGCTGGTTTCAGTTTTGAAAACTTGGATTTGGCCCTATTTTGCCAGAATTCGTCAAGACTGACAACAGTTGACTCGATTTTTGGCTTGAATCAAACAATGGCTGTCTACAGACTTAACTGTATAGAAAGTATTTTGGGTGACCCTGTAAGAGGACAACCAGATGTTTTAACTGTTCCAAATATGAGACTTCAACATTATACAGCTACTCATTTTTGAATTGCGTTCGTACGCATGATCGTTACGTTCATGCGTACGAACAAACGTTACGCCAAAACTGTTTAAAATGGATTGATTGTTGGTCAAATGGATGGTTTATAAATACGTACGCACTTACATACATCCTTGCGTATAGACATATGGCTTTAACTTGTCAAAGTAAATTAGGGACCCTGAAAGTTGATTTTGCCGTCAAAATCTGATTACAAAAAATTTTCGCTGTTATAGTACTTCTTTTACTTTGTACGAGGGAATAAAAAAATAAAAGAAAACTCATACGTCAAAAGTGCTGCTTCTTGTTGCCAATCTTTAACATTAAAGTAGCGGTTCAAATGTCAAACTATTTTGTTAAACTTTATTTAGAACAAAAGTTCATTTGCCTATTGCCAATATGTGCCCCCCCCCCTGAAATTACAAAACGTTTTCTTAAAAAATAAAGTTTCTTTTAGCAGCAAGTGCGACTAGCCAGTGATACCCGCAGGTTCATGGATTAAGATTAGAGCAGTATACATCATTTATGAGGCTAAAGCACTCAAAATGTCACCGATTTGGCTAAAGGTAAACGGAGCAGAGACCATGTTCGTCACTGGATATGAAAGATCTGATGGCACACATCCTTTTTTTGTATTATGATTCTTGTTCTTCTATTCTGATCTATTATCTACGCAATCTGAGAAATTGTTAAATTTCCATGCTTATATTAATTTCGGAGGCTAGCGTTAAGCAGCATAAAGTAGACTTGCTGACAGGATTAACTGAGCTTGCGGATAGTAAAATGTTCTGTGCTGTAAGAGTTATTTTCCACCCTCAATAGATCGAAAGTATTTTCCTACCCTCTACAGCTTGAATAGAAATTCAAGTCTCCAATTATATTAACCCTCTGAGCGTCTTGGAAATGGGCAAATAATGTAAAGTTTTTTTCACGGTAAAATTTCACAGTTTTAAAATTATAAAAAAAGAATATAAAATTTTAATAATAAGGGTTGTAATTATTAAAATAGAAGCACCTAAATTACTTACAAGCTTTAATATCAAAACATATTTTGTGATACATGAGTGATATAAATAACTAAAATCCTAGAAAACTGGAATCAAATTGACGGGAATTTGCGTCACAACCGCTTGGAGGAAGAGTTTGCGATTCTCTCCTCTGCGTTTAGCTAAAATTAACTCGACGAATGCAAAATTTCTCAATTTAAAAATAGCGTTTAGACTATTTCATTGCAAAACGCCCAAAAATAATCATGCCAACTCAAACAAACAAAAATTCAATTTACTAAATATCCTTCAGGGACCTTTAACAAGATGAAAAAAATATAGCAACAGCAATGCCCTCTAAATACCTTTGATGAATGATTGTTATTTCTTCACATCTGATCCGGGATACAATTCAATGACTCCGCGTCATAACCAGGCATAATAATGCATCCCACAATAACAAACGGCATTCAAATTACATCAAACGGACGATAATTTTCCTTTTTGTCAAATCGCCACCCCTTCCGACAGCTAAGCGATGAAAGACATCAAAGAAAGCCGTTTGATCGATATCAATTACTTTTGTCTAGTAGAAGGATAGGGAAAACTCATCTGCAGCGGATGGGAACCGATGAAAAAGCGAAAGGGAGCTCAGCTTGCCGGCGCGTCACAGTTGAGAAGAGTAATTTCAAGGCCAGAATTCTGCTGAGAGAATGGAAAAATGCGCCTAATAACGCATTTGAATTTTGTGTAATACTGGCTCGAATTTTCGTCCAGCCAATATTACACAAAATTGAAGTCTTTTATCTGCCAGACCTTCTAGGTAGGTCAGAAATCCAAATAATGACGTTTTCTGTTTGTGTGTGAAGGCAGAATCTAGTGATGGAAAACGATGCGATTATTTTACTGATTTTCTTGATCCTTCAATACGAGTTTTGCAATCGATTCTTCCATCCGAGTTAAAAAAGAATAGGGATTAAAACAAATAAATTCGAGTTTTATTTATTTATTTACTTTTTTAATAAGTACTTTTTGGGGGATGCAAACTAGAGCTGTCGCATTCGATTCCTTCATCCCAGTTCAAAAAGTATTAGAATTAGGGATGGACGCGAGACGAAAAATAGGAGTCTCGCGTCTCGCAAAATAGCCTAAAAGCTTTGTCTCGTCTCGCAAAAATCCCTATATTGTAATGTTAAAAATGTGTGTCTCGTCTCGCAAAAAAGCTGTAAGTCTCCGTCTCGTCTCGCAAAAAAGTCGTCTCGCGTCCATCCCTAATTAGAATTTAAGCAAATCAATTCGATAAAATAATAAAGTATTTAAAAATAAAACATACGCTGGAATGCAAATTAGAGGTGATTTGGATATCAATCTTTTAAACGAGTAAAAATAATAAGTAGCTGTTTGGTTTTTTTTTAGCAGATTTTTAGACGTACATCCTTTAAAAAAAGTAATAATGTAAATGGTTGGAACGTTAACTATTACTTCAACACCTTCTTCTAAAGTGATTATTAATAGGTATTTGAAGACAGAGTTTCCGACCTCACAACGCTAGGTAATTCTGAATCGTCTTGGTTTCCTCTACAATTCTTAAAATTCTTGACATATAGCTTTGAATCACTCTGTCGTTGTATAATATTTCTGACAAAGATCACAATTTGTACAAAATATAAGTTCGAGGCACCGCATACAGACAAAATTATTCACTAACTGAAAGATCTGTATGAATATCCGGATGGGTGGATCTGGACAAAAAATAACATATTCGGATCCACAGATCTAGACATAAAATTCCGTATCAACAGATCTAAACCCAAATCCACATCCATATCCAGGGATTAAAAAAAATAATCCGTTTCATATCCGTATCATTAGTCCGTACTTTAAATGATATACCCATGGATCCGCCACATCCAGTGCTGCATCTAGGGTTTCGTCACCTGGAGAAACCCTTAATTTTGGCTCCCTCTTCTTTGAAACCATTACGAATTTTGATGTCCCCCTCCACACACCCGCAGCACGTGCCTTGTTTGCCCTGTTGAACACATTACTACACTTGAAAAAAAAATGTTCAAACGTTAAACCATTCGACGGAATTATAAAAGCCAGTGCTTATTTAGTTTTTAGTTCATTTAATTTTTCAGAATTACTTCAAAAGAAGAAATTTCTTTCGTAGTCACACTGTTTACCGTCAAGTGGCAATATATTACAGCTAATTACAGCAAAGAGTGCAGCAGTGACGTCAATGACGAAGACGAAAAATTAGATTCCATGATATCCTGAACAGCAATCGTTCGGTCTCATGGCTACTTGCGGTGTGTTCAGTAATAACCCAGGGTACAAATCCAGCTGTTACCGCCCACACAAATAGCAGCAATCAAAATTTTAGTTATTGAAAAGTGGCTTCCAATAATTACATTTTCATTATCTTTTCCTATACTCAAACATTGCCTTTAGACTGTTCAATGATCCGATTTCTTCTCAGCTTTTATTTCCACTTTATGATTCAATATACGTGGTTTATTTTAATCACCAAATGTTGGAACATGGTTTCGCCATTTTGTGGAGCCAACTTTTCTAGTACCACGTTTTGCTGCACCAAATTTATAGAAATGGAATGTAAGATTAGTGAACATAACACTTGCAGCTCTTTTTACAAAAATCTTTTGAAGCTTTCTTAGAGATGGTTTTATGTAGCATTCCACAGAAATCCTTCGAATTCATATCTCATAGTTTTTCTGAATCAGTGATATCCATATGTAAAAATAAACTTGGACGAAAGTGCATTTGAGAAGTTTTGTAGTATTATGTTCATATGTGAGGAAGATGGTCAAGGTCATCTCGTAAAACAAGTAACAAAAATTGTGCAGTGATTAAAGAATACAAAATATACCATTTTTTAAAACTTTTATTGGAATGAGGGTAAGTTGAATGGGTAAATTTGAATAAGGTAATTTTGAATTCTTCTTGAGGTAAAAAAATATATAAGAGCTTTCCTGACTGAACACAGAAATTAATTTAATCATCTTCTTCCACTAGATAAAAATGCGACTGCTTCACAAGTTTGCTCATTTAGAATGGATAAAACGAAATAATATAAAATTATACTTCAACTATAATCTTCGAATAAAAATAAATATCACAGTTTTGCTTTTACGGGAGGAAAAACAATCGATTCTACTTCTTACTAATTGAGGAAAAATTCGAATATATTATTTAATTATAAGTCGAGTATTAAAAGCTGATTGATGGTCTCTTATTAACTGTTGTACTACGAAATAAATATAGGCCAAGGTAAGACCAGGAAAAAAATATTCATAACGCAAATAATAACTACTATTCTCTATTTCCTTCTAAAGTGATAATATAAGCACTCACTAGCAATTTAATTCTTATTCATCATTCGAAATCGCCTCATCTCGAAAATTTATATCTTAAACACCCATCCCTTGGCGCTGACGAACGCTTCCTCAATGGTCTTGCATTAAAACTGGTAATTTACGAAAAACTAATCAATCTTGCCATGGCAGAGAAACTTCAAGACCGCAGACTGAAGAAAAAAAGATAATAAATAAATTTGGCAGAACCCAAACAAAAATACGGTTTCTTGAAATGTTGGGACGTTTTTGGTTCCCGTCTGTCAATCTGTCTCCTTTCTCGCTCTTGTTGGTAGCTTGGAGTTTCAGGGAATTCAGGCATCACTTGTGAAATCTGCTCCTTCCCAAGGTCGGACATTCGTATGGAGATTTTAGGACCATAGACAAGGTCACCAGAAAGCTTCTGCGTAATCTCTTCCTGATCGTCTAAGCTTCTCTTTTGGGTATAGATAAATTCATTAGCTGTCAATTCGAGCCAGTTCTTGTCTGATACCACCGGAAGATAGCTGCTACAACAGCAGAAATATAAGAGTCTGTTTCCGCACAGATTACCAGAACCAAAGGAATCCAAGAGAATTGCGTGACATATGCTAGTGTCAACGTGGACTAATAACTGTAACCCTCACCTCTCGGTTAAAGAGGGATAATGCAGCAAGGAATTATTTTTTAAATGAAATGGAGTACTTTTAGATCGTAATTCCCCTTTCTAAGGAAACAGAAGATTATGAAAGCTAGAAAACTTGAATGAATTTTTACACAATAAAACCTCAGTATAACAAATTTCAAGGGACCGAAGATCAAATCCGTCTTAATAAAAAAAATTCGTCATATTGAAATGCCACTCAAACTAAATTTGCACAAGATTTTTAAAAAATACATTATATTCGTTAATCTGAAATACCCATAAATGTGAAGGAGGGCAGGGGTGTGGGAGGAGGGCAGTAAGTTTGTTCTCCAAGAAAGACAAATCTTGCTATGTTTCTTTCTCTACTAAAGTCTTCTCCAAGAAAAAACATTGCAAGTTTTGTTTCACAAATAACGGTATTCCTCATCGTTAGATTAGATGAGGTTCTGCCGACGTCTATCACCTTCTTCCGCGGCCACCTCACTCTCCGGACCTAATTCCAGACGATTTTTTTCATGGGTTTACATTAAATATCGTGTGTTCGTGGCAAAGTCGAAATTTGCACCAAAGGATCACAGCTGCATTCGTTACCATGTTAAAACGAGTGTGTGAGTGTAGGGAGAATTTGAATTTAGACTTGATATCCGCCCATCAAGAAGCAAGGAGGGATTATAAGGGGGAGGAGACGGAGGGGCTACCGCCTAAATTGAGAAAAAAAAAATAATGTAAAAGATCCTATCTTATTTCCATAAAATGGATGTATAAACTAATCTTCTAACTAACCTAAGACAAACTAACTGCCCCCCACACCCCCGACAAAATTGCATTAATAAGTTGCTATCAAGGAGGGTTTACAATATTGCACTTTTGTGAAATAAAACTTGTAGCATTTCTTTCTTCAATAAAATCAACTTTGTTGCTTCATTATTAGTATATATATATTTTATAAGCCTTCCAAACCCGAGAGGGAATTGTCAGACACCCTATATATTAATATTTTCATAACTTTTAGTGCTTGTTCTGTTATTATGCCATTCCACTTCAAAATTTCTTTTCAAATTTTAACCCTCTTACTGTTCATGTTCAATCGATCTGAAATTCTGCATGGACGTATAACTCTGATGTCAGGTAGTACAAATGATATTTTTTTCTATATATTACTCATGGTTTTTAAAATTTAATTAATATTTCTAATAAAAAAGAGTTTTTTTACGCACAAATCGGTTGTATCGAACTATTAACCGGACATTTTCAAATTTTGTATCATCGGAAAGTTCTCTTGATTCTGCAAAAAAGAGGAAATTAATTTCCAACTGTCTTAAACATTTTATTTTTAGCGATTAAAAAAAAAACTATTTTCATGAGAAAAGTTACAGTAAATTTGATATTATGAAAAAAATTGTGGATAACTATGGCAACATCCCATGCACAGTTGCCAGGTCTTATAGTATTTTGTTACATTATTTGGCGATTTCAACTTATTACCCTTTTTTCCGGAAAGTTTTTTTTATGCACAACAATAATAATCTTAAAAAAATATTTGCACTCTAAAATCTATTTGATCTGTTATTTAAATGCCTTGCAGCCCAGATGTTTGCGGTACTTTTCTATTAACAGGCATCATTCGTATCCAAACTAAAATATTGATGCCAGTTACGACGAAAGTATTATTTTATTCATGAATAATAGTTAACTAACATAAGCATAAGAAAAAGACATGCTGTCGGTTGCTACCTTTGGCATATTTACATAAAAAAGTACCTATTCTGTTTTGAAATTGGCAGGCAAAGTACTCTTGACACGGGGATAGTTTCATAGTCACAAATGCACATAAAACCCGAACAAGGACAGTAGTCTGGGACAAACTTTTTCTGCATTTTTCTTTCAATATAGATGTAGTTTTATTAATGCAGATTTCGCTCAGTGAAATTACTTTTCGCATTTTCAGTTTTAGCAAGAAGGTAATATTTTGAGGAATCTGTTCACTCTCCAAAAATGCTATTGAGTCAATTCTTTAATTTATGTAATTATGTTTATCTGACTTTCTGTTCAATATTTCAAAGAATTTTCGGCGTTATAATTAAAATGCTATTTTTTTTCAATTCTGGTCTTCCTGCCGATATATTTTTTTATGGACCGGTTTTCGTTAAGAAGTTTTCGTTGTATTTTTCAATAGGGCTGTCAGAAATCGTCACTGTGTGTGTGTGAGAGGAGGAGGGGGGATGAAATGTTGAAAGTCACCAAGGTTTGCAATTTTTGATCATTTATCGCCAAGTTTGACGGGAAAAAAAAGCTGTCCCCAAAGCTGAACCTAGCTTGTCGATACCTTCATCTTTGGGGAAAAGCTGGCGAACGCTACAGTTTATTACAAAGCAGAAGTACAGTCATAATAATAAGTGTTTTATAGAGCAAGGAAGACAAATGAGTTACCCTCGTGGATTATGAGGCAGTTTCCAAGCAGTATTTATGAAGGTGAGAGTAGTTGAAATATGCTTAGGGGAGACAGTTTTAGTAGGCGATTTTAATATACATCTCGATTCCAAAGAAGTGATTTTTGGAGCAATGAAACAAAATACGTCACACTCATAAATAACGATACACTTTCCAACTTAATGGAATAAGGAAGAAGAATTAGGACGACGCATGGATTATGATACGCTTTTAATCTATAGCGATTTAATGTGTATTTAAAATATGAAAGTGTTTCCGTTTTTTTTTTTTTTTTCTTTTTCCCAAGCAAAATCTTGCAATCGTAACCTCAAGTGGTGCAGGGATTGAAAATCTTGAATTTCACCTTCTTAGATTCTCCGTGTTAGAAATTAAGTTTTGTTTCCTAAATTTATTCTAAATTATTGTAATTCGTTCAATCGGCAGCATGTAAAATGTAATTTTTCCAGTTCTACAGAGATAGATAATGTTTATCGTATTTTAATCGCACCATGTTTACATATAAGGATAAAAAGGAAACTCGTTCTGTTATCGTGCCCGAGAAGTTGAGGAGGTGGTTTAATTATTCTATAATAACGGTGAGGTTCGAATTCTATACTAACCGTGAATACATACTTTGAGTTTATGTATTTAAGTCGCAGATTTTTTTTTTTTTTTTCATGGGCCGGCCTCAGCCTTGAAGGCTTTGGCTACAACAGGCCGGAATTGTTGGTCTCTTTATTATGGGGGCATCTAGTAGGTGGACCACCGTTGCCCACACGAGAGGCTGGGCATAGCGGATTAAATTGCTCTCTGGCGATTTGGCGTGCAGTCAGACTCCTTTGGCAAGAGTCGTTTCTCCCGCTGTTATACACTGCACGCTAGGGGTTGCCGACCGCACCGCAAGTTGATCCGCGAAAAACAGTAGAGATAGAAATTCCATGTTCTTTTTCTAATATTTTTTTATTTTATTTGTTGATTAATTGTTCTAAATATATATTTTAATGCATTTAAAATTGCAGTCTAAAATTACAAATCTAAAATTTTTATTCATATTTAAATGCATGCATTTAAATATGAATAAAAAATTTTAGATTTGAAGGTAATATGTTACGGAAATAAAAAAGAAACAGTGAACAGTTAAAAAGCAATCATCATTTGGCTTTTGTATGAATTTACATACGATTAGAGAAAACCCTTCTTTATTAAATGTTTAGTCCGGGGTTTTAGCAATTAATAGATATGGATTATAGATGCAGATAAACTCTTCGGGTTTAAACCTATATGTATGAAGGGACGGACATGACAACCACGCCCAGTCGGGGATGAAACCGGAGTACGGTGTTTTACCCACCATACAACTCGGTCGGCAAATCGCAGATATCGTCATGGAAAACTTTTTTAACAAAAAAAGAAGTCATTTTTTAGTCATACTGAGATCTAATGTTGACGTTTCCAAGTCATTAAGTAACAGCAAAATAATTACTGTAGATCCCCTGTAACACGGTTCATATACGATGGATTCGTATAACTCCGCTGAAAATCATGATTTTCTTCCTATAACACTTTTAAAAAGACTCGTACGACACGACCAAAGAATGCGACAGATGTTTATGTATTACACCTGTTAACACTGCTGATGCTGATCATGTGTTTGTGAATCGTACAACACGGATTCATGTAAAACGGAACATATCTATCGTGTTATGGGGAGGGGGGGAACTATTGTATTAATTGAATAAACAATTATAAGACTTTTTCCCCATGTCCTGTTTGCAACTTACCTGTAATCGAAGCAGTATGTACAACGTTATGTTACCTCTATTTTAACGATGTATTTCGGGGGAGGGGTGTGTGATTTTGGTACATTAAATACAACAAAAAACTAATTATGTCGAGCACTTCAAAATTTTGGAGAATGTATCTTTACATGCTGTTCTACACACTGAAATAAACAATAAACCTATATACGCAACGGAGCTTTAAAAAAAAAAAGCCCTTAAAATTTTTTAGTATGTGTCTATCTTCGAAAAAGAACTGCAGTACAATTCCATGTTTAACAATTTTTTCTCCTGAAAGTTTCATAGAAGGAGCATTTTTTTTTTTTTCGTTTATTTCTGTGTGCAATGGAACTTAAGAAGAATGATCTGGAATTTGTAGAGTCCGTGGCACAAAAAATTTGTTTCAATTTTTGTACGATGATTGCGAAGCAGATTTTGTTTCTTCGACACCGAAATGGGAACTTTTGCACTCACGGGGGGGACGGGGTTTGTTGCAACTGTGGGAAACGTCCTTATAGCGTTTTCGATTTTTACTGTCTCATGCTATGCACAAGCTCGTGTCTTTGGCTGTGCAAACATTTTATTTATTTATTTATTTTTTATACATCAACTACTTTAATACTTATAATTAAAACATTTATTAGGAATGTAAATAAATATTTATTTATTCATTTACTCATTCATTAATTTTGCATTCATCGAGTGGGCAAATAAGCTTATTACTTTGATTTAATTTCTACTATTTTACTTCATTCTTATATTTTTATAAGTTTACTTTTATTATAGTATTTGAATATAATTATTGCATTTTTAAATTTAATTATTATTTACGATAATTTATTTAGTTTTCCTAGGTTTTAATTTTCAGTTTTACCAACCTACAATGTTTGTTACAAAGCACAAATTCATCCTAATTCACCTATCAGCATCGTTTGCTGTCCCACCCTTTTAATTAATTATTTTATCACATAGTTTGTGATTGTCATATTTCATGTCGTAATATACTTGACAGGTATCGCCGTTCATGGCGCAGCATAAGGATATATCGAGTTTTCCGTATTATAAACTATCTACAGAGGTTTAATAGTTCAACATAGTTGTGCTCTGTTTAGCATTTAATCAGGACGGCGAATTCTCATCGAGTTATAAATCATTTGTAAAGTTTCGTATTTTCAGTACAACTGTAACTGCTAGAATTATGTGAGCATTATCTTGTCACAGTATGTTATGACTTTATTTAAACCAGATCAGTATAAACTACTTCTAATTCTTGCAAAATTCCACATTTCAGCTTAATTCTTTTTATAGATAACTAGCTGAAGTACCCGTCCTTGACGGGTTAGTGAATGCAAATTTCCAAAAAGCAAGAACTTCCGTCAGCATTGTAGGAGTACACAGAATGGATGTAGTATGTTGCCAAAGTAAAGAAAGCGAAGTTATAATTTTTACGTATTGTTAAAATATTACAGGTTAGAGAGTCACTAAGTAATATCATTTCATTCGCATTAGTCGTAATTATGTGATGCGCGAACGAATATTTACGAATATAGAAATAATTTTCTCAAAATCTAATCAACATCTTTGAAAAATTGGAAGCCTAGAATTTAAGTTGAGTGACTACCTATCATGTCACCCAATTTCGTTTCATTCCCTGCAGTCTTTATTTCGTGATGATGGAACAAAATTTCAGCATTTTAAAACGATTTTCGCAAAATCTCCAAATGTAATCAAAATATTTTAAAAATTCAACGCCTATAAATTAAGATTAGAAACTACCTATCATATCACTAAATTTCGTATCATTCGTATTAGTTGTTATTACGTGATGTTTGAAGAAATATAAACGTATTTTGAAAGAATTTTCACAAAATCTCAAAATCTAATGAAAATGTTTAAAAAATTGGATACCTATAGTTTATGTTGAGCAACTATCTATCATGTGACCAAATTTCATATCATTCGCTTTAGTCGTTATTACGTAATGCGGGAACAAAGATTCACTCAGTTTTAAACGATTTTCGCAAAATCTCGAAATCGGATCGATTTTTAAAATTAGATGCTTATAGTTTAAGGTGAGTGACCACCTATCATTTCACCAAATATCATTTTTTCACCTTTGCAGTTATTACGTGATGTGCGAACACAAATTTACGCAGTTTGAAACGATTTTCGCAAAATCTGAAAATCAAATGAAAATTTTTAAAAATTCGACGCCTATGTTTTAAGTTGAGTGACCACCTATCATGACACCCAATTTCATATCATTCGTTTTAGTCGTTTTTACGTGATGCTCGAACACAAATTTACGAAGTTTGACAGGATTTTAGCAAAATCTCAAAATCCAATCAAGATTTTTTAAAAATTGGACGCCTATGTTTTAAGTTGAGTGACCACCTATCATGACACCCAATTTCGTATCATTCGCTTCAGTCGTTTTTACGTGATGCTTGAACACAAATTTACGCAGTTTGAAACGATTTTCGCAAAATCTCAAAATCCAATCAAGATTTTTTTAAAATTCGACGCCTATGTTTTAAGTTGAGTGACCACCTATCATGACACCCAATTTCATATCATTCGCTTCAGCCGTTTTTACGTGATGTTTAAACAGAAAAAGCGTCACGGACAGAATGACAGAACGACAGAACGACAGACAGACAAACTTTTTTTTGAGGGTCGCATCGGATTCCCGGGTGCTTGAAACGGATAGAAATCGCAAAATTTTTGAATTCCAAGAAATGTACAGACAAAAGTTTAATTTTATTTATATAGATAATTAGATTATGGTTTAAATGTTTCGCTTCCCCAAAAATGTTTTGTATGAAATTTTAAGACTTTAGATCTTGTATGCAATTAAAAAAAAAATGTTTCGATAATTTCTGTTTACTATAAAAGGCAGATAGATGTCTATGTGTATGCGTTTGTCAGTGGCTTTACGCACTAGAGGCTACAGGTAGATATATTGAATTTTGTACAAAGGATATCCTGACCATGAAGTTTTGCACCTAGAGGCGATTTTTTAAAAAGTTGGCCTAGATTGAAAAAAAAAATATTTTATGAAGTTTCGAGATTATTTTTACTTGAACGGAAATAATCTTTGCAAGAAAACAATATTTATATATTTCGACTAAGTTTTTTTCAATTTGGGGAGGGAGGGGGGAGAATCAAACAAATTCACAAACATGAGCAATTATGGAGCAACAGGAGCATGAAGTATCTTCTAGTTATACTTTAAAAATGAACCACTATCTTGTTGTTTCTTATGGCTACATCGGAACTCAATTCATATCAGTCTGACCACTCACCATGCAAATTAAAAGAACATGAAATCCTTGAAAATTACAAACGATAGAAAAAAATGGATATAAATGAATAGTGATGACAAAAGGTCTTAAAAAGATCTTGAAAATAATTAAAAAGCAATTTAAAATTCTAGGATAAAAATTAAAAAAGCTAAAAGAACAATAACGAAAAAAATCTGCGTGGTCAGAACATCATTTCTCTTGCTCCCCAGTGAAAAGTACATAAATCGCCATTCTGTAGTAGGTTAGAGACCAATTCCGATCAAACGAGTAGTTGATGGCCTTTATTAATTTTCTCTGTTTCAAATAGAACACATATATCAGAGTTCAATATCCCTATTTTGCTTTTAGGCAGTCAGTCTAAAATTGGCAACAGCCTCTTTGCAAGTTTTTCCACTAAATTTTTTCCAGTCATTAGTGATAGACACTCCGATTTTTTTTCCGTAGCGTTAGGTGAAAAATGACTAATATGGAATGGCATAACGTTTTCCAGTACAATTTTGCTATAGATATCAAGGGGATTAGAACTCTGTCCAGGAACTTCTGTTCCATTTATTTGCCGAAAAGTCTGTGGTCTTCCGTTTCCATCCATTCTGACAAGTGATGGGATCCACCGGAAGACGATGCATTTCCCCCTTTCCTTAGAGAAACTTGATTCAAAATTGGAGGGACAAAATTCTAGGAGAGATAGGTAACAAGGCAACAAGATGTATATAGGTTACAACAAGAATCACACAACGATTTGGGGTCGGAAAAATTGGCTTTATGTACCTGTTAGTAATCACTTAAGATGAAGTAGTTAAAGTAATAGTAATTTCCGATTACGCGCGCGCGCGCGCGCGGTTTCTACAAACCTAACCCTAGTAGCACAACTAGTTTAAAAAACGTTCAAATTACGTTGGAAATACGTTTTTTGACGTTAAAAAACGTATTTTAAACGTCTTTTAGACTAATTGTGTTATTAGGGAATGCATCTTTCACTGATTGCACTTGTTAAAAATTGCTAATTCATTATTTTTTTCATTGCATAGATGAAATTGTAGGATGGGGAGACGATTGTTTATGAAACTTTTTTAAGATGCACACTTTAACATTTACCAACAAGGGGTTATTAACAGGTACATGAAGACGGCGTTTCTGATTCTACATTGCTTTGTAGTTCTGAAACGTCTTGGTGTATCTTACCCCATTTTCCTAAAAGTTTTTCCATCAAATTTCGAGTACATTACTTCACACTGGTAACAATTCTGGATTCAGTCTGTCTGTGTAAAACAATTGCTTCAACGGCATATCTAGAATACACCAGAATAGAATAATTGGTTTTGAAAAGGAATGTATTTTACAAGCACAAGCTACCACTTACATTTTTCAAAATTACCACTTTACGAAAGAAAACATAATTAAAACGTTATTCTGTGCTATGGATGGATAATTCAGCCACTTTACATCACAACCGGCTGAAAATCCTTGAAAATTTAAAAAACAATTCTCAGTACCTTCATTGAAAATACGCATACGAAGTGGTTTCCAGCTGACAGAGTTCTTGTTTGGTGGCTGTGCAATTGTTGACAAAAATTTCAGTGATGTAATTTCTGCTAAAGAAGTTTTGTGAAGCGTGATATAATTTATTATTTTTAATTGGCGTAACACAAGTGTTAATAAACAAAAACATATTGCATGACATTCCGTATGTTATTTTTAACGCTTTGAGTTCTAATAAATTTTGACCGTTTATAGTAGGCTTGGTACTTTTCATGAAATTTTAAAAACTTAAAGATATAAATTTCAATACTTTTTTCAACTATAAATTTCAAATTTTTCTTATTTCGAGTGAAGTAACTACCCCAGTAGCACAAATTGTTTAAATGACGTTAAGTATCAGTTCTTAACGCAGGCTGAACGTCTAGAACGGACTAGTTGTGATATTAGGGTACGCACTAAGAAGTAATAATTAATAAGCTATTATTGAAAAAGCATGTTTTAAAGTTTAAAAGAAGTTCTACGAAAGAAAACATCAGTTTTTAACATAAATATTTCCACAATTACATGGACGCGTATATCTATGGGAAGGGCAGTGCACAAAACCCCTCAGCTCCCCATTGTGTATGGCTATGGGGGAGGCAGGCATACCGTGGTCCCTCACAGCTCCCAGGAGAAATTTTTATTACCGTAATGATTTACGTACTAGTATAACATAGAAGTGCTGCATTAAAATATGGTACCTTCGTGGGCAAGACCCCTGACTTTGCCCCCTCAGACAGCGAACAATCGAGTAGGGGCATATTTAGACTTACATAAAGAAAGTTTTCCCAAATATTTTACACATTCTTGAAAATAAATTTTATTTGTAAATAAACATTATTTACAAATGAAACCAATTATTGTTGGTTGTTAAACGGATCGATAGCAACGACTGCACTTTTTCAGCGTTGGGCAGTCTACTCAGTTGGTCTTCTATATTGATGCGAAAATGTTTTCACTTCAAATAATTAAATTAACGCCACTCACATTTTTATTAAATCAATAAAAATTTATTGAATCAAACGAAACATTTTTTTTTCTTCCATGTAATAAACATCATCTCTAGTTGCGGTAGATAAAACATGCGTTTACGAATTAACTACTTCCCATTAATGCCTCCTAAGTTTTCAATAACCCAAACATAAATGGTAAATAGTACCTCGGCTAACACTTAATTTTAATGATTTTTATCGACGGCCTTGGCCCTGTGACCCGAATAGTTGTAGAAAGTAAAAGGTGAGCATTCGACTGGAAATGCAAATATTTGGGGCGAATCTTGCCGTCTTCGCCTTGAATCGAGCGGACGGAAAATTTAAATGAGTTTTTAGATCTGGATTAGGATTTATTTAGAGCTGTTTACGAGAAGTGTTTTCGAAGGATACGCCTGTCGTAACGGTTTAATCGGTTTTATCACCTTGAAAGGAGTGATATAACACTTTATTATATGCGGATGACACAAACGTGAGAAACGAGGCATTTCGATTGCCTATCAGTGGCTATTATTAACACGTAATGAAAAGTTATGTTGTTTTTGTTGTTCTTTTGTTGGTAGGTAGTCACGCGTGTGAGCTCGTATCATTGGAAGTGTCGGTATATCATTGAAAGTCATACCGTGAAATGATTGTATAACATTCATTTTCATACTGTTTCAACGAAAATGAAAAATTCCAAAGAATCCCTCCCAAAGAACTTTTGAACAGATTTTTAAAAAAGTCCAACTACACTAAAGATGAGAAAAAACTACTTTGTCTCTTTGTAAGTCATATACCATGGTATATTGTACAAACGCTGAACCTTTCGAGTTATAAAATTTAGACAAAAAGCTAAACAACACACTATTTTGCAATGCCTCGTTCCATTTCTCAAGGTCATTTTTGTTAAAATACATATTTATTTGTTTAAAATAGAGGTAGTGAGCCTTTTAGCTGCTCTGAAGCACATTGAAAGAATGTATTTTGGGCTATACAAACTATTTCTAACAGCAGTGCGGCAACGCGTCACTTTCAGTAAACCATATATGGTTTACTAAAATGAAATTAAAATACTTATTTCAATGAAAGCATCATTTGTATACAAATGTGTTCTTTCATTGAAAATTTTTGGGTTTTATCGAGTTCGCCCGCCAATTTTTTAATTTTATCTCTGGAAAAAAATATGCAAGTTTGACCAAGCTCGTTTAAATTTGCTCAATGTGTAACTATATAGTATAAGCAAGTGCACATAACCAGTGAGTGACTTAATTTATAAACTGACGGGCAATGCATAGACTAAAGATGGATTATCTTAAAGTAAATAGTAAAAACATTGCGTTTAAGTTTAAACAACTTAATTTGTGATTTTTTTAAATGCATAAACGCTAGTTTTAGGCAGCACGCGGACAGAGGGCCTTGGTTTAGAAAGATTCGATTTGGATTTTTTTATACATACGTACACATGTATTTTAACTGTAAGCTGCTTGAATGATTTAGTGTTACACAACTAATAGATTACCTTGCAAAAAATTAGACGAACAGGGTAAAAAAAAACAATGACTGTATTAAAAACAGGATGATTTTTCTTCGTTTTTGTGAGCTAATTAAACTGTCGTTCTACTTTAAAATATTATCCTGCTACCAATACTTGCCTTCATTTAAATGGAATGTAAACCTCCAGGATTGTGTAAAAGCCATTTAATAAGACTACAAAAGCAAAGTATTTCCCATTATAGAACAGCTATATGTGACATGCTCTCTTTCCTGAAAATATACATACAAATAAGTCATATCGCAAAAAACTTCCTTAAACAGACCCTGACTCAAGATATTTTTTGTGCTTTTATAAGGAAACAGCTATGAAGTCTGATTTTATAACAAGTTATTTCCGTCTTGTTTACATTTTAATTAGACCTTAGGTTTCTAGGGCAAAATCACTTGTGTAGAGTACTTTTTTTCCCCCTCGAAAATCAAAAAAGGAATCTAACTTCGTCACAGCACAGATTGCGTACAATGTGTTTAATTGAAATAATCTATTAACGATAACGATATCTTTTATTTAATGAATCTGAGTAACAGTTCTGACTTTTCAACTCTTTGATATCTAGCGAATCTCCCCAGGGTCAACTTTAAACTCTCTGAGCTTTAGAAGTACCGACTATATTCTTTCCAAATGCTATCTACGAACTGTTTAGTTATAGATATAGACATACATGTATTGATCATTTTTAAAATTGTTAGCCATTTGGAAATTTAAGAAGCAAAAATAACATTTCAAGTAGTTTTTTTTTCTTCAATAATATAAAACATAACGTGTTTCTGCACTTTAATTGAATATTATTCATCAATCAATCAGCATTTCTTTTTAATTTCCATAATTTTTATTATTAGACTTCATGAAAATTGTCATGTCTGTTACCGGACATTCTCTTTGAAATTTGTGCTCCTATGTTTAGCACAGAATAACACAAAGTGATGTATTACATGGTCCTTTTGTCCATATAGTCTTTTCCGTTCTAAAATATTTATTTTATATTTTTGTAAATTTTTGTTTGTCATGTCTGTTACCAAGTATGTCATGTCCGTTACTCATTATAGCAACAGACATGACATTTCAATGAAAAAAAAATTCATGAGGCTAAATAAATCCACAAGAACATGGAAAGAGGCATTAATTTAGACCAAAAATGTAATAATCTAAATTAATAATTTCAATTAACAAATAAAATAACATATTTTGTACAACTAATTAAGGTAACAGGCATAACATGCAATAAAAATACTTATCACAAACAGGATTCTGATTTTTCAGTCAAATGCCAAAAACTCAAGATGCCTGCTTATATTTATTTTTTAACCAAACTCTAATGTTAAACAGATGTTGCTATTCACAAATTTCAATTTTGTTGTTTAAAAAGTTCAAAATAATGTATGGTAACAGACATGACGTCCATCTACAGACAGCTATATTTAATTATCAAAAATCTTGTTTTTTTCTTATAACCTTATAAAAACATTTTCATAATGCAATTTAAACTCTATTTCACAATGTTAAAGCATTTCAGGGCCGAAAGTTTAGTTTTTGGACGTAATTCTGCATAATACTTTTTATGCTATATGATTCGGACCGCTATATTTCTGTACCTTCTCTACTCATTTCCTTTTTTTTTTTAATTTTATCAAAGAGTATGTTTTTTAATCTATTGTTTCAGTATTGGAGACTGTCTGATAAAAGCCATGATAAAAAGAAAAATCATTTAAATTTTATTATACCTTGTAAAAAAAAATATTTTACACACGTACAATGGCACCGAATTTTGAAAATAACCCATATAAGCAGTACAGTGACATTATGTTTCTACATGACTCGTCAGAGGTAGAGAAATTCTATTTTAAAACTAAACTTAACTTAATTAGTTTTAATAAACTAACTCCTCATATTCAAACTGTGCTATGCCAAAAAATTATTTTGCTGCTTTAGCCCCCAATTCACTAGTCTCAAATTTACCCAAAATACTCTGCCAAAATCTTCAAAGTGCTCCACCACAGAAAAGTTTGAGAAACTCTGAACTAAATGATTTCGTATTAATACTATTTGTTACGAAACGAACTCTCAAATTTTTCGTTGCCCTTATTGATGAGATCAATTTTCCAGCCAAAGAAATTTATGTTAACTTTTTTGAAAAGCAAAATAACTGCATAAGTCTGTATACGCAGAAAAAGTGGTTTGGTTGACTCGAATGATGACTCGAATGACTCTATGACTCTAATGACTCTATTTTATGACTCGAATGACTCTATTTTAACACCGTTACATAATGACAGTTTCACTTAGCGAGGATCATTTTGCATTATTTTCCTCCATATATTGCGGAATATAAGATAGAATAGTGTCTTTTGTTGTAATATTTTGAAGTTAAGCAAGTTGATGACATGTACAGTTATTTCATCAAAATGTTGCATAGACCCTTGGTAAGTCTAATGGGACAAAATTTCATTTTCCAAAGTAAGACTATTTCTCTTTCAATAATTAAACAAGCACTTAATTTTTTTTAATCAAATAACAGAAAATTATTTGAATTCATTCTGCGAAAATAGGGATTTTAAAAAATTAGAATTTCGTGAATTATGCATTTTACAGCAGAAAATGTAAAACTTGTTCCCCACTCTCCCTATGTTATTGGTACTTATGTAAAAAAAAAACGAAGCGCAAACAATGTTTTTGATTCTATATCATATATATGAACACAAACAGTAAAAAAAAGGCATCATTTATTTTTTGTAAGTGTTTCTTACTATTGCATTCCGTAGTTTTTTTACAGGTCATCCTCATATTTAAAAAGTACAAAAGTTTTTACTTCCTCAACTGTAATACATTTTCATTATATATTAGCCACCTCCGGCGACCAGTTGGTCGGCCATCTTAATAAATCTTGTGTTTCTCACCGGCTTCCTTGGCACTGAAATATCTCTGATTCTGAATGGAATTTAAAATTACGATCTTTACAAACAGGGACGGAAATAGGGTAAGTGGCGCCCTTTGCTAAGGTAAAAAAGACGCCCCCTTTTATGCTCTACTTAGTTTTTGAGTTCGACATGACCACCCTTCGAAGCCGGCGCCCCGATGCGATGATTGCCTTGTTTTCCGTGTCGGGCCAACCCTATGGTTACAAAAATAAGATGGTTTAATGATAAAAACCTGCAAAAAGGTACAAATTATTTTCAGACTATTTTGATTAAGAGCTTCTAGATATATCGGCCGTTATCAAAAAACGGAAAGGGGGAAAAAAGGGGGGGGAGTACTTACGTATTATGCCGACGGCTATTCCCGCATACTATGTTTCCGTCAAATGTGCTAGCAAACTGTTGCCAATCGTATTCCAAACCACAAACAATATCGCTGGTCTTGGCGGGCCGCCGGGATAATACGTAAGTACTCCCCCCCCCACCCCCCAAAAAATAAAAAAATTAATAAAATAAATCTGAAACGCTTTCAGATTTTAAATACGCTCTAAAGTGTTATATATTAAAAGCATATCATATCCATGCGTCTTCCCTATTTTCTTTCCTTATTCCATTAAATTGGAAAGCGTACCATTATTCATGACTGTGATTAAACAAAATTAAAATTTATATTTCTAACATCCTTTTTCTGGATGCATTATATTAGAAATAGAAGGGGAAAAAGACGCTCAGAAAAAGGGATAATTTGAATTGAATGAAAGTTTCAATAACTTATTTTTAGTTTGTTTGTTTGTGTAACATGTATTTGTGTGCTTGGCCCGAATTCCACTTATAAATCCACGTCAGAAGATAAAGACTTATGCACCTGATTTTATTTATTAAACATTGCGTATTCTATAAGTTTGCACCATCTGTTGACGGCTTTGTAAAGAAAAGCAGAATTATATTTTTATTTATTTATTTATTTATTTTTAAATAAAAGATAGGTTTTTTTGTATATTATAGGAACAGTGTTTTTTTCGGGCGATAAAAAGTTGCCTGTTTGCTAATCCAGGACTTTAACTATCCTTATTTCCAATTTCATCCAAATCCGTCAAACCGTTTCAGCGTGAAAGAGCAACAAACATATAAACAAACATTGACATTTATGATATTAGTAGGATTTCAGCTTAGAACGCTATAAAAAGTTAAATAACAAATTTTTATATCAGTCTAAATATTATAGCATTTTAAAAAATTAGTATATAAATAATGAAACACCTAAAAGTTGGATCTTAAAATAAATTAAAAACTCATTACACCTAAATAATGAATGATTTACAAATGCCCAAAGATATTTATGATGTTAATATGGATTATGTATATTTTTCGTATTAATATTGACTTAATAAATCATTTTTTAAAAATATGAAACAAGAAGGTACGTCAACACTCTCTTTATCATAAATCATTTAAAATTAGCGGAAATACATATAATTTCTAATGCCAGATTCTTCCCCTCAGGCTCGCAAATATCATATCAAGCATTTAAAACAGAGCCTTCAAGAAACATATGTTAGAGACTTTAATTTTACGCACCGCCGTACTCCAATTTGAAATTGTGTATCTATTTCAGCTTAAATGCACTAATGTTTTCAATTCTCGTCACGAAGCAGTGAAATTTTGTATTGGGGGGTAACTCAAGCTCAAGAGAAATCGAAGAATCTGATCAAAACTTCAGTAATAACTTTTTAGACAATCATTTAGAAAATTAAAATGTATCCAAATTTTTTAAATTATCAAAGCGCGAATGAGGCACAAACAATAGAACTTTTCAATAGCTGTCATCTGTGACTGCAGAAACTCATCACTCGCATATGGTTATAATTTTCCGGCTTTATGGGCATCATACAAAAATTAGTAGTTCAACTTGAGCTCCCGAAGTTGGAAAAAGGTTTCGCCATCTTAGGAAACAACTTTTTCAAAATCATTGTTTGGTAAAATGTGTGTAAAATTTATAACTCTGAAAACAATTTTTAGGTAGCGTAGCACATTGAAGATATGTATACAGTGAATTCTCAATAACCAGCCCAATTGGATGCCAAGAAAATCTTGGATTGTCTAATTAAGACAAGTGGACGAGGAAAATTTTTTTTAACAACTTTATTTTGAACAGTGGTTCTCAAAGTGTCCACTCTACTAGATGATGCGTATTGCACAAAAGTATGTACATTCACAATAAGATTAAATATAATTACTATTTTTCCTATCAGATTTACCGCTTGAAAAATTAAATCTCTAGAAACGAGTAACGTTACTACTTGTTATTTTGCCTTTTTAGTTCAGATAAAAGATATGCTTCAGGTATGCAGGGGGATTAGAGTTAACCTAAAATCACATTTCTGTAGCTGAAACAGCCGAGCAGATTGCAATTAATTTAGATGTCATTTAAATACAAGAATAGTGATACTATACACGAAAAGCGCTTTAGTTCAAAAAATATCCACAGTGTGAATAAATCGCAATAACAGCTGAACATTTATTAATTTAGAAGAATAAAAGGTATATTATAGTATAATACTATTCAATAGAATTAGATATCTATTAGTGAAAACTTGCAGTGATTTTTGTTTAAAATTAACATGCAAAAGTTACATTTACTGATAGCGGACCGATGATCAAGCATAAGGACTTGACTTGAATATTTTAATCATCACGTTTCGGAAAAATTTGCACATGCAATCCCAACATTTAGGATTTTTAATACACATCAAAGTTTGAAAACCACTCATTTAGATTAGGGGAGGGAGGGGTCTATATAATGCTCATCCTAGCTATCACGATATTTCCTTCACGTATTTTTTTGCTTGCTTTGATTGTAATATCTAGTTCATATGGGAATTGTATTTATTATAATTAATCACCAGACCGAACACCATAGAAAAAAAAATGCGTGAAGATACAGAAAATGTACTGGTATATAGGACGGCAGTACTATTTCGGTACATTCGTGGAATATTATTCTTTTAAATTCCAGTAGAAAATCTGTTCCAGAGAGGCGCTGACCCTTGATATACGGAAATTTGCCCTGATTTCAAATATAAACGGAAAATTTTCGCAAAATTTTACGGAACGTTTCCAGTAATTGTACAGTTATTTTTAGAGTGAAGATTTAAGCTTTAAATTAACTTTATTCATTAAAAGTTATTTATTTCAGCCATTACAGGTATATTGATTCCCTAACTTTCCTAGTTGATCGATTGCCTAATGATATAAACATTTGTGAGTGCACATACGGCTTAATTTAATAAGCCCCTTTCTAAGTTTTCAGCTTCTTTTCTTTTTCAGAAAAAAATCGTTTAACTGCTTTTGCATTTTAGAATAAAATTCTTTCATGAATGGAGGCTTTTTAACACTTTCGTTACAAAGTGATTTGTCGTCTTATTTTGTTAAATGCTCGGAATATCTGAAATGAATCGCAGATAATTTGGAAATATGTTAATCTGCACTTGGGTATTCGAGAGTATAGTGTATGAATGTGTCTTACTTTGAAAATACGCGTTTAGGATTTGCATTTAAGAGTTTAGATTAATTTATATTAAAATAAAACCATAAAGCTCGTATAACATTATTTTTCGCAGTATTCTTCATTGAGAATTATTGAGCAGAATTTATGTCAAGAATTGCTCACATATTCAAACCAGGAGCATCTTTCATAAGAAATAGAAATTTTATTTTAAAAGTCAGCGAAACACTTTAAGCAAATTATTCCCACAATTTAAATAATCGGTGCCTTAAGAAAGTGATTGAAAAAAATTACACTCCTTTTTCAGGTTGTCCCATTTGATTTAGAATAAAAGAAATAAAAAGGATTACGAATGATTTGACCCAATTTTAGCAGTACGAACTGCAATAGGTCATCCTTTATGCAAATAAACTCTGCTTTCATTACTCTGCATAGGATTTCAGACTGCGAGTTAATGGTTAGGAACTGACGCATGCGTAATAAAGGTAATCTGGGTTACGACTCCAGAAAAAAAGTGATCATTCATAAAGAAACAGATCGTTCACTAGTTCTCTTTTTTTAATCAACGCCAGAAGGATTTCACTAATTAGACATTTTCTTTTATCCTCCTTAAGTAAAAGTTGCATAATCAGGAAGTAATGAGAGGTGTTGCATTTAACCGTGACTAGAGGAACGCAAATGGCAACAGAAATAATTCATTGTAGTTCAAAGGTCAAATACAGATATTATATCCGCATAAGCGTAAAATTAAAAGTAAAGTTCAATGCTTTATCAAAAACAAGTTGCTAAGGTAGATAGAACTAAGATTTTGAGTACGGGTTTTACATTTTTTATGGTTATTTAAAATCGCAATTTAAGTAATTAACTATAAAAGTATAATTCAGGTTTTTCTTTCTAATTATTTGCAAAGTTGAACTCTAATCCAGAAAGTTGGTGAAAGGCTAAGCCAAAACACAGAACTTGTTAAAAAATAGATCATTTACAGCTATGATGACCTTCATGGGTAACTTATTCAAGCAGTGAGGCGTGTATTGTGTATTAATGCAAAGCTACTCAAGAGCTGTCTGCATAAGGAGTGGTGCTTTGAGCGTAGGACATTTTAATGAGTTCTAACGTGTATTCACGTTATATCTGGAGAAAACCCCAAAACTACAGACCGTTAGCCGGGCGATGGGCCCGAACTCGACATCTTTATATTTCAGCCATCCACCATGTTCAGTGTCTTTATACACTCAGCCATGGTGGCCTCAGCCATTGAGGAATTTTTTACAGAAATGTACTATTCTAATAGTGACTTTGGACTATAACGTAAAGACTTATGACTACATTTCTACAGCATAATAACAGAGTGTCTGTACGCCTCTCGGAGGCAAAGGACAAATTTTCAGTGAATTCATCGTTTCAATTACATCGAAACACCAGTTGTACATGCACAAAACTCATGTGGTAATGCTGCTAGTTTTTATGGACAAGAATTAGAACTGCTGAGAATCAAACCTCACGGCGATAGTCCAAGCACGGGCTGGTTGATATCTGAAATTCACTAACGTTCTCGGGTTCATGGCTAACTTCCCGTTATTAAATATATTCCTTGTAAACAGATTTTTTAAAAATGATTCATGGTTTTGATAGAAATAAAAGTACTTATAATACAAAATGGAGCGCACCTACAGCAGGTGCGTAAAACTTTTCGGATATTTTAGAGCGGAGGTTAATTAGTTAGTTAGCCAGAAGATCTGTTTATACTAAGTATGTATATTGTATGTATCATTTCCGTATCTGGAGAAATAAAATAAAGAAAAATGTTTAAACTGAATTTCATGAATAGCATCATTCCCGTCAGCAAAACTTACAGGATGATTCAACAATAAAACATATTTGATTTATTTATTAATTACCTTAAATTTCAGCTTAGGGCTCTGACTTAACCCATTAAGCGCCAAAGCTCCCGTTACGGGAACATCTATTATATATTTTTTTTCTTAAAATATTTTAAAGCAATTTACGAAATACAGATTTTATATAAACATTTACACTATAGGGTGTGTTATATAGTGTAAATGTTTATATAAAACGTGTATTTCGTAAATTTCGTTAAGATATTTTAAGAAAAAAAAAATATAAAATAGATGTTCCCGTAACGGGAGCTTTGGCGCTTAATGGGTTAACTATTACCTCTCATGTTAGGAATTTTAAATGTGAGTCCTAACTCATCTTTACTGTTTAATGAGGATTTTTGCATCTATTGAGTTACTTGAAAATAGTAAAATGGGAAATAACTACATTTCCCTCTAGTAATTCACATACCGATGAAATAGTAACTGAATTTGCTGAGTTTTTATAAGTTTGAACATGAAATGTAGAAAATTAACAACCTTTTTTTACTAATTTTCACAAATTCCGAAAGGTTTTAATACAAAAAACATTAAGTTATACAGTTCGGATTTTTTAATTTAAATGTCAGGTTTTGGAAGGATTTACTAGAAAAATATCTTGAAATCACATCTAGACGTCAACGATAATTTTCAATTTGCTCGGAAAATAGCACAAAGAAATATTTCAGTCGCTTTCTCAGTTGGATAATATCCATCCTCTTAAGATGAATCTTGTATCAAAGAAATTCCTCTCAATGTGTTAGCCTTTTGTTTTTTGTTTTTCAGACTGTTAGACGCGTCTCCTATGAAACTCGTTTAGTCCTTAATTTGATGTCCAACTTAGACGTTAAGAATCCAACATGAAACTATTTATGCATCAACGAAATAACTTGGCAACAAATTTCGTAAGTCTCTTTCTATTTTGCTTAAATGCACTAGATAAGCTTGATACTGAGGTTTTCTTTTTAACATAAATGCATGCAGATGAAACAAAAATATATTTGTTTGCACCCCAAGTAAGTCCGGACTGTTTAAGTGATCCGTATAAGATTTTGGAACAGATATGTAAAAATAAGATTAAGAACAACGAAGATATGGGAAAAAAGTTGCAGTGGAGAGGGGGGAGGTACTTGGTCTTGCCATGTGGCTACAGCATGTCAGCTAATAATAAGATAGCGCTTAGTACTATAAAATTTATTCTTACATCCAATTTAAATTTTCAACTAATTAACTGAAATTTTAATCGGTTTAATTTTATAAAAATCGCGAATTTTGTATATAAAATATAACTTAAAGTGGAAATAATTGGTTTTCCATTAAAAAATAGTAATGACAAGGTATTATAGAACTCTTCAAAAAAAAAAAAAAAAAAATTGCCAAATTCTGGAAGATAACTAAACAAAGAAATAGAAAAAATAATAAAAATTAGTAAATCCTACTTTTTATTTTACTATAATGAAAACAATTGAAACAGTTAGATTACATGTTAAAATTTGAGTGCGATAGTAATTTTATCAATGAATTCAATGAACAAATCGGAGATTCCGTTTTCGAGGGTATTTGCGAATTTTGGCTGATGTGTTTAGAAACAACAGGCATTTATCAATACCGTAAATACCACTAGCAGACTTTATTTGCCTTCTGAAGCGAAAGCTCACAGTAAAGCTTGATAGTGCGTGTGTGTGCTGATAATTGTAGTTTAATACTTCATCTCACAAGGGCTCTAAATTAGCTGTAAACTTTTGTGTAGAAAACTATTTTTAGGCTTAGTTTGAACCAAGTACAAAAGTATCGTTGCATATTTTTCCTTAGTAAAGAAATTGCAGTTTAATGTGTACAATTTTATAATGAAGAGCTGAACCCTGATTGTAGTTATCCGTTATTTTTAAATTGCTTGTAATATTAAGTATTGTTTCATTATTTTTCTTGCGAGGAACATACATTATTAATCGAACTTGAATTATTAATCAAAATTTCAATCGAATATTTAGATGTTAACAGAAAATAGAACGTTTGCACCGTAGAATACGTGCATAAATATCACTTTATTTTTACACTGCATGTACTTCATGTGTTTTGTGTTATGGCAAGCCTACACGAAGAGTATCTACCTAGGAGGGGAGTGCCTTCGTCAGAGGACTTTTTAAGGGATTCTAATTCGTATTCATGTTACATCTGGAGAAAACCGACAAAAATTCCAGACCGTTAGTTCGACAGCAGCGCAATCCGGCCCGATCATGGGACTTTCACACCTGAGCCGTCTGTCATGTTCAGTATGTTATCCACTCGGGTATGTTTTAGACCACATGTACTTTATGATGTACTCCGAATCTAAATAAAGTTCTTTAATCAAATTGCTGAAGTTGCTTCTTGAGAAAAAGTGTAAATTATGGGCTGTTCCTATGGGGTATGGTTACAAATTTTCATCACGTGCTGAGCTAGATAAAGGAAAATACAGAACCTTAAAAATAATTCTAAGTAAAACGAAGTAAACAGTTCACTGTAAAACATAATTCATGGCTTTACACGGAAACCATTTGTTCTTCTCTTTGTACTGTTACCCAGAAAATTAGTGTGTAAAGCAAATTTCGTACAAACTTTTTATTAATAATTTATCAGTATCACCCACTCGAAAAAAATGTATAGGAATTTTAAAAACCATACTTTGTTATAAATGATGCATTTCGCCCAGAACACTTTATAACTAGTGACATCAAGATAAGAAATTTTTGACGCTCCAAATATTGTTGAGTGGGCTTACATTATAATTCCACAGCATTTGTTATGACGTTTTTACATTAATAAATGTTACAGAACAAAAACAGAGCAATTAATAAATTTAATTTTCCAAGAAAATGTTCCTCTCCCGGAGTTTATTTATATAACTGGCAGTGCGTATTTTTAATCTGTTTTCGCCTTAAAGCACGTTTTCTGAATTTCTATGTCTGTTTCTGTGGAAAATAAAATGTAGCAACATCTCATTTTACACGCTAACTGCTACCATCATTCTTCGAAATGAAAAAACATGAAGGGGATGGATTCATGAGAAGCCAAAACGGGTTGCCTAATTTAAGTCAGGTCTGATTACGAGGTTAGCATGTTTAACGCTGTCACTACATTTATTTTCCTACATTTAATTAAGCTTCAATGCTTTGTCTAGTTGTAAAGAGGCATTTTAGTACAAACAGAGTTTAATACGCATTATTACCCATTATTATTCATGAAAAATAGTATAGGCTTGCACTTATGACTGCCTCCGACTGCCTCATAAGGAAAACGCAAATGTTTTTTTATTGTGAATTTCACACACAACATAAAGTATTTTTACACATTTGAAATACGAGAATTAATTTTTGGAAAGACGTCTATTACTGATATAGTTCATCAAATTTAACATTTTCAACAATAATTTTACCTTGTAAATTATTTTCAAACATTTTAATAATCCTTTCTGAAACATGCCCCCATTAATAATAATAATAGTAATAATAATGATACTTTTATGTTATTTAGTTAATTAAAAGCAAGTACTTTTAACAATTCTTTTTATGAGGTGTTTTTGAAAAAAATCAATAATATAAATGTTTTATTAAAATGTAAGTTAAATATCGACGTATTTTTTCCCCCAGAAAAATGTCAGATTCTGTATGTTATTGATATAGTTAATTAAACTGTAATAGTTCCAAAGATATTTTTATATTGATATTTCAATGTTGTACGCTTAAGGGATCTGGTGCACGTAAAATCTATCAGGGCTGGAATCTGAGAGTGCCAGTCCAGGTGCTAGGTCTCTCATCTGGAAAAGGTTTCAGATTAGAAGACTACTTATAGAGGGCAACGTTGTTTTTCTTATTAGGCAACTTCATAATGAAATGACCAACCAAGGCCCTCGTAGCTGTGAAGTGTATAGTCGGCAGTTGAAACAGTCATTAGAAAGAAAAAACAATGTTTTAAGAAATTGTTGAAGCATCTTAAAAGAACAAAAATGCAAAAAAATTACACTACACAATAACTTCAGATAGTAAAAAACGCAAGTAAGTTGCTGTTATGATGCAAAACTTTCCCAGCTCACCATAAGCACAAATTTAACTTGTTCATTGCAATCGTTGTAAAATATCCCCCACCCCTTTCCAACCTACTCTATATATCTCACATTTTTTTTTTTCCTATCACTGTTTTCCCACTATGAATTCTTCGTCCAAATAATAGGCATAGAAATATTACATTTGCCATTTCGTTTTTTCACTCATTGGAGTGAAAAGGTAAAGGATGAGTTTAAGATTAAAAATTGTAAGTAAGTAAGTAAGTGAATAAATAATTAACTAAATAAATTATAAATAAATATGTCCGTGGTAGAACACTTGGCAGAGTATTGAATTCTGGGTCAACAGACTAGGGATTTCGGAACCGCTCGAAGTTTTCCGTGGTTTCCTCCGAAACTTAGCGGAAAACGGGTTAGGATCCTTAGAAAGACCCCACATAGGGCACCACCCATCGGCCTACATTCTAGGTGTAGATAATTGGCCGTAATCCCACAACACAACACAGCAGACTCGAGATAGAACCCCGGCTGATCAAACAACAGCGTCTACATGAGGTGAGCATGCACATTGAATCTGTGAGGCTATATGCCCCCCCCCATTGATTAGATTGGCAAGCAGGACAGAACTGCGGACGGTGAACCTCTTATACTTACCCTCTACTGATCTTATACTTATCCCCTACTGATGAAGCTCTAAATTTTAGGAGCAGAGAAACTCCACTTTCTAGAGAGCCTCCAACGCAGACGTTCATAGCGTTTAAGCAGTCCAGTACAGCTGGACTCCAGAAATAAAATTTAAAAAAAAAACCATCCCTTCTCCCCTTTTCGTGATTAAAAAAACTTCCGCGTTCACTGGTGGATTCTGACTCTTCTAACAATATGAAAAATAATAAATTTTGACGTGATACAAGGTTACTATACGTACGTGAGTATGTATGTATATTCTTTTACAGACGATGGTGAAATAAGGTTTTATTTAAATTAAGGTTAAAATGTGAAAAAACAAAACACTTACCTCAGAGAAGTATGAACTGTCTTTAAAAATCGAATATCAAGCGGGTTCACATTTTCAGTTAACTGTAAAATAAAAGAATAACATTTTTAGGAATTCATTTTAACATCGGAGCTAAAATATTTAATCGCATTGTTATTTTTTTAAATAAACCCAACGCAACGAAATATTTACACAAACGAATATTTAAGCAACGGAAAAAAAACAAGCACACAAATTTCTAGTAAATTCTAATTATATTTCAGCAATAAATACTTAAAAATCTTCATAAAATATAAGTATGAGAATGCATGTGTGAAAAGCACACTTTTTCGCATGTTAATCAATGCTATTTTATTAATTTTGCATCTAGTTTAAGATATTATGAGTTACTTTTCTTTATCGGAAGCACAAAACCTTCCCTTTCCCCCAAAAGTACAAGTTTAAAAATAACTTTAAGTTTGAAAATATATGATAAACGTAAAGTTATAATTTTAAGTAATTTTACATAGTGATTGCTGCGTTTCCATATCTGATGAATACTGGTCGTATTAACATATTTTATTTGTACTAGATGTGACTAATAACAATGATAAAGGTTACAAAACTATCTTTTCAGACGAAAATAATTACTTGCTTATTGAACTGAATATGATAATTAATTTCAGATAGCAATTAATTACAAGTTAAGTTATAGGCTCTATGGAAATTTAACAAATTAACTGAATTAAAATTGTCAAACAATTAAAAAGAAGGACAAATTAAAGGTTCTGTACAACAGCGATTTTTTTTTGTCGGGAGAAGTGAGGGCAACAAACTAATTAAGAAATTAATAACGTAAACAAAATGTTATGCCTTAAAGCAAGGCCCCTTGAAGAAGTGCTAAAATCTTTTAACCCATCCTTTATTCCGCCACTGGTTCCAGAATAAAGAATAACTCTATGACTACAAGGATATGACAGCATGAAATCGTGACATTAAATTAGACTTAAAAAATAGAAATAAATTAAAAACAAATTTAATGTGAAATGAAATAAAATTTATTTATCTTGCGGCAACTCGAGCGTTTAACGAGTTATTCTTAAAAAATCTTTTATTCTATATTACAAAAAAAAAATAAAAATAAATAAATAAATAAATAAACGTCCTGCATGATACTACCAACCCAATCATTAGGCTTGAGTTCAAAATACTCTTGTCGGTCAGAAACTTCTTATTTTTTATAAATACAAACATTTTAAATTACAAGAATAAAAAATAAAACGTGAAAAATCTTCAATGATGGGTTAAAGTCTGAAAAAAGAGAAAGAAATAAACTCCCGTCCGAACAGGCATTTTGAAATCTCCACCCCCATTGTTTGGAGGCGGACACCTCTTCACAGCGGACTTTAAGACTTTCGCCTGCTTTTCCTCCTTGTTTTTTTTTTTTGTGTTTTTTTTTCCTGTTTAATGTGAGTTAACATTTTTTAAATTTATTTTATAAATAAAGAATTTATGAAATCTTCCAGCGTATATATAGAAAAAATAATAAACAAAAAAAAAATATTTGAATTTAGCCTCCTTAAATTCACAGAAGGAAAAAAATGTTGTGTTGTTGGTGCCAATGCTCTCTGGATAACTGCGGATTGACGCCAGTTTCTTATAATAGGACAAGGATAGGACGACGATGGGCGAAATAGAATAATCTCTATCTGTGTTTAGTGCGCGTGAACCAACATTTATAACGGTTGTGAATATTTAAAACTTACCTAAATGTAATGAAGCAGGTTCCCTAAAATATAACATGCATCCGATTATAATTACTTGCTGATTATCATTTCTCAGTACTTACGATTTATCTCTCTTTTTTTTTTAAACATTGCTTTTATTATTTACGCAAGTTCAATATACGAATAAAGTTTAACTTTATCCGTACAACACACTGTAAACGAACTGTAAACGTCACTGTAAACGAACAATGATTTCGTTTACAGTGACAACCTCTGTATAACGTCAAAAATTCAAAAATCGTCTGTACCGTTTAGTCACTCGCTCACAATAATCATACCATCAACCATTCATCATTAACAATCTGGTCTTCTCAGTAAAGTTCTAGCTGGTTCAGAAAAAAAAATCACGATTAACGATCGAAAAATTTTAGCTAACATTCACGAGTAAAGATATCGTTAATCGTGATTACTTAATAAAACTTTTCAATTGCCAATCATTAGTGATTAAATATTAACCTGTAGTTATAAATAGTTAATTGAGATTAATTTTCTCAGCATTTGTTACAACTAAGCTCAAATGTAGACAATCTTACTATATAGCCAATATATGACAGCAGGAGCTCAGAGGAAAAAGTGTTAAATTAGATGTTTAAAAAAGTAACTTTCATGAGAATACAAGTAAGCAAACGATTGTAAAGTTGTTTGGTTACTTCCTTCATGAAAAATGAACTGGAGCTTCCATTTTGTGCCATGCTATAGAATGGCCAATACCTTCGGGCCGTTGTACACAGTTAATAGAAGTAGTTCAACGTTTCACCGTAAGATAAAACTAAATTAGCTGCAATATTCCTACACCATGCAACACTGTAGTACTACACACAAAATTCTGTACATTTACCAAAACATGGTACTAAAAAGTTGGCTCCATAAGATGCTGAAACCTTGTTCCAACATTTGGTGCTCAGGTTTAACCATACTTTGATGAAGTACCAAATGTTGGAACAAGGTTTCACCATCTTAAGGAGCCAACTTTTCCAACACCATTTTTTTGGTGAAATGTTGCACTAAATTTTTAAGAGTGTATGGAGAAATGTTGAACTATAATTTGGTTTTATTAATCAGTTTAAGCATCAAATCATTGCTCAATTTTTGGCCATAGGAAGGTTGGAGCTAATTTAGCACCATTTTATGTTGAAATGTTAACTATTTTTATTAATAGTGTTGTGGCGAATACCTGATTGGCAAGTGCCTGCGCGTTATTAAAGTAAATATGTAAAAACTTTTGAAATAAATGTTAAAGTACGGTATGATATAAACAAATAAATGAAAAAATATATAAAAATCCATGAGTGTAGATGAAAACCCCATGGGAAGAATGTGAACACGAATATAAGTATACATGGCATGCAATGCATTTGTTTGATTGCCTGGCATAGAACAAAAAAAGAGCCTTTAATACTGTAAAGAACCGGGAACGAAAAAAGGATTAATTTTAAAGCTTTTACGTGTTTTAAGTTTCTGATTCTGGCAGAAGTTTATAAGTAGTACTTATAGTAAGCTATCTCATAAATAGTAGTACTGCCAACATCTTCCAGATTTTTTGCGCATTTTATTGATTAAGGCAATTTTTAAAGAATGCTTTAAATCATGTCCCTAGTATAATCAATGAAAAATTCAGAATTTAAAAAAAATATAATTCATATTTGATAAAAGCATTGATGTGCCTTGAAATGATAAAGTATAGTAACAAGGAGTACAATAAACTAATATTTCTTCAATAATGACGCTATTTTGAAAGAAAAAAAGTTTTTTTCTATATCCGATACCATTTTGTTTGATTCTTACGTAAAATGGCCTCCTTTATCGGAATATAACCCTCATCTTGGTTCATCATCAATAATTTCCCCGCGCACTTTTTTCACTTTTCTGCAATTTTATGGCAATGAATTTTAATTGTCTATTAGAAGAATATTTTAACTCTTAAATGCCTTCTTAGGAGCTACATAGGTGAAAGGGTCTAAATCAAGAGCATTTACGACAAGAGAGGGATTCAGGGGGGTTATAGCCCCCTTAAATTGAAAACAAATCAATAAAATTGATCGTTTTTTCTGGATTTTCATTTATTTTCAAAATATTCCCGCTTCTAGCCTCACCCCCCCGTTTCTAACCTAAACAGCTCGATATAGCTACATAAGTCACAGTACCCTGTTTGACATATTATAAACCTCAGTTTGGCGAAAGGGTAATTTCAACTCTTAAATTTAAAAATAAGATTACACTCTTAAATTTAACCCTTAAATTTAAAAATAAAAATAATAGTGTTAGTGAGGATTAAATCAAGGCATTCGTGGACCCTTACCTTCGGCAACTTTTTAACGATACGACATTGATGGAATTCTTGAATCGTATTTCTAAATTTCTGTGTTAAAATGATCTTATCTTGCAAATACACTTTAAAATGTGTCAAAACAGGAAATTTAATGTGTAAAACTTGAAGCGTGGGAGTTTTCAGAGAAGCACAACAGCATACAATGAATCTTCCAAACTTTCTTGCAAGGGATTCGGAATCTGATCATTCTCAACCGCTTCCAGGAAAAAATGATAGCTATATATTTTTTACTAGGGCGTGAGGCCTGAAGCTATAAAAATCCAGAAAAACATAATTTTTATTGAATTTTTTTAATTGAAGGGCGCAACCCCACCCCTGAATCTCACTCTCCCTTTCCATAAATGCCCCTGTTTTACAACCATTCACGTATATAGTCCCTCAGAAAACATTATACGGTAAAAATAGTCCTTTACCCGACCCTCCAAATAAAATTACTGAAAAGTAAAAAATTTGAAGAAAGGAAGAGTCTCTAGAAAACGGTGGGTGATAGAGCGAAATGGGGGTTCACATTCAGATTCGGGAGGCCATTTTACATAAGAATCAGTTATGAGAAATGGTATCACTAATAAAAACAAGTATTCTTTGCTGAGCAATGTAATCTCTCACTTTTTATTCAACTAATAATTGACATTTTAACGATTTTAGTAATCTCTGCCAACGATATTGTTAATCATGATTAAAGACAAAATTTTTTGCTGTCAATAGTTAATCGGGATTAAATATTAATCGCGATTATTCTAGGAAAAAATATACCTCCTGGGTAAAAGAGTGCCGATGTACTTGTTATTTAGAGTAACTACATTTACTTAATATTAAAGTTTTCATAATGAAACATTTTATTGTTCAGTAATGGTTAAAAGTTCTACGAAAATACCTTTTTTTACACGTTGCAAGTGAAAATTAAAACTTTTTTTCTTTTAATAGTAACCCTATTTATTCTAGTATTTCCCAGATTTTTAGGATTGGCATTTTAATGATAAGACACCAAATACTCGCAAATAAAATTGCATAAAAGAAGGTGAGATGTGCCCGAATAATTTCTCATTCTCAAAAAAAAAAAGTTTAGTTGCTAAGAGAAATTTAAAATTAAAACGAATTCAGTTTATTCTTTCAAAAGCATATTTTCGTAGAGAAAATTACACATATTCATACTCTTTATATACCGGTCAAAGATGAATATCTACAATGATTAATATTTGACATTTAATTAACTTTTGAGCATTTAACATTTTGAAATATAACCTTGAAAGAGCAGGTTCGCAGAGGAAAAATTGCTAAATGATATGAATGAATTATCCAGTAATTCACAGGTCATAATATTAGCTTTTCATATCTAATAAAAATATTAACTCTAGTGTTAAAACTTCAAGTTTATAAAAAAAATTTTGTGTATAAGGAAAATTGAAAAAAAGAATGTACAAGCTATATATATGTGTGTGGTGAATGACTGGTAAATCAAACTGCCTGATTAGAGCAACATGCTTTTAAATTTTAACTTTAGCCTTATACTTCGAGATGGAAAACGTTTCTAATTACATAGTTACTTTTGATGCTATTAATTTCAAAAGGCTCTGTAGTTAAAAAATATGTAAGCAAAAAAGTTTCAGTGAGAAAAACGCACTTTGACATTTGAAAAGACATTTACAAAAAAATTAATTTCAAAATATTCAATGAGAGATTGAAAGTTAAAAAATCGAAGTTTAATTGCGAATTATTGCTATTTAGGTGCTTAAAACCTCAACTCAAATTCCCTAATTCAGAGGTTGTTCAGAAACTTTATAAAAAAAAAATTCTGTTTTCAAAGGAGCTTTTCTTTTTTCCTGTTTTTTTTAATTATTAGGTTGTTTTTATGAATATTTACCTATTTTATTTTAGTTCTTGTATATTTATTTTATAAAACATTTTATTATAATTACAGCTGATAGTCAAACATTTTTTTAAACAACTATAAGCATAGAACCATGTGTCTTGTATTATGTAATTCTAGAAAAAAAAAAGTTATCCAGATAATTAAATTAGTTTTATTTAAATCACAGAAATTCAATGCTAATAAAACTTAACTTATTAAAAACTTTTTTTACTGCAAAAATATGAAAAACTGAACAAAAAAAAGTGTAACTGCTGAAATATTTTTAAAAGTTCAAACATACAGTTTCAGCATTACAATTTTAGTAACATATCTTCCTTCAATAGCAATACTCCCTGATAATTTTTGCTCAATTTTTCTGTACAATTCTAAATCGTAGAAGTACGTCTTTCATTTCTACTTATTTTTTCGCGATTTAATAACTTCCTTAGTCACTGGCGCTTATTGCTAAAATCTTTTAAGCCGAAAAAATCTCTGTTGCTATTATAGTTAGCATGTTCAAACAGTTCGAAATACGCAGTATAACGTATGGCTACTCACTTCTGATAAAATCCTCCCCATTCGATAAATTTCATTTTCTTCCTTTGTTAAACTGAAAAAAAAATTAATTCCCCCCCCACCTTTAATCTTCTACTGCTTGTCTTCTTATATGTCAACCTGACTTGATTGAGACCTACTTGCAGTAGCGGATTCAGGGGAGGGGCTAGGGGGCTTCAGCTCCCCCCAAAAGAGATTGCTAAAGGATAACATTCTGCTTCATTATGCACTTTGAGTATGTAAAATGATCTTTTTTAATCACTTAGCCCCTCCCAAAAGTTTTTACATTAGTTTAGACTAAAATTTTGCTTTACTGTACATTTTGTTTGGGTGAAATAAGCTTTTCTCAAAATTTAGCCCCTCCCAAAACAGACTTTCTGGATCCGCCACTGCCTACTTGATTCAATAAGTTTAACGCAATCTGTTTTTCACTTTACATACCAAAACAAAAATTATTTCTGTTTCAATATTTGTAGCTGGTAACTTTACTCAAATGTGTAATCACAATTCACATTTTCATTAGTGTTCATTGAGATTATTCTTTTCATGAATACTTTTTAATTCTCATACTCATTTACACATTTAATTATTTCGTTCATTGTACAATCGAAGCAAACCTGAAATTGTGTGTACATAATATTTACCAAACAAATTCTTGCATTTGACAAATTATTTAAATATTTCCAAAGCAATATTCACACTTATTAAATCTTAAAAATTATTATGATTTAATAATTTTCTTGGGGATTCTGATGCTTCACATTTAAAAATACATTCGCGTTTTGTGCAACTTTCGATACGCTTCATCATTTCTCTTTACACCTGTAACACTAGCAGCAGTTAACGGGTTTTTTCCAATACATTTTCAACTTCACACACTATTAAATTATTTCTGCCTGCAGAATAAGTATTTACTTTATTTTTCAACATCAACAATTTTTATTTTAAATATCTACCATCAACTTTACGCATGAACCTTTTAAATTATCATTTTTTTTCAAACCTAACGATGATTATTTTGTTTATTAATAAACCAGACCAACACATTTGTGATAGCCACGAAATAAACAATTTGTCTTGTCAATAATTGAACGACCCGACAAAGATTTTCCTTTTTTTCCTGTCTTATTTATGTGATACCTTATAATTATCTTCAGTCTTTCTGCAGTTCTTTTTTCCCTTTCACTAATTTTGCATCCTTCCCTTTTGATGAAGCACAGATTAGCAGAAACCCAAATTTTTATTAAAATGCTTTTAGCAATATTTTAGACTGCCAAGGTCGTCTGGGGTGCTTCCGCGAGGCACAGACTATGTCTAGACGTCTCAGGTAGAGGGGGTGGTTCCGTTTAACACCCCACATTTTTAAGTTAAAAAATAAAGGGCATTAAATTGAAGTCTTCCTTTTCTTCGGCCGCCTCTGAAAGATCGAAGAAATAAAAACTCTTCCAATTATTTTATTTGCTGTACAGTCAACTTCAGGTAGGTGTGATGCCATATTTTGTGCCCACTCATCAAAAAAATCTAGATATTGTTTGCAAACTTGTCATTAAAAAATAATTTTTTAACTACATTTAAAGATAATTGATATGAAATGAATTTAATAGGAAGTGTTGTTGTCTGATTTTAAAAGGATGTAAGAGATCAGGAGTAGTGTTCTCATTCAGTGGCAGATCAAAAAAAATTGAGTAGGGGTTAATTTTACAGAAAAGGTCTATTTGATCTACACAGAATAAAGAAAAGTATTATGATGCACTTTTTCTTTTTTTTATCGAGGGTGGGAAGCTAATTTATTAAAAAAAGGCTTATTTGATCTACACAAAGTGTACAAAGAAACAAAATGTTACCTGTTGTTTTTTTTTGAGGGGGGTGGGTGCTACACCCTCGCCACCCCTTGGATTCGCCACTGTTCGCAGCAAATCGAAATTCTGTCCGATAAGATACCGCACACGCATACGTAATTTTCATCATTTAGTTATGTTGTATCCAATGATGAAGACTACGTATGCATTAGCAAGCTACCCCTAACAAAATATCCCTAATCCTTTAACCAATAGATTTAAATGTGCAAGCTTGGTACCAGAGCAAATTATAATGGTATGTAGCACTTGAGCTTTAGCAAAACTAATCAAATTTCTTTTTTTTAATATGTATATTGTATATGTTACGGCCAAAGCCCGAAGTTCGGCCAATTCGCGTTTTGGCCAAGAGGTTTGGCCTAAGTCCGAAGTACTTGAAATTGACACTTTATATTCTTCTTTGGCTGGCCATTTCGCGAAGTGGCTGGGACTCCTTGCCCAAAGCCCGAAGTGATAACGGTAGATTGGCCGGTAGTTCTTTAACATTTGGTCTATGGAGCAGAAAAAGACTAAGGATCACCCAAAGGTAGTTGACAATTTCAGTACTCAATTTGCCTTTGTATTCATACACGATACACAACGCATTTGTTCAAGATATAATTCGTCATTTTGAAGGGCGCAAATCTAATCTTCTTCACGCTACCACGTTGTTGCAGCATACAAGTTCACTGAATGATTTCTATTATGGCTTTAATATGAGAACAGAATTATACGAGATCATATTTTTATATATTAGAAGCTTATTTTTAACTCTGATGTGTCACTTATATTTAAACTCGTTTCTGAAACAATTGTACTTAAAAAAAACAAAAAACAGTACGCAGAAGTACTCATTTTTAAATACTTCATTTTTAACAGTGTGTAAAACAATCCGCTCTAGATTTCTTTCTTCCTAATTTGGCCGATCGCCCCAAGCCACTTCGCGAATTGGCCGACCAAGCCCAAAATCAAGAAAAGATCGGACATTGGCCGGTAAGTTTACAGCAACGTTGACCAAAACGTGAATTGACCGGCCAATTCGCGAACTAGCCGATTTCGAGCTTTGGCCGTAGCATATATAAGACGATTAAAACAGCAATAGACTTATTTCTGTAGAAAATGAGGTTCGCAACATTTTTTTTTCCTTTCTAAGGACCAGGTCAACTGTTGCCTGCTGGCTTGACAATTGCGAGTGCAAGGAATGTTAGCCATTTCATTATGGGGGAGCCTTATAGTCAGGCAACCCCCGGTCTCCTAATTTGGAACAAATTTCCGATGAGAGACCTAATACCTGTATCACCACCAGAGGCATAGTTTGGACGTAGTGGACACTAAAGCAACGAACGGATTTTATGTCCACTAGCTTGCATTAGCGTCCGCTGTCACAGCAGTCCAGCCAAGAAAAGGTTGTCCCTCTCCCAAGCACTGACCAAAGTCGACGCCGCTTCCCTTGCAATGTTCTTATGGGAACCGACTTTAGCACAAAGAAAATGCGGGTCATGAGCTCCACTATGAACAAGTACGCATTAATAAAAATTCATACTTTGTTGACTTCAACAAATTTTGTTTCATGCAATTTTGAAAGAATAATTTTCTTGGAACAACAAAGTCTTGGTTGCTTTTTTGTTGATCTAACAAAGTTGTTCGGTTAAAATAGCACCAACCAAATCTTACAAAATTTTGCCATTTCAACAAAACATATTTTTTCGGTGTATAAGATGGAGTATTATAAATAGCAAGGGGATTAAACCCAAGATCGTACGCTTAGGCGATGGGGTGGACAGGTTCTTGACTTTTACGTCACTGGCACCCTATGTTTCCGAATTTTTCTGGTGGAAAAAGAAAAATAAGTACGACGAAATTTCAAGAATGTCTTCTTTACCTGCATGTGCTTTTTTATTTTACCCCCCCCCCTCCCCTCACGTTTAAGGAAAGCGTTTAGGGTGTAAAGTATTTTTCAGAGTACCATAATTCCGAGCAGTTTTATCAGACTTAAAAATAAAAGATTTATAATAATGTAATTGAAAGCAAGAAAAAAAATTAAAGGAAGTTTTGCAATATGACTTTCAAGGATTAAAGTTAAAAAGAATTTTATGATTATGCGGGGAAGTTTGTGTTAACATAAACTGTAAGTACCTTGCAGTAAAAACTGGTGTATGTCTAGGTTGATCTAATGGTGAAAGGGAAATCAGTAATTTTGGGTAAAATAAGCATATTCTAGTCTAGGTTTCTGAACCTCGGAGACTTGAGGTATGCTATCTAATTATTTATTCCAAAATAAATAAGAAAGTTGAAGTAACAAGGGATCATTCTTTATTTAAAGAGTATTATTTTCCTTTTTATGCTCTCCTGGAGAGGACTAAGAGGAAGAAAAAATAATGTAAAGCATTGTTTAATAATTCCATGAAGTTTCAACAAATTGAAAAATAATAAATTTTAAAAAGTATAATTACAATTAATGAAAAAAGGACTTTTGATTCAAGCTTTAAAGCTGAAAGTGTTTCATGATTATCTACGCATTTGTGTAAACGTAAAATGTAAATGCACAGCAGCAGAATCTGGTAAATGCATGCCGGAAAGTTAAAGGAATTTGAAATTATTCTCGTATTTAAAAAAAAAAGTGACAGGATTTTCTAGGAGAACTTGGTATCAAAGAAGGATTGATGCAATTTTGTGGGTGGGTAGTGGCTAATTGAAATTTATGCCCATTTTATGGAAGGAAAATAGGATCTATTACATTCTTCATATAATTTCTTTTTCTCATTGACAGGCGCAATTGACCCCTTCCCCCTCTTTAATTGGTAAGTGCTTGGTGTGTTAATACCCCAGAGGTTTAGTTAGAGATATATAACCTTATCCACTGTAAAAGAAATAAAAAGACAAGCATTTTATTTTTATTATAGGTTATTTTTTTTAAAGCCATCTAGTGTCTATACAAAGGAGCATTGCATGATGGAGTGGAAGATTGATAAAGAATGAATTAAAAAAATTCAATTGTAGTCAGTGAAAAAAAAATCACTTTCAAGCTTTAAAGTTTAAAAGCATTTTTTTATTGCATTTGTTTTGTAGGTGTCGAAGAGTAAAAACTGGTGTATTCCCCGGTAGATGAAGGGAGTAATTCTTCCTTTTAAAATAAATAACTAAAAAACTAAATAAATGATAATAATATTCTTTTGATATGTGCGTTGATGATGCCTATTACAAGACTTCAGAGCGGAAAAAAATGAGCATCATACCTGGGTGGGATCTTCACCAAACTTCGCCAAGGTTTCATCTCCGCCCTAGACACATTTTTTGGGGGAAATAATACTAATCATCAAGGCACCGAATCATTCACATTTTGCGATGTACTCGGGTATTTTCTGAGGAATCTCCTTGATCTAAATTATACGTTATAAAAACAATTTTCAATTCTTTTCTTAAATTTTCTGGTTTTAAAATATTTAAATTGTTTTGAAAAAAGGAAATGAAAAAGAAAAACCTTGAAATTTAGAAGGACACTGCAGCTGCAAAATGTAGTGCGCTATTTTACAGGAAAATTGCGATGATTTTTTTTTTAATAAGCGCAGGTTTGAAATGAAAGGTTGAACGTTTCCTAAATTACATGTCATAAAACCACTTTGCAATGTACTTTTTAATTTCTGGGCGGAAAAAAAAAGAAAAACAGAATATTTTGTGAAAAATGAAAATACCTTAGAAATTCTAAATACAACAAAGCAGACATGTTGGAATATTTTTTAAAAGTTGAACTCCATTTTGCAGGAAAATGGTGAAATGTGTTCTAAAGTGCGGTGGAAGATTTTCTCTACGACGATGAATGCTGTACGAATTGCATGTCATGAAAACATGTTTTTTTCTGTTCTTGATATGTTTAAACTGTCGTAGAACTGAGGAAAAAACTTGAAATTTAGATCACAACAAAACAATCATGTTGTTGCTCTAAAAAGAAATTTTTAAAAGAAGTGCACAATTTTTCTAAAAAATAATAGTAAAAATTCTTTTTAAAACTCGGCGAAAGGTTCTGTTTACAACGAAAAAAATATATTTTCACCAAACAGTTAATTACGACCACTTGCAATATGCTGCTATCAATGAAGTATTTAGAAAAGTCATCGTAACGTAATGGCAGTGTCATATTTGAACATTGATTCCAAGATGTGATAATTTTATTTCTGTTATTCTTGAAGATAAGTAAAATTCGATTCAGATATACTGCTCCATAGTAATTCTGAAGAAAAAAGTGTGATATTTTAAAATTCGATTAGTAATTTTCATTTTACATTTTCCTGTGCGTCTATCTTTACCAATGACAGTGTCTGAAATATTAAGAATGAATCTTTCAGTATTTAATAGGAAACATTTTATTTCCATATTGTGATTTCTACGATTGAATATGCCGTTCCATAAAGTTATGATTTTATGAAATAAGATTTTTGATACTTTTCAACAAAGCTGAAAAATGCTTATTATCGGTAAGTCTGTCTGTCCATCCGTGCTCCTACTGTCTCAGATATGCACTCATTGTTACGAAATCTAACAAGTACTGTACCATTTAACTTCCTGAAAATGGTGGGTACAGCGTTAACATTTCTTTTACAGTAACACTAAAAAAATTCTAATGGAATACGCTCTATGGATAGCTATTGTTAAAAGTATATTTTATAGATATTCATCTATTTCAAACAAAACGAAACTGATATATGTTCTATAACATTCAAACTTTTTGGTTCGAGGGTCGCAACTATCAAATAGCAGTTTGAGGGCCGACTATACACGCGAGGTACAAATAAAGAGGAATCAAAAGAGATATGCTGTTTTTAATTATTTGTTTAGTATTATTTTATACATTTATTATTTAAAAAAACATTGATGCACTATGCATGAACACCTGTAATAGTGGGAATGGGGAAATTGTTTCCTACAAATCGAAATAGAAGCCCTTTCTGGCTTTAGATTTGATGTCACTAACACCAACAGTGGCCTGAGATCATCAGACAAGTTTGTTCTACCACAGACAAGTTTGTTATAAGGTTTTATTGAGTGAGAACAGAAGTGGAAAAAGTAAGCAGCGAATAATGTTTTCCAGTGTAGTGATCAGTTGGAAAACATAACGCACTATTGAGAACTTCTATTTTTATTTAGTAAATACGTAACGTATGCGTAAGCGGCGGCTAATCTTGGCAGGATACAGGTCAATTTCAGTAATTTTTCCGTAGGTGAAAAGGTCTCCACGGGCCGGATGAGAAAGCCATGCGGGCCCGCCTCTGGCCCTCGGCCGTAGTTTGGAGACTCCTGTTCTATTAGGATTACGAAATATTGCTCTCTGTACGTAACAATGTTTGTAGCATTTATAATTCTTTCTCTCTGTAAGTTAATAATAACAATCTTTTCCTATTCAAACGACATCCACGATTAAGTCATCCTCGTTAGCAACGTAAACCATATTTTGGAGCCTAAATATTATAAAAGGCTGTAAAAAACACCTCGAAAATCCACATATTTCTGTATTATGCAGTTTTTATATAGAGTTTTGAAAAATTGTGATTTCGTGGATTTTTAAACAAGTGATTCTGTTCAAATTAAAAAAAAAATTACAATATAGAAGAGAGTTGAGAAAAAAATAATCACGATTAACGATTGAAAACTAGCAATTAATATTAATCATGATTAGCAATGAACTATTGAAAAATTTTAGTCAGTCAAGACTAAAGGTATCATTAATCGTTTGATTACAAACTTAAAATTTTCTAAATTTCAACTGTCATAGCTAATTATGATTAAGTGTTTATCATTAATTTTCAATCGTTAATCGTGATTATTGTTTTCTCAACAGTGATAAAGTCATATTTACATGTGTTAACGATAACAAAGAGCTGGCTGTATTTACTCTTATGTAGTAAATCATTAGTTACGACTGTCTTTTTATTATTGGTGTTATTATTGTGTTATTTATTTTTTTACGGGGGGAATTCTTTTTTTTTGTTTTTGTATTATACTTGAGGAAGAAAAGAAAGAGAAAAAGAAGAAAAGGAAACTGAGGGGCGGGGGAGTTTTTCTTTTACCTCTATTCAATTATTTCTCTCTGTGGTAGTACCACGGGATACTTTCCCTTTCAAGGTAAAAATGTGGCACCTGAGGCTTACTAGCCGCATATAAATTGCCTCAGAAAAAGCAAGCATGGGGGGCCCAAGGGAAGCATTTCCGCTGAGGACAAAAGAAATTTTGACAGTTGTCCCTCAAATAAATGAAAAAAAAAAAAGAAAGTTATTGATTGCACTAGCCAAAGTAATACGCATTTAAGTAAAAAATACTCGCCGAACAGGTAAAAAAAAGTATAAAAGACTGAACTTAAATCAATCAAGGTCTGTAAAACAAAGAAAATGAGTTTCTGCCAGTTGAAGTTCGAAAGATTGTAATTGTAACCAGATGCATATCGAAAATAAGAATTTATTTTCGTGTAGAAATCATAAGCGTTAAATGATATATTGCTCTTAGTGAGAAATAATAATTTATTTGAAAAGCCTGTATTTTTCTCAAAATATTTTCGCCCCTATAAACGCAGGGTGTTTTCAGATGGAACCAGATGCCTGCAGAGCCAGATCAAGACAACAGTGGGATCAGGGCTAGTTGAAAAAAAAAAAAAAATGGTGTAACTCCCTTTCCAGAGGAAAAAAAAATAAGTAAAATTACAATTCATGTAATTTGGAAAGCTATAAATATATTTTTGTTTTAAAATAAAGTTCCACTGAGCTGTCTAAAATAAACTACAGATGTTTTCTAAAGCCATCTGTTTTCCCAGTGACGTCAAATCGACAAGCTCTATAGAGTATTTTAACGAATTGAAAAATAGTTTGATTAAAATTAGTTCTTACGAATGTGAATTTGAATGTTTCCATTATTCATTTTTCATAATGCAATTTTTATGAATCTTCTCTTTTGCAATTTTATTGCAAATAAGTAAATAAATGAATAATAAAAGAAGAAAGGTTTTTTTCCCCTCTCTTTTAGGTCGAGCACTTGGCTATCAGGCATTCACCACCACAATGGCCAGAAGCATTGGCCATTTTATTTTAAGGTTATTCAGTGGGCGCACGTTGCTAGCCTTATGAAGGGATAAATGATCCCCCTAGCCGGGAATCGAAACCGGACTCAAGTTGTGATAGAAACTGTTCATTAGCCACTAGATCAGTTGGGAACCCCACCATGGCCGAGTGTATAAGGTACTGAACATGGTAGACGGCTGAAGTGTGAAGGTCCCGCGTTCGGGCCTACCGTGCGATTACCGATCGGACGGTCTGGAATTCGGTCGGTTTTCCCTAGATGTACCTTGAATACGCGTTAGAATGCTTTAAAATGTCTTCTGACCAAGGCACCCCTCCCAGTAGGCAGATGCTCCTCGTGTAGGTTTACCATAACACAAAACAAACAAGCACCACTTGTGAAAAAGTCGGAAGTAAATATAAGAATTTTTGGTCCCCTAAAATTTAGGAAGCCTGGTCAATTGCGCCGATTGCTCGGTTACTATTGCTTCCCTGTATGCTTTTTGCTTTTTCTATTATGCATTAAAATAATCTCATGGGAGGGTAGATGGTCTCTGTAGTTGAAATTATTTTCATAACATTGTATTTTCAATCACAAAATAAATATTCTACGCATGCATCGCATGATATAATGGTTTCAACATGCCGCAAAAACCATATTTTTGCTTTTTCTCCGGAAGTACTAAAATAAACATATTTTTAACACCCATATAAGAAGAGGCTCCTACGAACATATATTGCTAAATAAACCGCGCACTTCCGCAAATTTTGCCAGGCAATGTCGTGCCGCTGTTATTCTCCTTTATTAAAAATAACTTGCTGGTAGAATAAACCTTGAAAATTAGATTCCATGGAAATGATTAGGTAACCCGTGGATGTATGGTATTTAGTTTCCAAGTTTACCAGGAAGTATATCACTTTTCATTTCCCGTAAACTGCCCTTGAGAATTTAACCTTTTTCGCTCCCCCTTTAATTCATCTTCCCTGGCTAATTGCGAATGTCGCACACACATCGATGGAAAAAAAAATAAATATCTATTTATTTTTAAACACAGGATATACCCTTGCACTTTGGTGAACTTGGAAGGGCCTGTGGGCCGAGAATACAAGGAGTCCTTTCATTGGGTGATAGATTCGCTAGGGAATTCGATGCTTATGTGTACTTATCACTTGTTTACGTATAAAAGCAAATTTTTATTATGAAGTTGTAGAGCTGAGATGCAGTTGCAACAGGAAAGCTTTTTTTTCTCTTCTTTTTTAACTTGTCGTAAAAGAAGTATTACGTCTATAGATGCACTCACGGAGGAAGGGTATAGTGGCTAACCCTCCTCACCCCCCATTAGAAGTGAAGAAATAAAAGCTAAAATCTCATAAAAATAGAAAATTGTCTTTGAATTAAGGGATTAAAATTTGTATTTCAATTATTTCGAAATCATTTTCCACAAAATATGTTGGTTGCTGAATACATAATTAAATAGTACACAAACAGCTAAACTCGGTCATAACAACATTGAAGAGACCGGATAATTATATTTTTATAATTATTAATTCATAACATTACAAGTGGGCTTTTGTTTCATTGGGGGATCGATATGGAATATTTTGAGGTTATACGAGATTTGTCACTATAAGCGAGTTCAAAGGTATTTTTGTAGTCGCCCTCTAAACTGAAATCCTGGGTGAGCCGGTGATTAAGTACACTTGAAAGTAACTTCGTTTTTTCTAAGCTAAAATTCAAACACATGATATTTTTACGAATTCTTAATTACAAGCAAGTTGTACCTAAACAATTGCGTTCGCATTTGATAGAAAACAAGAATATATAACGATATACGATATAACGATAACAGTTATATATATTTTCATATATAACTGTTTTTCTTTCTCTCTTTTCTTTCCATAAAGGTAAGTGATATAACATTAAAAAAAAACTTTTAAAATCAACCCTTTTATTCAAAGATAGTCTAAAAGGTGTAAAATATAATTTTTGAGAAAATTTTCAAACTCAAATACTCATTGCAGCACACAAATCCACGCTTGTTGTCGAGCATCAGCGGAGGTACTTAGGAAATTCATTAAATATTATTTTTTAATGTAAAATAATATGTGAGTTTTAACAAGCTTGAGGCGCTTAACTACTCATTTCTATATGACTTCAAAAGAAGCAGCAATGCCACAAGCTTTTAGAGATGCAAGCAGTAAGAAATTTTTCATGCGGGGGTGTTACGACTACTGCAACTCATACATATAAGTACGTGAGTGAGATAAGGGAGTAAAAAATATACATTTTGTATGGAAAAAAATTCCTCATGGGGGGTTAGGACCCCCTAACACTCCCCCCTTGGCTATGTCTCTGGCTCTAACTATCAATACATTTATCCCAATATACTTTCCCGCCCCACTTTATCCCACCCTACTTTCCCGCTGTTTGGATAGTCATCAGAAGGTTAGAACTTCTGAATTTTGGCACCTCTCGGAAAGTGCTATCGACTGACGAGAGGTCTTTCTTTCAGAACCACGGATACACAACATGGTAGTTTAAAATGACGTATCGGAATCGGATCCACAACCTCCCGTATACCAATTCGACGCCTTAACTACTGGGCTACCACGGCCCATGTTTATTGTTTATAAACAATAAGCCGGTTTCTTCACAAACTATAGACGTTTATCGTTTATAAGCAATAAGCTCATATGCATCATGCAATTTCAACATTAAAAAATAGGTACTCTTCATTGCACCTCCTTTTTTTTTTTCCTTTCTTTTTTTTTTTTTAAACCAAACACAGCTATCGTATTCTGTTTGTTGGGTTTCTACCTGACAACGCTGGGTTCGCCGATTCGATAAATATTCACAAGCTCGAAAAGGAAAACGAACCCCGAATTTTCCTGTTGTCAGAGTGAGTCTGTACGAAAGTTCATGAACTGATGAGAGAGGGGAAACATACCTGGCACTCGGAAAACAATCTACACGCTCGAACGGAGAAGAAATTCTTATGCCACTATGCTCTGAGTAATTAGCTTTCTGTTTGTTTATCATTTTCACCAAGGTAGATGGCAAAACAAAACCCTGCTGCATTAAGCGAGCGTTGCTCCCTCTTTTAATATTTCCCCCTCTGTTGTCTAAATATTCCTTCCGAGTATTCCCTGTGCGTTTCTGAACTTCTTTCTATAAGTGTGCATCATTCTTCACAACAACATTTATCGTCACCTTCACAGTCTTATGAACTAGAGATGGATGTGACAGTTAGAAATGCTAAACACTGTAGCGAAATGTAAACAACGGAGACAAACCTTGGCAAATGAACGATTATAAAACACTTTCTCAAGCGATTATGTTTTAGGTATATACATATAAATCAAGCGCGGACCCAGAAACTTTTTTCGGAGGGGGCGCAAATCGTAAATCATCATTCTATCCAGTGTAAAGAACACTCAATATTGATGAAAGCCCCATTTATCTAGTGTAAATATACTTTTCTCGGAGGGGGCGCGCGCCCCCTGCGCCCTCCCCCTGGATCCGCCTTTGATATAAATTTACATTTTGTGCCTTTCACAGTATTGTGAACTAGAGATGCATATGACAGTTAGAAATGCTAAGCACTTCAACGAAATGTAAACAAGCGAGACAAACCATGTCAAACGAATGATTATAAAAAAAAAAGTCTCCAAAGCGATTATGTTTTAGGTACATTTACACATAAATTTACATTTCGTTGCTTTTACAGTGTTGAGAACTAGAGATGGATGTGACAGTTAGAAATGCTAAGCACTTCAACGAAATGTAAACAACTGAGACAAACCATGTAAAACAAATGATTATAAAACAGTTTCCAAAGCGATTACGTTTTAGGTCTACATACAAACAGACAGTCCGAGACCGTATGTAGTAGCATCGGGGCGCCATCTTAAAAGCGGCGTCATTTCGAAGTCAAAAACTGAGAAAAACTTGATCTCTACAGCAGAAAAGGGGCGTCATTTTACGTTTCGCAGAGGGGCGTCACGTACAGTTGAGCCGTTCTTACATACAAATTTACATTTCGTCACTTTTACAGTGTTATGAACTGGAGATGGGTGTGATCGGGAGAAATGCTAAACACTTGAAAGAAATGTAAACAAGAAAGATAAATTATGCCAAACGCATGATTATAAAATACTTTCAAAGGCAGTTACATTTTAGATACACATAATAAAACTTCAAATATCAATCTCACTCAGGTTCAGTCACTGTCATCAGACCGTAATTTGTTGCTACGTATTTGCCGATTGATCTGCTGTTTTGAGAATTAATTTAGCCTTAAATTAACCCTTTGAGCGTCTTGGAAATGGGAAAATAATGTAAAGTTGTTTTCACGGTAAAAATTTCATGCAGCTTTAAAATTATTTAAAAAATAAAATTTCCATAGGAAGATTTGTAATTATTAAAAAGTTAACTCCTAAGATACCTATAATCTTTAATATCGAAATATATTTTATGATACTTTGGTCTTATAAATAATTTAAATTATAGATGCATTGCAGTGAAAACTGGAATCAAGTGAACGGGATTTTACGTCTCAGCCGCTTCGAGGGTTAAAAGTTAGTCAGAAACAGGGAAAACCTGGATCTTGTAAGACACAAATTAAAGGTTTACAGATTTCATTTAGCCCCAAAATTTGCGATATACTGTTAATTAATTAATTGACCGGCTTGGTGACCATTTTGTCAGATTTTGAATATGTAATTTTCAAAAGCTGTATTTATATTAATATAATTTTTGAAGTAATCGGTCAGAAATATGTGTTACATGTGTGTGTATCTATATATAAAATGATATTAGGTTGTAACGAAAGTTTCCCGCCACCGCAAACATCGTCAGCACACAGTTCTCGTTGGCTTATTTGCTCATATTTTGTCAAACGATTTTTGGCATTTGAAAGAAAGAGGCTTACTTTATAACACTGTGTTGTGAAATCTGTAAAACATATAGTTATCATTAAGTATAAGGTGTCTCAAATGGAACTATCACTCTAGAGGATTATAACCATCATTTACTTCCAGTTGTGTTGCAAAAAGTCAGCTACATAATATCAACGAATTATGAATATAGCTTTAAGTACTATTGTTGTATCATGTGACACTGTGCAGTTTTGGTACCGAAAGTTCAAAAACAGTTATCTAAGGAGTTAGACGTTAGTTTTTCAGGCAGCTATGGCGGAAAACTTTCGTTACAACCTGATTATATATACTTACTTTATTGTGTATGAACTAGATTAATGTGTCTCAAAGTCACAGGCTGTAATGAATTGGAATTCATTATAGCAAACTCCGTATACACAGTTTTTGATGAAGAGCATTACTTTTTAAACCTCAGATGTCTATAAAATGCTCTTTATGTTAGAGGTATACATCTTTGATAGAAGATGTATAGCTCTAATTATATTAGAACTTATTTTGATGCATTAAAAAATTGATATAACTATTAACATCATATTCACGAAAGTAATAAATTATTGAGTTCCCGTTACTCTTGATAATACTTTAATTTTCTAACATAATTTCAGACAATATCAGGAAAAAAAACAGTAATTCATGAGCTTGAAAAGTACCGTTTCTTTATTTTAAAGTAGAGTTCACTGACCTTTTCCGTCTTGGAGCTTTCGCCCAATAATTACACTAACACGTGCTCACTGGGGCAACTCTACATATGTTTCTTGACACACGGTCAGCAACAGCTGCATACCTCCCATTTATGAAGGAAAAAAAATAGCAAGAGGTTTAAAAAGAAAAATAAAACAGACGGCACAACTGTTACTCTCCTTCTTAAATATCTGTCTTCTTAAGCAGGTTAGTCGATGTACTCAAAGAATGATAGCTATTTATTGTATTTATTTATCTTGTATCAATGATACTTCTTTTTTTTCAGAGAGTTTTATAAAATTTCATGAAAGATGGTTCTCATCTCCCGCCGTAAAATCTCAAAATACGCATTGTAATTCATATGTTAAAATTCCTGAAATTTAACAAAATGTGAATGTGCGCAATTAGAAGTAATCTGTTGTTTCATGACTCACAGCCGTAATTTAATATATTCCCAGATGTCAATGTAATATAGCAAAGGAAATTAATGATAAACAGATGTACTTACTTCTAGATGGTCAAGAGCCTCTGTATTAGCCTGCCCTGTATTTTTTTCAATAATCCGACCTTCTTTCCGTTTTGTTAATGCTTGGAATTGTGTTTGCGATACCGGCGTTCAGTACCTTTTTAAAGGTTGTAACGGAGTATCGGTATTAATACGGCGCATTATAGCATTAGAATGCAATATAGAAACAAAATATGTAGTATTAGCATAAAGAATAAATATCTCATAAAAATCAATCTAGTCATGCAGCCTATTAAATAAAATTTATTATAAGGGTTAGTCCAATGAAAACGAGACTGATGCAAAAAAGTCTATAGACTATTAATCATTCCAAAGTAATCGGTGTAACTGTTAATATATTTATCCCACTGTGAAACAGAACAGTATGTATCGTCATAGAAAAATACTTGTTGTTGCCTATATGGAACCATAATTCTACCCAGGTGTAGACCTCTCCGTCCGAAGAAAATAGGTGCCATCATGTCCAAACGACCAAGAATATTAATGGACGGCCATCATTCTTTTTCGATTGAAGACACTGTCGATCCTGTCGAAAATTTTGTTGGGAAGCCTTTATACAGTCAAAATCTCTCCCCGATTTCATATTTTCAGAGCCTTCAAAAAAGACAATCATCTATTTACTTTGGACGAAAAGGTGCACGCTTGGGTTCCATTATGGCTTCAAGGGCAACCGCAAATATTTTTTCATGAAGACATTGGATGTCTTGTTTTATAGTGGGATAAATGTATTGATAGTTAGATCCAGAGACGTTGCCAGGGGGGGGGGGGTGTTAGGGGGTCATAACCCCCCATGAGGAATTTTTTGCCATACAAAATGTATATTCTTCACTATATTATCACACACACGTATACATATATATGAGTTGTAGTAGTCGTAACCACCCCCATGAAAAATTTCTGGCTACGCCCCTGGTTAGAGCTATTACTTTAGGAATAATTAATAGATTTTTTTTCATCAGTCCCGCTTTCATTTGAATGCCCCTTATAATTGAAAAAAAAAACTATTTTAATCTATGTGCATATTTTAAAATATGACAGAAAAAATCATACTACATCTATTAAGCTCAGCCCGGAACGTATTTTTGAGCACAAATTGCCTATTGTTGAAAATGCTTTTCTTGCATTCACGCTGGATGGTAGTGTTGCTAATAATGAGCGGTATTCTTAAATATTTCACTGGAAGTCGTTCGTCTTCCAACCACAGTATGTCTCGTCAGATGGTTTTGAATAAATCTGTTTTTGAAATACCTTTTTTTTATTGTTGTTGGCGGCAATTTTTTTATTTTTAGCTAATTGTAAGTTCTTCCCGGGAAAGAGACGATTCTTTTTCAATATCACCACTTCCTCCAACGAATTCCTCTTGCTCTGGATGGGGATGAAAATGCACGTTGGGAAAATTTATTTGAGAATTTAAAAGAGTTCATCAAAAGTATAAGCTTGAAGGAAGATGTCTCCAGTTTTCTGTATAATGTATGTGATAAAATTCTATATATCAGCCTTTCCTCAGACGGAGAAGCTATTTAAATTTGTATGTCATAGATATCGTGGATTAGCCAAAAATTTTTCATGGGGGGGGGGCGTATGAATACTGCAACTCACTATATGTAAACGTATGTATAATAAGGGAGTGAAGAAAATACATTTTGTATGGCAAAAAATTCCTCATAGGGGGGGGAGGTTATGACCCCTTATCCCCCCGTTGGCTACGCCACTGCATATATATATATATATATATAAATATATATATAATATATAATAGCTTACTTACGTAAAGTGAAATCCCAAGATAATCCACTGATAAAGTGAAAATATAAAAATAAAAAAGTAGATAGCACATGGTGCCAATTAACGAGCTTATACCGGATAAGTGTTTAAATATATCCTTTTAAGGCAATGAAAGAGTGGATAAATTGGAAATAAAGCGCCAAATTAGAACTGGTGGGCTTTTTAAGCCCAATCACATGTAACCTCAAATAGACGGAAAATGGAATGGATATTGAAATGGTGTGCTCTATCATCGGGCGCCACCGTACACACATTTCAATTGAATCGAAAAAAAACAATAATAGCTAGGTTTCTGCAAGTTACCTGACCAAAATTAGGGTCCTTTTGTAACTTGGGGGCGCGACCGTAGCTATTAGAAATAAACAACGAGGAAGTGGACCGACAAGAAGATCAAAGCTCAGTAATGGAGGCAGTATTAGTGCATGTTGCCATCAGAGAAGACTTAATGCCATCAATAGACTAGTAATGCCATGGAGTGTGAAAAAAAAAAAAAGATATATTAATAATACTTTGGAAGTATGGAAAGGAAAGGGATGAATAAAAAGTAATAATTAAATGAATAAATAAAAAAGAATAAAAATGGTAATAATTAAATGAATAAATAAAAATAATAAAAATGGTAATAATTAAATGAATAAATAATAGAATAAATATAACACTAGTATAGCTAGCCTATGTTTAACGTAGTACTAGCTGCAGTAGCTAAGAAGTACTTAGTTGAAGTTGTGGAAAAGGAGAAAAACTGTAGAAATAATTTTTAACTGTAGAAATAATTTTAAATTTTGATATTGATAATAATTATACACATTTATTAATTGCTATTTATGCTAATATTATTGTAAAATATTTAGGTAGAACAGTACTCTGTATGGCTTCATTGGTTACAGACTCACATAAGAAAGGAAAAAGTACCAGTAATCAACTATTCTTAATTATAGATTTTATTTTTTTTAAATAAAATATATAGATATATATTTTATGTTTTTTTTTAATATAGAAAGAACCAACAACCAACCCCATCCTCACCAACCAATATTGACATATTGACATTATTCTGATTAGGACATACAGTTTTTTTGATTACATAGAGGATATAAAATGGAAGTTAGAAATTTACTGGGATAATTATATTTTATAGCAGTTTTATATAGGTCAGTTAAGTTACTGGCCTTAAAACTATTGGTACATAGAGACTCTATTCTATACTTATGATTAGAGATAATATTTCTAAACACAGAAGTGTGCATACATGAAGTGAAATGAGTGAAAGTATTAGCCTGAAAATTAAAGTCATTTCTTTTATTATATATATTAAAGGATAGACTCTTATCATAATTAATTCTAATTTGTAAGTCTAAAAATTAATTATTCTATTATCATTAGGATTTTTTATTAGTTCTAGGGCTGAATGGTAAGCTATGGGTAGGTGGTCAGTATCACTATAAGTATTGTCAGTAGCTATTGTTATTATGTCATCTATGTACCTATATATTATAAGAGAAGGATTATTGTAATTTTTTTCATAATTATATAAATATAGGTCTGCTAAGTAACTGGAATTTGAACCACCTTGTGGTATTCCTATAACTTACTTATATAATTTATTATTATGTAGAATGTAGTTATTATAGACTATGAACTTTAAAAGATTTTCGAAATACATAGTATCTTAGTAAAAAGGCAGGGTTATATTATTATTACTATGTATAAATATTTTTCTGAACTCAATGACTAATTTTGTTGGATAAAAAGAGTAATTAATTGATTCAACAAAGTTATTTCCTTAAAATAGTACTAACTTTTTTTTCTTTTTACAGAGTGAAGTTATTACATGTCGTCATCTTACTATACATTGTTATCTGATGCTACATACATTTAAAAATCTTTTCTGACTAGTAAGTTATATTTTAGTAAATGGAAGTAAGAAATCGAGAAAAAGTGCCCACATTTAAAGAATTATTATTTTTATAACTTTCTAAATTCAATATTTCAATCGAACCCTTAGTTTATAGTTCTACTTTCCCAGATGAAGTATTTTTTACAATAAAAAATAGTATAAAAAATTCACTTTTCGTCATCAGGCAGAAATTCAAGCAAGCAGGCGATTTTGGAATCTCTCTATTCTAAAAAAAAGTAAAGGCCGCTGTCGCCGCCGTTGGCGCTGTCAAAGCTTCTGGACCTATCTCCTCCTAAACCGTAGGGATTTGAGTTTCGACTAAGGTACCCACAGATTCGAAAAATTCCGAGGAACCTGCTAAGCTGATTTAAATTTCGAAAATCGAATTATTTTAGAAGATATTAATAAAAAACTGAAAAAATAAACCGAATGGTTGCCAGATTTGGCATAAAATCATTCATTCCTTTGCAACAAAGCGTTTCCAAGTATCTAGAATCGCGTGAAATTTACAAAGTTAACACAAAAAGCCTAATAACTTCTTCACCGTTTGCACGATCCGCTTGAAAATTTTCATAATCATGTATAAAAATATAGAAAACAATCTGCGCTTCTTTAAAAATCTGAAAATCTACCCGTTCCCTCCTTTTTAAGCGATTTTTCGCTATTTTCAGCACCATTTTATTTCCGAGAGTCAAAAAAGTAAATCATTTGCGTGACAAAATTACCCTTTTCAAGTGAATATGACGTCATACAATTGGGATTCAAATTCGTTTAAAAGAGATTTTCCAGATTACACAGTTTATTATCATTATTTTTTTTTCACAAATAAATCGTTTGCATGGACATGAGAATAGCTGTGTACACAAAACGAAATCTTTCGATTGCGAAAAGATTCCACGAGTTTCCAGAACAGCATGAAATTTAATTTGGGTATCTCTCTATTCTAAAAAAAAGTAAAGGCCGCTGGCGCTGTCAAAGCTTGTTGGCCTATGTCCTCCTAAACCGTGGGGATTTAAGCTTCAACTAAGGTACCCACAGATTCGAAAAATTCCGAGGAACCTGATGAGCTAAGTTAAATTTCGAAAATCGAATTATTTTAGAAGATATTAATAAAAAACTGAAAAAATAAACAGAATGGTTGCCAGATTTGGCATAAAATCATTCATTCCTTTGCAACAAAGCGTTTCCAAATATCTAGAATCGCGTGAAATTTACAAACATGAGTTAGAATTACGCCCATTTTACGCCAAAATAAAAACTATATGAAATAAGTAACTCAAAATGTGTTACACAAAGTTGACAATTTTCAAATAGTAAGTTCGCTTAGACAACAGGAGTTTAGAATGAGCGATTATTCGTTTTTCCGAAACAGGATAACTAATATCTTGAAAATGAAAAATAATTAAAATGCAGATTATTTTAAAGCCGGTTCTCGTCCAGCTGGATTATTTGCTACCAGTAGAAATATTTGGCGTTAACTATGCCATTATAGCAGTTATAGTATACTTTGGATATTTGCTAGCGCGACGAGATGGTATAATTCGTGGTGTTAAGTACGCCAATCTGCAAACGATTATGTAAATGAAAGTATGGATAACGGTTTTCCGGTAACCTTAAATGAACAGTAAATATAGGTTGTGAGTATGTGTAAATCGCCAAATAATGAAAAGTCGCCATTGGTGGCAAGCTATTCTATCTGTTCCGTAGATTTTATTAACTTTACATGTACGCAAGTCGCCAAATAATGAAAAATCGCCATGGGCGGCAAATTCGCAAGGTGTCCAATAGGTTTTACATCATTAAAAATACAGCTGAAACATATGTTCTTATTTTATTACGCTTTAGCTCCTAATTAGCATAACCTTTGAATGGCAACATTAAATATCATTGTGTTTCTGAGGAGTACAAATAATTTTTCCAGCGATTATAAGCGGAATCCGCACTCCAGGTGGAGTATAGCTCAGGACCCGTACAACACGAATTCCCATAACAAAATATCTTCCGTGTTATGAGGGGTAGGGGGTCTACTGTCGTGTGAAGTTTAAATTTTTATGTACCAATGAAGATGCAAGAACTAAGCAATGTGTAGCTTAGCTCAGTAACATTCTATCTGATCCAATCTTCGGGTTTTCTCTGTTGAAATTATGTCTTTTTTACGAATAAGCCCGATTAGGGGCCGAATGCCTCATATGAAAAGCGAGCGTAGCGAGTCTGGGGGCCTTGGCCCCTAGTAAGAAAAAAGAAAACACATTGGTTACGGGCAAAGGAGCTTTTGTTTTAAAAAAATTAACAAAACCGTTTGATATTTACATCATTTATTTACTTTATTTTACATATTGCCTCGTTATTCAAAGATTGACAACAAGAGCTGCATTTTTTGGCATATCATAGTTTTTATTGATGTACTATTTTGTTTATTTTCATTTGAAAAGGCATAAAAGCGCAACTGAAATGATAAATAAAACTTGTTAGAGTTTAAAAAACGTGTTATGATGGATCGGACTTAACAGAAGTAGTTTGCTAAGTTTCGTGATGAAGTTTTATCATTGGAAAGCGTTTTTCACGTGTGTAAGCTATCCTTTCCTAGTAAATAACAACAAGAACAAAAAACAAAAATAAATAAATAAATAAATAAAAGATAAACGTGAATAAATTGTGAAGAAACTAGATGAGTTCATTATTTATAAATGATAACCGTGCATAGTTTGTAAAAAAAAAAAAAAAAAAAAAAAAACTTAATTTTTTTTTATCTTTTTATTTTATTTTATTTTATTTTTTATCGAGGGTCAAGCATCATTTAACTGATTTTTAAAAGTCTCCCAAAATCCTTATGACGAGTAATGTATTATTATTATTATCACACTTTTTTTTTTAAATAAAAAACCAACAAAAAAAGCCATATATTAAGGCGTCCACAATTTCATCAATTCACCATTTAAAAGAATAACAACTGAGAAAGTTTGTAAAAAATGAAAAGAAAAGAATGAAAAAAAGTAGGAAAAGGAAAGGAAAAAGTAGAAAGAAAGCGGTTTTACTTAATTCATTTTTTATAAAGAAAGTTGTATCCCATTTAAAAATTTAGAAAGAGAAACTTATTTTTAAAATATAAAATAAAATAACTGAAATCTCTCTCGCTCTTTTTTCCAAAAGACACGTAATCTTTTTGTTTTCTGCTCAGTTCTCAGGCAATTCGTGCTCATGTGACTGATTTATTTCCGTTTTCTCGATTTAACATTAACAAATTTAATTCAGGGTCCAATGGAAACGGAAACGCATGTGCGCACGTTTGTTTCACCGCTGGGGAAGAGATGAAAATTATGTTTTGGGATGCTATTCACGTTGCGCCATCTGGTGCGCTTGAGAGCACCTAATCTTGTGCTTCTATGTGTGTAATCAAAATTTGTGCTTCTCAAACTCTCAATAACAAAATACACTGCCCGCAGCTAATAAGAGTGTATGTGGAAGAGGGAAATTTTTCCAATGGTGCTCAAATTAAAATAAACTAACTGAACAACGGACTTTCAGAAATTCAGGATGATTCTTTACAAGCTTCAGTATTTGAAGTGAAGGAAAAAACGGTGCCTTTTAATGGAAAACACTGAAAAAATTCTTAAACACGGAATTGCACAGCAAAAATTTTCAGAGTGGCACATTCTGCAAGGTTTTTTATCTTTCAGAATTTTTTCTAAAAGTTTCGTAACTGATAAATGTTTATCGTGAATTTAAGTGTATAGATGAGCTAGCTCACAAAGAGACATTCTAAAAATTTAGAAGTGCTTCACATAATTAATTGTTTTTTATTTATATACCAAAATCACGATTTTTTTAAAAATATGTCATTAGTAAAGTCACTGGTTAAATCAGTTCCTTTTAAGTAACTATCATTATCAGCACAAGACTTTTGAACAGCTTAAATTTCGAAAAATCGAAAATTCTAAACTTACCAAATAATAATGCGTTTTCTTCTGCAATAATAATGCTTCTTCTCCAATGACTACCACAGTTTGATTCTCAAAAATACTTTTCAAAAGTCACATGATTTTATAAAAGAACAACTTTAATAAAATCAAGAGACTGATGAAATCAAATTATCAGTAAAACACTAACGGATCATCCCAGAAACATTAAGAATGATTATTAATGATAACATTAAGAATGATAATTTATGACCTCAGCAGCTCCGGGTAATGAAATAAAACAATTAATTTCTATCTGAAATAGCAAACACAAATCCTATCAACTGGCATTGGTAGGCAAAGAACATACAAAAGCGTCTAAGAAGAGCCTGTTCTTGTGTTTGTTTCACCGATTTTATATAATTAAAAAAAATTATATATTAATTTTAAAAATTCTGTATTACAATGAGTAACAAAGACAATTTACTATACGAAAATTAAAAACTTTTTAGTGGCTATTGATTTTTTTTACAAAATATTTATATTAAAATTTACTGTCAATCAAATTTTATAGTAAACCCCACTCGCTACTGTGGTAGGCTGTTAGGGCCAAACTGTGAGTTAGAAAGTTCTAACTTCTACACGTATTGCACAAATATAAGTTCCACCTACTGATGTGATATGGAGACAATCACATTTTTAAAACAAGAGTGAAAGACAATTTATTGGATTTTTACCTTTGAAAATAAGTTTCATTACTAAAAGTAATTTTGTTTTACTTTCTGGTTCTGATAGGTATAATTATTCATAGTTCAAGTATTGTGATCACTATGTTATGGTCTTCATACACCCATAGCCAGAATTAAAAGAATAAATATTAGGAATTAGTAAAACCTTATTTATTTTACAGCCTCAATGCGAGGTTCAATGAAACACTTGTAGGTGGGGTATAATGAAACATGTTCTACTGTACACCATTACAACCGCGTGAATGAATGCACTTAAAATAAAGATGTTACTATTAAATATTTAGATAGACAGCACATAAAGCTAACAAGCAATTGTTTTTAAATTGTATACCATCTTCTTCACACTCTGATGATGGTGATAATCCAGATTGCCTTTCAACTAACAATACAACACAGGCCAGATTATGAGCTATCCTCACATAAGATGCGTATGGCAGAAGCAGTATCCCTTCTCAGTGGTTGTGTTTTAATCAAGGAAGGCGAGTTTGAACCGAAATAAATATACTTTGTTGTGGGAATTAATGAACTTATATAAAATAGAATGCGAAGTTCTTTGCTGTCAAACGACTGTGTCCAGGCTTCAAATGTGAGCGTTTTCCGGAAACATACATTTTTGAAAATACTCAAATTGTATGAAAACTACCACCGCCTGCTCCTTCAGGCAGTATAGAAAGGAAAGCAAAAATGCTAATTTTTGAATTTTCGAATTTAAGTAAATTTAATATGAAATAAAAAACTATAGGCTAACCTCTAATAAAAGTATTATGTTTCCATTGTAAGCTATAACAATTTAATTAAATTCGTTTTTTCCATTAAAATTTCATAGTTATGTGTCTCACTAATTTTTAATATAAATACACATAAAACATATAAGCGGAATTGAATTTTGGCCCATATTATTTGAGTATTTGTAATGTGTTATTAAGTGTTTTATTGTACCCCGGTATACAGGGTATAATGAAACACTGGCAGAGATTTACCTTTTGTGTGTTTTTAAATTTGAAAATGCTATTTAGAAACTCATAAAAATTTATTTAGATGGAGAAAAGAGTAGATTAAAAGTGTACATTAATTTTATTTTTGCGCATGCAACTTTGTGTCTGGGGAAAAAAAGTAAATTTGTTTCATTGTACGCGTCTTCCATTAACATGTATTAATATGTATATCAAACTAAGCACAATATAAATATTCTATTCGCTAGACGAAAATAATTTAATTTTTATTCTCTCCCGTCTTTGTTCAAACGACCTTGAAGGAATTGTCTGGATTCAGTCAATTTACATGTCAGTAAAATTTTTGTTTGAATATGACATTCATATGCTTGCCAAAATCCAAGCAAAAATGAAACCGCAGAACAGCCCGGTATGGAAAAGTTTATATATAGCGAACCGGTAGAGTAAGTATTTAATTAAGTTTGCGTTTAAGAAAGTGTAAGGAAATTGCGTTCGTTATCCGTAAAAATTTAAAAATTATGACACTGAATTGGTATTGAATTTGCGCTATGTGCAGATGTTGACAGGACATATACAAAAAATTTGTTTTTTAGTGCATGCAATCTTTATGTAAGATACGCTAGTAGCGAGAGAAGAAGCAGTGCAAAAGCAGGACCTGCCTTTATGTAAAAACAGGACCTGCCTGCTGTTCTTCCTTAACACAGAATCTTCATAAAATTCCAACGAAAATTATTGAAGCTACACAAATACGTTTCTATGAAAAAAAAAAAAAAGAAGTTTGATATCTTTTCAAAAATCTTCGTCTCCTGCTAAGCCAAACCGACTTACAAGTTTGTGGATGTATTGCAGAATTTTGATTTTTGATTTCATGGCCAGATTAATAACTTCTATATATTCTTTTAAGAAATCGTACTACTTTTGAACAACTTGAAAAAATCCAAACGACAACTTAAAAAATAGTCGAAAAAATTTAGACTATCTGTGCACGATTACAAACAGTGAATCTATAACATACGAAACACAGGGGAAAAATATAAACGAACTGTAATTTGCAATATTTTTCGAAACGGAGAAAACTTCACCCGTTATTTAAGGTGATTTTTCTGTTTAAGATTTTTTTTCTTCTGAAAGTAGCATGATCATAGAGTGGAAGCATATATACGACTTTTTAAAACCCATACACTGTTACTTTAGATTCTTCAAACCGTTTTAAACCACTCCCTAACTCCATATAACCATTTCTACATAAAATAATAAATAAAGCCAGGTAGACTGGTAGGGTAGGGTTTGAGCACTTCCGCCTTCAGTTATGCTCCAAGAAATGAAGTACCGTCAGCTGACTGGCTCTCTTTAGTAGCAAATCACGAAGACGATACTACCCCTCGCAGCCCGCACTTCTGTTAGCGCTTCTTAATTTTACGAAAAATCTCGTCTTGCGAATGAAGATTCCGCTTTAGTTCTAAGGTACGTACTTGGGAAAAACTCCCATAATATCCCATTCACGTAAGATGATCGCGTTATAGCGCTAGTTCACTGTATATGGTTATGTGAATACAAATGAATAGTGCATTTGGCGAAGAAGCAGCATTAATTTTTTTCGGCTATGTAACATCAATGGTTTATTTTTAAGCAGTTCAAAAGTCCACTGAGGTCTGCAGTTTTTTTAAAAGACTAGGGGCCAAGGCCCCTAGACTCGCTACGTTCGCATTTCGTATGAGGCATTTGGCCCCTAAAAAGACTTATTCGTAAAAAAGACATAATTTCAGCAAACGAAACCCAAACGTTGGATAAGATAGAATGTTACCGAGCTACATATTGCTTGGTTCTTGCATGTTGCTTGGAACATAAAAATTTAAACCTCGCACTATTTGTAATTATGTGAAACCCATGGTACGCCTTGCGTATTAGCCAATTATGGAGAATTTTCATAATTTGGCGACTTGCGTATATGTATAGTTAATAATTAGCTCCAAGAAAACAGTAATTCATGTGTTTTCTTTGATAAAAACTACGGAACAGGTAGGATAGCTCTCCACCAATGGCGACTTTTCATTATTTGGCGATTTACAAATGCTCACGACCTATAATTACTGTTCATTTAAGGTTCCCGGAAAACCGTAATCCATATTTTCATTTACATAATTCTTTGCAGATTGGCGTACTTAGCACCACGAATTATACCATCTCGCCGCGCTGGCAAATATCCAAAGTGTATTATAACTGCTATAATGGCATAGTTAACGCCGCCAAATATTTCTACTGCTAGCAAATAGTCTAGCTGGACCGAGCTGGCTTTAAAATAATCTGCATTTTAATTATTTTTCATTTTCAAGATATTACCCAGCAAACACACACAGGTTCTCTGAACATCTATTAACGTTCAGAAGACGTTTTTTGAACGTTAATAGACGTACAGAGAACCTGTGTGTGTTTGCTGGGTAGTTATTCTGTTTTGGAAAAACGAATAATCGCTAATTCTAAACTCCTGTTGTCTAAGCGAACTTACTATTTGAAAATTGTCAACTTTGTGTAACACATTTGGAGTTACTTATTTCATATACTTTTTAATTTGGCGTAAAATGGATGTAATTCTACTTCATGCTTGATAATTTCACGTGATTATACATAACTGGAATTGCTTTGTTGCAAAGGAATGAATGATTTTATGCGAAATCGGGCAACCATTATGTTTTATTTTTTTCAGTTTTTTATTAATATCTTCTAAAATAATTCGATTTTCGAAATTTAAGTCACCTTATCAGGTTCCTCGGAGTTTTCCGCATTCAAGAACATGTTTCTCGAAATTCAAACCCCCACGGTTTAGGAGAAGATAGGTCAACAAGCTCTGACAGCGGCCTTTACATTTTTTTAGAATTGAGAGAAACAGAATTAAAGTGCTAAGTGGCAGGCCCTACGAGAAGGGGGGGGGGCAGACGGCGCGCCGCCCCTGGGCCCGTGCGAGTTAGAGGGGGCCCGTGTTCAGCTAACGTGCGTCCGTGAATTTTTCAGAATGTGTTACGAATTTCATTTATAGATCTATAATTAAAATCTTTAAATAGACTAAATTTTGAATACATAATTCTAGACTGATTTAGATGGAGGTAATACTCATTCTACCATTTAAATATTACCATTTTTTTCAGCCTTCGAACATGAATTAAAAGTACTGTTACATATCAGAAAAACTTCCCTCCCAGCTTCTTTCCATACAGCATTTTATATAAAAATCATTAAGAAGTTGTTGTACATTAAAAAGTTGTTTTACAAAAGGGACCGGGAAGATTTTCGCCCCGCCTAGTAAAATTTCTCTCGGAGGCCTGCTAAGTGGTATATGCTTACAGGAGTTGGCCCGTGCCTCAGGCGTAGAGGTCTGCCGCGGCATGAGAATATTTTTAAAAAGAGCATAAATTAAAAGAGCAATTTTTTAAAATGGGTGTATGCGTACAGACACACACAATATATGTATAAATTGGAGCTAAAATGAGATCGTTTAAAACTAGAATGAAGACTAGAGTTATTGTGAAAACTAGTCTTGAGTGAGCCGACTAGACTTGAGTGAGTCTAGTCGGATAGTATGGTGGGTAAAGCACCGTACTACGGTTTCGGGTTCAACTGCCGGCGGTCGAGGTTCGATCCCCGACTGGGCGAGTTTGCCGTTTGTCCGTCCCTTCATACACGCTTAAACCAAACGAGCGAAATTCAATCAGTCGGAGCGATTTTTGAGCCAGTTTTCAAATTGAGCTTCTCCTTTAGGTGCCTTTTTCGATCACAAGAGCGGAGCGGAATATAACAATAAGCGAGGACGAAAATTCTCGGAAAAAAGAGAAAGCGAGGAGAGGAGTTCAGAAAAACGAGTACTTTAAGAGCACTTTCGCGGAATCTTTCGAAAAGTCTCTTCGAAACCTTCTCGGTAGGTTTCCATGGAAACGGATCGGTCCGCAATGTATCGGTTTTTTTGCTCTTTGGGTTTAAGCGTGTAGGGGGCGACATTGGTCCACCTAGTAGGTGCCCACATAATAAAGTGGGCAACAATTCCGGCCCGTTGTGGCCAAAGCCTTCCAAGGCAGTGGCCGGCCATTGGAAACAAAAAAATAAAAGTCTTGAGTATGATGTTTTGCGATTACGGCCAATTAGCTGCACTTGGGCTCTCGGCCGAGGGGTGGGTTGTAGAGATCACTATTGTGTTCTGGCTCGGGCGGGCTCGATTATATTCTTTAATTTGCACAAACGGCAAACTTTATGACATTCTATCAATGAAGTAATTGTCTTTTATTTATCTATTAGCTGAAATTTCGGGCTCGAGCTTAAATAATATCACTTGGGCGGGCTCGAATTAAGTTCTCGGGTTCAGGCTTTGAAAAATGAGCTCGAACAAATCTCTAGAGGAGTGCCCTTCCGTAGGAGTCTTTCTAAGGGGTCCTAACCCGTATCTACGCTAAGTTCCGAAGGAAACCACGGAAAACTAGGAACGATTAAGCGGCGGAAGCGACCTGGTTTTGAACTAGGCCCCTTCCGTCTCCCAGTTCACAGCGCTATGTGCTCGGCCACTGTTGGGTCTCGAGAGTATGAGCTTGCCGTTAAGGTACATTTTAAAAAAATATTTCTGGTGCAAAACTGAAACAATAGATTTTACGAAAATCGGGTAGGTTTATGCTGTTTATATGCACATTCACAATACGTTTAGTTATCAATATACAAATGATACATTATTTGCTTTAAAGCATTTTTTTTTCTCCATAACCGTCTCATGAACCATCTCAAACCTATAATGTGCTTTTGAGGTATAATGCAATGTTTAAAGATATCAAATTACGCCATTGACTCATAAAATTTAAGTTGTATCTCTACAAGTTACTAGCGTTAAGAAGTATCCAAACAAAAATAAGCAACTGAAAGTTTAGGTACAGCTTTTTTTAAGTTTTGAAGCGATTGTACGCGGTGGTGTAAAATCAGCGTTCTTCGACGGCGCGCCGACCTCTACTCAGGCGATGTCTTCAGCAGCATTTCTTTCTTTCTTCTTCTTCTTCTTTTTTTTTTTTTTTTTTTTTTTTTTTGAGGCGGTCACTGTTATGATTGATTTTGGTTCTACGTCAAAGATCCAAACATCCATAGTAGTACATGAGAACCTCGGGTCAAGGCCAAGTCAGCAGTCGGACATTTTCGTCTCGCATGAATCTTGATTCGTCCTAAATATTGAAGCATAAATACAGCGATGGACTTTTTGTATGTTTTACTACTTATAATTGTACTGGCTAATCCTTTGAAACCCAACAATTTCTATCTTATGCTCCAATTTTTCGCAGATACCAGCAGTGATGATTATTTTTATTACAACAGTTTTTGAAGCTATTGATAACCTTCCGTGAAAAGTATCCATCAAGAAAGCGAAGTATTCTCACTTCACTTTGTGTGTGTGTGCGTTTCTCTTAAACATTTTGTGGTGACTAATTGTACTATTCGTGTGAAACGTAGGAAAACAGACTAATGCTTAAATGTTTTTGCGACGGGCAAAGTCAAAATATAAAATGTGCTTTGTTCTCACAGCTAGGATATTACACGTTGAAGTTTAATCACCCACCGTTGATTTTAAGAGGCAGCAAATTTCACTCATGCACCCAGCTAAAATTGACAATATAACCAAAAAAAAAAAAACTATTTAACTGTCATTCGGGTTCTGAAACTTGTAATCCTTAACTAACTTTAGGAATGTCCAATGGTCAAGTTTTAGGTGGACAGCACATCTGCACGCAAATAGCAAGTACGGACATATACATAATATTTAAGAATTCTTCATCACCGGGTTATGTTCTGTCTTTGACACACTACCAGGGCCGGTCCTAGGGTGGAGCGAACGTTGCGATCGCACGAGGCGCCATCTCTAGAGGGGCGCCAAAATACCTTATTACATTATATATATACATACAGTTGGAAGTCCGAAATTCGGACGCCTAATAACCGGACATTTTTTATCTTCCAAATTTTTTTTTATTTTTTCCCTCTCTGGGGAAGGAAAAAAGAAAAAAAAAGCTGCCTCTGCCGCTCTCAGAGTTTTGATTTCCGATTGTTGTAATCATTTTCAAAAGAGAACTTCTTGCGTATGGGAAGGAAAGAGAGCCGCGCCTAGAATTTCAATTCGAAGAAAACGAGAGAGAGAAAGAAAAAAAAAATGTGCATAACAGATGGCTAATTATTTGAACATAAACGTTCAAACTAATCAGGAAATTCAACTATCCGAACATTCTTCCGAAGAATTCTTTAGTGAAGAAATTAGTCAAGAAAGTCCAGAAATCTGTGCATCAAAAGGGAGGGGGGGAGGGGTGCGTAGAGAGAGTAGAGGTTCTCTTCCGCCAGGCGATATCGGTCCTAATTTCAGAACATTGATTCCCACAATTTGAGCCTTTACCTGCTCTGAAATCTTTAAATCTTTCCCAGCTGATCTTTTTTTTTTTTTAATGGCGGAGGGGGGGGGGCGCAATTTTCCAGTTCGCTCCACGTAGGAAAATACCTAGGACCGGCCCTGCACACTACACTCATTAATCTCGTTGATTGCTACCAAATGAATGTATTAGAGTACATGAACCGCTGATTGTGCCAGATTAACTATTGTTACTGTGAGAGTGTCGCTTGGTGTCGGTTGTAGACGTTACTGTTTAAGTCCAATGAATTTTAACTGCAATTATATATCGTGTACTTATACAAAATGCATTTGGTGCAATAAATATTAGTTTTATGTCCATTATAGTAAAATTTATACAATCCCCCCCATCCCCCCGCTCCCCCCCAAAAAAACATATGTGCGTGATATTCAATAGACCACTTTTCAAAAATAAAATGTTTTCAAACTTTATCCTAAAATCACGATGTATGAATATATGACAGCAGTTGATAATAATTATTTTGAATGTAAAGTAATTTGTATTTAGTTAAACGGTTGCTGGAAATATTATTAAAATTTCACTCATAATTTATTGATCGAATTTTTGTAGCAAAATTTTTTGTACGTAAACATTAACAATATAGTAGCAGTTTTTAACGGAAGTTGCATTATTATTTTTTTTTAACTTTCTGCTTCTTTTTTATACCTGTTACGTTTCCCAGTTATTATCCTTTCAATAAGTTTGTGTTATCCAGTAAATTAAAACAACTTTCAAAGAATTTAAAAACTTATTCTAACCCTACTGAAAAATTTATTCTAAACTAATAACCCTAAGATATAACGCAGAATACTAAATAAATAAGCAAATAAAGCAAGCACTTATTTGCAAAGCTCAATTTTAATATTTATATTTTTAACAAACTTATAATCGAATTAAAGTATGACTAAAGCTTTTATAATTGTTTTTAAAAGCAAATAGAATATATGCATGCTTTTATTTATAAATATACATTATTTTGATTAGCTATTTTATTTAAACTTTTTCTTTACTTATCGCTAAAAAGTAACATAAAAACCAAAATAAGTGTGTTAGTAAAATTTGTGAGATATTTTAAATAAGCATGTTTAGAATTGAAAAATATGTATAGATTATTTTTTATTTTACAATACAAATCATAGCTGATATGGATCATTCATAAGTTTTAAGGAAAAGCTTTTATTTCATTTTCTCTCACTACCTTATTAGTAGAGATGTAATAAAAACAATTTAAATTAAATTTAGTTTAAGATGAAAATAACAGAAGATTTGGAAATTCTATCTAAAATATCAAGTATGTTTAAATGTGATTATTTAGAATATATGCTTGCATTTATTTATAAATATACATTATTTTAATTAGCTATTTTATTTAAACTTTTCTTTACTTATCGTTTAAAAGTAACATAAATTCTCCAATATATTTGAGTGATTATGGCATATCATTTTTTTCTTCTTTTTATTCAACGTTTAGAATTTATATATTTCGTGTCTTTAAAATAAGTGCTTCAAACTCATCTAATCCATTAAGCTTTTAACCTAGCAGTATGCCAAATACAAGGTCCTTTTTTCCATGGTGATATCTCAATTTATATCCCATTATTTTATCTTAAATGCTTTTAGAGCTTTTATATGACCGTTACTACTTTTAAAGTCGTTTCTTTGCTTGGAAATGGACTCCTGTAAGAAATAGAAATAGCCTGATAAAAATAAATTGAATGAATTTATGAAGAATATGTGCTCCCGAAAGAATTGCAGGGTTTAAGACGACTTGATAATATATTTAAAACACAACACGGAGTGATTGGCGCATCTGGCATTCACGAAAAATTTTGGTGTTTTAGAAATGATATCTTTAAAACTTCAAACTGTTTGGGTTGAATTGTTAACCCTTTTTAGTCGCAACCCTTTCCCAATGCTGTAAAGAGGACAGCCGATCCCATCGCTCGACTTAACTACCAGTAAAATGGCGGGCGATCGAAACGTTCATCGCGTGCCACAGATCTAGAGATACTTTTTTGACGACAGCTGGCTATGCTTGCTGGTAGTTAAGTCAAGCGATGGCATCGTCTGCCCTTTTTTCAGCATTCGGCAATCTATCCAGCTGTTCTCGCATTCTTCCATTTTTCAGCAGATGTCAGTGCTGTTAAAAATAATCGTGACCATTTTTTACGGGAAATGACGTGCTAAAAAGTAAAGGATTCTCGTGGAACTATGTCACCCGCAACTGTTTTTATATAAATCAAATCTATTTTTCGTGGCTGCAACAGTCAAAACGTCAGAGTTTGGTGTTCCCAGAGCGGGAATACTGCGTGTTAAAGGGCTAATGGAATAATCTATACTGATTGCTTGTATTACTTTGATCTTCTAAACTATTAAATTAGTATTATGCTTCAATTGTAAAAAGTTTTCTAATGGCATGAAGCTTCATTTGATGCATTTTGTAAAAGACCGTTTTATAAAGATATAGGACAGTGAAAATGACAGTGGAAATGCATTGTAAACATTTTTTCTTTCAATTTCTACTACATTCATTGTAGTTTAAAAACTGCTTTTTAATCATTAGTGATAAATATTCAAAACTTTAAATAGGAAAAAATTAGTGAATCAGTGAATCATAAATCATTTACACGCGTTCTTTGGAAATTACTTTTCAAAAATAAGAATTTTTCTTCGACTAATTTAAATATTTTGTATACAGGGCCACCAGTAATAATAGTAGTAATAAATTTTATTTTTTCTACTTAAAAATACACTCTTTATAAAGTGCCACGTAATATCAGCAAATTCTAATAGAAAATACATTGCTAATGTAAGTAATTTAAAAGCTTGCTCTATAATGAGTGCTTTTTTTTAATATAAACTTTATTAAGAATTTATAAAGAATCTCTCTATTCTAAAAAAAAGTAAAGTCCGCTGGCGCTGTCAATAGCTTGTGGACCTATCTCCTCCTAAACCGTGGGGATTTGAGTTTCGACTAAGGTGCCCACAGATTCGAAAAATTCCGAGGAATCTGCTAAGCTGACTTAAATTTCGAAAATCGAATTATTTTAGAAGATATTAATAAAAAAACTGAAAAAATAATCAGAATGGTTGCCAGATTTGGCATAAAATCATTCATTCCTTTGCAACAAAGCGTTTCCAAGTATCTAGAATCGCGTAAAATTTACAAAGTTAACACAAAAAGCCTAACAACTTCTTCACCGTTTGCACGATCCGCTTGAAAATTTTCATGATCATGTATAAAAATATAGAAAACAATCTGCGCTTCTTTAAAAATCTGAAAATCCACCCATTCCCTCCCTTTTAAGCAATTTTTCGCTATTTTCAGCACCATTTTATTTCCGAGAGTCAAAAAAGTAAATCATTTGCGTGACAAAATTACCCTTTTCAAGTGAATACGACGTCATACAATTGGGATTCAAATTCGTTTAAAAGAGATTTTCCAGATTACACAGTTTATTATCATTTTTTTTTTTTTCACAAATAAATCGTTTGCATGGACATGAGAATAGCTGTGTACACAAAACGAAATCTTTCGAGTGCGAAAAGATTCCGCGAGTTTCCAGAACAGCATGAAATTGAATTTGGGTATATCTCTATTCTAAAAAAAAAGTAAAGGCCGCTGGCGCTGTCAAAGCTTGTTGGCCTATCTCCTCCTAAACCGTGGGGATTTAAGTTTCGACTAAGGTGTTCACAGATTCGAAAAATTCAGAGGAACCTGATGAGCTGACTTAAATTTAGAAAATCGAATCATTTTAGAAGATATTTATAAAAAACTGAAAAAATAAACAGAATGGTTGCCAGATTTGGCATAAAATCATTCATTCCTTTGCAACAAAGCATTTCCAAGTATGTATCACGTGAAATTGTCAAACATGAAGTAGAAATACACCCATTTTACGCCAAAATAAAAACTACATGAAATAAGTAACTCAAAATGTGTTACACAAAGTTGGGGGGGCAGGATGAGGTGAAATGAGGTGTATTATATTGGATGTAATTTATATTTTTGAAAAGTCATAAATGGTCAGCGTCATAAAATGGTCACCTTCAAATGGCGTCAATGAATTGAAAAAGAGCAGCGAATGATGTGTTCAAAATAAATTAAGAAATCAAGTATTTTATGTTTAATTTAGCATTTAACCTAGAGAAAGAAGAACAAAGCAATGCAATTAAAAACAGAATTAACTATAAAATTCATTACTTAAATACAAAAACTAAAATTAAATATTAATTCTGAAAATAAAAATAAATCTCCGAATTAAGACTTCATATTGCCAATACCATAAATTTTGAATTTATAAACGAATAAAAGTAAAGAAATAAAACCCTAAACGAACGTGTGGTAGCTATTTAGGCCGACATCATTTCTGACTTGACACACATTATTTATCGGAAAGTAACAATTTCAAGCTAAGATCGTGACACTGGTTCTATTGGAAAATGAGCCAGTGTTCTTGCTTCAAATATATGAATGGTTTATCAGAAAGTAAACTGATTCCGCCATTATTCGTTTCGAAACTGTAAGGCTAAAGAGAAAGTCAGTCACAACGTCCAGTTTTAGCATATTCGCGTCTAAATCGAGAATCCATTTGGCAGACTTATTTTTTTTTTGTGGATAGCCACAGTCTGTGATCTTCATTCTAGCGTTGTGAAGTAGAACGAAGATGACGTACTTTGATCGGCTGAAATTCTAGCAAGAAGCAACTTTTAGGAATTCGAACGAAAAAATCGACAAAAATACGTTGTCTAGAGATAACGGGGGATGGGATAATTCTGGAAACTGGTTGCCTCAACACAGTTTCAGCTACCAAGTTTCTCCGAACGAACCCCTTATAATACCCCCTTAAAATAGAAAGATTTATTAACATTATGCTTCTTTACATAACAATGAGGAATCATTTTCCCATTGATTTTTCAAGAAACAGAAAGAATTCTTGGGTAAATCAGCCTCAATGCTTTCTGATTGCTTTCATGAACGTATTTCTAAGAATACTTCCAGAATGACCTAATTTGGCGAAAGAAGCCCCATATATGCTCCTAAGAATTTATCTTTAATAGAGATATTTTTCCAACATTATTCAAATCCAGATTTAGCATAAACAGGTACGATAATGCATAAAATGGGAACAGTGCAAATATAATCACTTGCAGGATTTCCGTTAAAAAAATGATTAAAAAGGTTTTCTTTTGCTGAGGGGAGAGGGGAGAGCATTGCTAGGAACAGAATCCTAAGAAATGAATAAAAAGTTATGCAGCTTTTATAAGGATGCGTTCGAATAATATCGACGTGGGTTTCATTCAGAGAATTTCTTGGAAAATCTCTTACCATTATTACTTGATTGTGTATAGAAGGATATTTATTTTGATAAAAATTGGAAAAGACCAGGAAATAATTCCTGGAATTTAGAAATTGAAGATTATTATTTTTAAATATATACTGAAGTATTTATGAAATATATATAGTAAAAATATTCTTTGAAGAAAGCTTAAAATAATTTTTCACGTGAAGTTCGATTTAAGTTTAAATTTAGATTTAATGCGACTTTTTGACTTTAGTTGGAAATAAAAACATAATGTCTGCTTTTAAACCTGCTTAAAAGTCTTGTGACGGTTTTTGAGAACTGTCTTAGGCTAAATCGCATTGAAATTTTATATTTTGTATTAGTTTTCAATGTTAAAATAATAGCGAAAATAACACACACACGCACACACATACACGCACATACATATATAATGCATACTCTAAAAATGTCTTCTGTTAATGTATTTTGTGAAGCTACAGCAGAAATGACAATAGTACCTTATGTTTTTAGGTAGTGCACTCTGTGTTTTTACGGACATAATATCTGTGAGCCCCACGATTCTTCACCTAATACATAAGGTACTAAGTGGCAATTACTATTAAGTGCTTGATATTGCCTGATACACCATACATGCATTGTTATTAAAAAGTACTTATATAAACTAGTTAAATTCACACACAATTTATTTAAATTTTTTAAACATATTCCAACAAACATAGGCCTATCGGGTAAGTGACGGTCCGACATTGGCTATAACGGTTCAGCATCGTCATTATCATGGTGGTAATTGGAGTGATGTCGATTCCGCAAAGTCAAACAAAGCTGGGGTGTAATTCTCCCCCTAGTAGTATACGAAATCGTCGGTGGATAGCTGCCGACTGGGTAGAACCAGTTGTTGGTTATCGACTGCTCTACTGCTCTAACAACTCACAGGAAATCCGTTTAACCAATCGCAAGAGCCCCTTGGCGCTCTTCCTCAAGACTCCACCTCAACTGACTACAAGGCGAGGCAGAATTAACGACGGGGGGGGGGGGGTCCTGGAGTTATAAAGTTATCAGAAGAAAGCGGGTTCTGGGCACTCAACGGTCCGATATCGGCTCGAAAAGGCACAATGCCAAAGGGTAAAACCGATATTGATCTAAACATAGAGCTTCTAAACTAAACTATTTAAAACAGACAAACAGTACATGATACTGATACTTAATGTGCGTTACTTAATGATGTTAGTGATACTTAATGTTTTTGATACTCACCTAACTTTTACAGTGTTTTACGCTCAAGAGGTTTAAAAGTCCCATCCACTTTTTGAAAAAAAAAAAAAAAAAAAAAAAAAAAAAAGTTCCCTTTCATTTACTTAATTTTCTTATTTCACATTTTCCGCCGTCCAGATACAGAAATTCAGTCTCTAGTTTAAAAAGAAGTTCTAGTTTGGTCCAAAGCTTATTTGATTTAAGCAAAATGTACAGAGAAGCAAATCGCTTCCCTAAAGCAATGCATTTTGGGGGCTGAAGCCTCCAAACCCTTAACCCTGCATCCACCACTGCCTCGCTTCATGAGAGGGAGTTTCTGTACTATATCGCGCAGTTTAGTTTGACCAGACATATTACAGCCGAAGGATTTTTGAGTCCTACTCCAAAAGAAAAAATACCTTTAACCCTCAAAGCGGCTACAACGTGAAATCCCGTCCGCAGATTTTAATTTGACCAGACATATTACCATAGACCGTGGCTGTGCCGGGACAGCCAGCTGTGTCAAAAAATGGGTCTCTAGATCTGTGGCACGCGATGAACGTTTCGATCGTCCGCCATCTTGCTGGTAATTAAGTCGAGCGATGGCAACGGCTGCCCTTTTTTCAGCATTGGGAAAGGGTTGCGCGTCGCAGGGTTAACAAATCTAGATAGGAACCAAAGACGTATAAAGTACGTGATATAGTCTCTATCCAAAGAACTCAATTTCGTTCACGTTCAGATCTAAAAGAAAATTATCACGGTCCTTACAGAATATCCATTATCAAGCCACATGAAGTAGAAAAGATTGGAGTTCACGATAGTCCAAATAAATAATCCAGTGCTGCAGAATATATGAAACTGAGGGCAAATGACTTCTTTAAGTTTCACTAAAGGATGCAGAGCTGTCAAGACAGACTATCTGTAGGAGCGGTTAGTCACTGATTCCTTTATAAACGCATTGATTTTAATTAAAAGGTGACATTTTATTAGTACAAAATGCATTGCACAAATTGCATGGGCAAAATTAACTACGTAGTAAAAATATTAAAAATAGAAAAACTCGGTTCTTCGAGCCTCGTCAGGGGGGAGACCCCCTGAACCGCTTAATTCTTTAATTTCATTATTGCCATATTAAAACGATATTAATTGACAATGTCATTTTATCTCTCAACCCTTTTTCCTTTTCTTTTATTCTTCCTTTACATTTATTTCATCGACTTGAAGTAGAAGGATTTCCCGATATTTCCTTGCAATTGCAAATGTGGGTGGATGATAACTGAAGTAACTTATATAATTTTTAGTATCTATCTTAACACACCAAAAATTTTTGCTTTTCGTTATTTGATATTGTTGAGAGAGCTTTAGGCGAATAGGGTTGCTGTATTTCGCCTGGTAACATTATTGGCGAGTCCTCCAGAGTGGAAGAATCCCAGGCTGTTAGGCTTATGTTTAAAATTATTCTTTTTTCCACTTTCACATTCGTTAGTCCAGTGCCCGATGCGTTTACACCTTTTACAAGCTATTCTTGATGCATCCTTAATTTTATGATATTCAGCGTTTCAATTCGCCAAGTTCCAGTCGCCAGTTTGAGGATAAATAATGCAGCCTTGAAACGAACGTTAAAAATCAGCAAATAAATCTATTAACCCATCTGGTGTCCATAAATTTTTTTAAAATGTTAGCAGAGTTATGGCACAAACATAGTAAGCGGGGAATTTTAACATAACATTTACTTTATTAAATTAGAAAGGAAGAAACAGGCACATCGTATAACAAGGTAACATCAATAAGGGAAAAAGTATAGAAGAAGTAGAAAGAATGCACAGCTACAGTTAAGTAGAAAAATATTTATTGAGGGATACAGAATTCATGAGGATAAGACTTGCAGAGTAAAAAAATAAACAATTCAATACTCAACAATTTATTCTTACTTTTATGTCGCATGTAAGTATATATATGTTTATTGAGGGATACAGAATTAAGGAGGGTAAGACATTGCACAATAAAAATATAAACAATTCAATACTCAACAATTTATTCTTACTTTATGTCGCATTTTTGGGACACATTTTTAAGACAATTTTCAATAAAGGAGGTGAGAGATGAAATGACATAGTCATTAAAAAGATTGTTCTACAGATTTTAGGTGTGCAAGCATAAGTTCCGGATCAGCCAAAAGGGCTTATCTATTGATTTAAAAATGTTTCATCTGTTTTCTTTATTGGTTTGTCTTTATCTTATTCAAATTAGTACTCTGCTTTCTACACGTATGTATGTATATATGTGTATATAAATGTATGAATTAAAAACATCTGTTCATATATTAAGTGCTGAAATTTCTCTCTCTCACTCTCTCTATTTATTTTCATTTATTAACTTCTACTGTGCCAGTCTGCATCTACATTAGTCCATACATAGATTTATATATATATATTTACTTTACTTTTTTACTGTCATATGTTTTGCACAAAGGTAAAATACACTAGTAAATTACGAACATAATTTGAGCTAATGTAATGAATATTGAAAATTGGATGCTTTTTAAGAGCAATATATCTTTTTAAAAAGAGTTTTGAGAAGAACGGTTTATAAAATTGAAATATATAACACACTATCTAGACTAAAGTTTAAAAAAAATTCAAACATTAACAAACGAAGGGGTTCTGAAAATAGCATTCTCAGAAAAATAACGTACATATGCAATTTATTTCCTGGAAAATATTTCAAAACTCTTAAAAGCTTTTTATAAAACTTTTGAACATTTCTATTTCTAGCAATTGAAAAAAAAGTAAAACATATCTGTACTTGCTTTTAAAAAATGTAATATTTTGTACTTTTACTGAATGAAAGGAAGGATATGGTGTTTCATAATTATTTTACTAGATATAGAAGGAGAAAAATTCTGAACACTCATTAAATGAGAATAAATTTGAAAGAGTGGAATCAATAAATGAATTCGCTATTTCAAAAGTAAGGAATTTTCGCGGGTCTTTTCGGAGTTTATTACAGTGGTTATACTTCAAAGTATATAAACAGTTTGTAATAATTTATTTCATTAACATTGCAAAATATATTAAAAATTTTTATTCGACTTCAGTTATTTTAGAAAGATAAATGCAAATGGGCTACAAAGTTTAATTTTCTTTACATTAAACATAATGGCCATGTTCAACGTAGGGTAATTCCGGGACTTACGCCGCACATTTTTTTTTTTTTTTTTTTGAAATTGTGTAAACATTCCCAGTCTGCACATAGAGTAAAATAAATCATGCTGTGCTATTTATGGTAGAATATAGAACATGTGTACTGCAACAACAAAAAAAAAATCTAAAAAAATAATTAATATTTTTTAACATTTTTTTTTAAACATCGCATTGCAGGTGAGACGCCGCTCTTGTGCGGGAGTTATGCCGCGCCTGTCATAAGAAGAGAATGAAATAACAATATCTCTCTATTCTAAAAAAAAGTAAAGGCCGCTGTCACCGCCGCTGGCGCTGTCAAAGCTTGTCAGCTTATCTCCTCCTAAACCGTGGGGATTTGAGTTTCGACTAAGGTGCCCACAGATTCGAAAAATTCCGAAGAACTTGCTAAGTTGATTTAAATTTCGAAAATCGAATTATTTTAGAAGATATTAATAAAAAACTGAAAAAATAAACCGAATGGTTGCCAGATTTGGCATAAAATCATTCATTCCTTTGCAACAAAGCGTTTCCAAGTATCTAGAATCGCGTGAAATTTACAAACATGAGTTAGAATTACGTCTATTTTACGCCAAAATAAAATGTTCGTCCGTGCTCTAATTTCCGTAAATATGCATCGATTTCTACGAAATTTATATATTTTACTCTTATCTACTGTACCATGTACCCTATTGAAAATGGTACTTGTAGCATTTATAGTTTTTCTACAGGAGCACTCAAAATATTCCCAATACGTTGCGTTCTATGGGAAGTTATTCTTTAAAGCTTATCATCCTACTATATAGTTACGCTGATCCCTGACTCAAGATAAAACTCATTTCCACCATTACTGCAAAAAGATTACGAAATTAAGCACTGAAAAGCCTAATAATATCTACACCATTTGTAGGATCCGCTTGAAATTTTCCATAAATATGTATAGAAGTATAGAAAGTAGTATGCGCTATTTTAAAAATCTGAAAATCCACCCGTTCCCTCATTTTGAAGCGATTTTTCGCTCTTTTCAGATACATTTTATTTCCGAGAGTAAAAAAAAAAAGTTAATCATTTGCGTGACAAAAGTAGCTGTTGCAAGTGAGCATGACATCATATTGATGTCACAATTATCCGGATTTTTCCTAATTTATGAGTTTAATTTTTTTTCATAAATAAAATTATTTCTTCGGGATTGCGAAGGTATATTATAGTAGTGGACATTCTCCATAGCTGCTTGCTTAGGTCTTTGGTACCCAAACTAAATTTCAATAATGTAAACATTGGAAATTTGGTAAAGTGCAGGGATCCTAACGGTAAAGGAATAAAACATTTCCCGCCCTGACTCTTAACCAGTTTTATGTTTTTAATTTTGCAAACAAGCATGTGAACGAGATTATAAACACGAGCACTCAATTTTAATATTTTGTTTCACATTTGCTAACGTGGCTGCCTTAGCAACAAATGAATAAAAAAAGGGGGGGGGGAAGTTCTATCTTGAGATTATTAAATTACATGGAGTTCATATTTGTCAACGAAAAGTTTTCGTCTGCTACGGTGTATATTTACATTAGAAAATAACTTTGAATTGATTACTGAGTTTTTTGTGTAAAATGAATTTTAATTTTTAAAATGAGTTTAACGGTAACTTGAAACTGTGTTAAAATTTATCGATGCATGAAATAAACGTATATACTGTTTGAGTGTGATCGCCATTATAAATTAACACTTTTTAACGCTTTCTAACAAGGTTGAAAAGTGTTTATGATTTCAGTTTGTCTGTCTGTCCGTCCGTCCGTGCTCTAGCTGTCGTAAATATTCATCGATTTCTATGACATTTATGTATGTTATTGTTATTTCTCTCTATTCTAAAAAAAAGTAAAGGCCGCTGGCGCTGTCAAAGCTTGTTGGCCTATCTCCTCCTAAACCGTGGGGATTTGAGTTTCGACTAAGGTGCCCATAGATTCGAAAAATTCCGAGGAACCTGCTAAGCTGAATTAAATTTCGAAAATCGAATTATTTTTGAAGATATTAATAAAAAACTGAAAAAATAAACATAATGGTTGCCAGATTTGGCATAAAATCATTCATTCCTTTGCAACAAAGCGTTTCCAAGTATGTAGTATCACGTGAAATTGTCGAACATGAAGTAGAAATACATGCATTTTACGGCAAATTAAAACTATATGAAATAAGTAACTCAAAATGTGTTACACAAAGTTGACAATTTTCAAATAGTAAGTTCGCTTAGACAACAGGAGTTTAGAATGAGCGATTATTCGTTTTTTCAAAACAGAATAACTAATATCTTGAAAATGAAAAATAATTATAATGCAGATAATTTTAAAGCCGGTTCGGTCCAGCTGGATTATTTGCTAGCAGTAGAAATATTTGGCGTTAACTATGCCATTATAGCAGTTATAGTACACTTTGAATATTTGCTAGCGCGATGAGATGGTATAATTCGTGGTGCTAAGTACGCCAATAAATGAAAATATGGATAACGGTTTTCCGGTAACCTTAAATGAACAGTAATTATAGGTTGTGAGCATGTGTCAATCGCCAAATAATGAAAAGTCGCCATGGGTGGCAAGCTATCCTATCTGTTCCGTAGCTTTTATTAACTTTACATGTACGCAAGTCGCCAAATAATGAAAAATCGCCATGGGTGACAAATTCGCAAGATGTCCAATAGGTTTTACATTATTAAAAATACAGCTGAAACAGATGTTCTGATTTTATTACGCTTTAGCTCCTAAGCTCCTTAGCTTAATATAACTTTTGAATGGCAACATTAATTGGCACCAATCATTGTGTTTCTGAGGAGTGCAAATAATTTTTCCAGCGATTATAAGCGGAGTCCGCACTCCAGGTGGAGAATAGCTCAGGACCCGTACAACACGGATTCCCATAACAAAATATCTTCCGTGTTATGAGGGGGAGGGGGTCTTCTGTAGTGTGAAGTTTAAATTTTTATGCACCAATGAACATGCAAGAACCAATCAATGTGTTGCTCAGTAACATTCTATCTGACCCAATCTTCGGGTTTTGTCTGTTGAAATTATGTCTTTTATACGAATAAGCCTTATTAGGGGCCGAATGCCTCATACGAAAAGCGAGCGTAGCGAGTCTGGGGGCCTTGGCCCCTAGTTAATAAAAAAATACTTGAAAAAATATTCATGTCTGGACTATAATTACCTATTTAATAACGAAAAAGATACTAAATTAGTATAGAGAGACGTACTGGTAGGCTTTAGTCTGCCTACTTAGTTCACTACTAAAATCAAATTCTTATATTTTAAATTGAATTTTAATGGTTGTTCCATCAACAAGGTAACACCAGTGTATTTAAGAGGGAGAAAAAGAGTAAAGAAGCATTGTTTTATTTTTTTAAACATTGTTTAATTTTTTAATTAGGGCGTTTCTAAAAAAATCTGTAAACGGATTAAAAATGTATTTGGTTTTTAAGAACAATATTTCATTTAAGCCAGAGCGTTAAATTGCAGAAATATTGTAATTACGATTAACGACTGCCCAACTTGGTCAGTTTGTGGTAAAAAAAAAGAAAAACGAAGAAAACAAAAGTTAATAACACTTAATCAAATCCATCAAATATACTCCAGTAACATAAATTCTGTAATGTAAATAATAAGACAAGTAGTGATATTAAAATACTGCGGCATGTATACCGGAATCACAGTGCGGCATATATCCCATTTTGTACGGTACAGGTCGTGTAACAGTTGCTTGTCCTCGCAATGAAAAATAGCGTAACCATATACACATTACTCCATACAGGTGGTACACTTGACTTCGAAATCATGCATGGATTCAGTAATTACTGTAAAAATTTACTTGAGCATAACGTGTTAAAAGATTTTATAGTGAAATCACGTGTTTGTCGAAAAATAAGGACTATACAGGTAAAATATGAAAAACTTTTCAGGCTATACACTGGTTAAGGAAATCTTATTCCGCACCTATACCGTGCATTTGACTGCTACCTATCGATAATTACAAGAAATATGGCAGTGCGGCATCTGTCCCGGGTGCGGCGATTCTACCGATGTTACCCTATATATATATATTTTAATTAGGTAATATGCATCTAAAATATTAACATTTACAGATATTTTTAATATTAAGGTACGTTCTCATCTTTACCATCATGTTCATCTTCATTAATTTTGGCAGAGTTGAGAAGGATTTAATCGCGATTAACTATGGAAAACTAACAACTGAAAATGTTTAGGGAGTAATCAATCGTTAATCGTTATCGCAAATCAATCGCCAATATTTAATAGTGATATTTTTTTAATCAACACTGGTCCTTAGTTGTTTAGCGGAAAAGGCAATGACACTGTTTCATTTGGACGGGAGACGATGGAGAATCTTGCATGCTTAACCCTTTAACACGCAGTGTTCCCGCTCTGGGAACACCAAACTCTGACGTTTTGACTGTTGCAGTCACGAAGAATAGATTTGATTTCTATAAAAATAGTTGCGGGTGACATAGATCCACGAGAATCCTTTACTTTTTAGCGCGTCATTTCCCGTCAAAAAATTGTCACGATTATTTTTAACAGCACTGACATCTGCTGAAAAATGGAAGAATGCGAGAACAGAGCTGGATAGTTTGCCCAATGCTGAAAAAAGGGCAGATGTGCCCGGGGTGAAAACAGGGGACTGTGCCCGGCACAGCCAGCTACGTCAAAAAAGGAGTCTCTAGATCTGTGGCACGCGATGAACGTTTCGATCGTCCGCCATCTTGCTGGTAGTTAAGTCGAGCGATGGCAACGACTGTCCTTTTTTCAGCATTGGGAAAGGGTTGCACCTCAAAGGGTTAACACACAGATTGTGAAACTCTCTATAATGGTACATTGGGTGGAGAAGGAAAAAGAAAATCATTTTTTGGAGAAATTTTGACTCAAATTATTTTTTAAATGACAGATTCAAATGTAAAACGTATTTTATTGAAGGACAAATAAGAACAGAAATCATCCAGTAATTAGTTTAAGCAGCTTAAACAGAAATTCTTAGTTAAAAAAAATACTCGATAATTACCTTTTTCTTTATATGACCAATTGATTGTTCTGAGCCTTCTCTTTAAGGATGATGTATCAAAATATTGTGCAAATGTCTACCAGGGTTTCATTAAGAAACGACAAGCCGCCAAACCTCCAAATCAACCATCGTTTCCCTGTAAGAAAATGTCAGAAAATACTTGAGTAAAATATACATTTAAAAGAAAATCTGAAGCTAACGATAATGTTAAGTTCAAATGATAGCAGGAAAAGAAAGAAAAAAAAAACCTTCAACTAACGATTATGCTGAGTTTGAATTATTTTAGGGAAAAAATCTGAAATTAACAATAGTGAGTTCAAACTATCGCTGGCAAAAAGTCTCAAACTAAGGATTATGCTGAATTTAAATTATCGTAGAAAAAAAAAAGCCTAAAACTAACGGTAATGAGTTCAAATTATAACTGAAGAAGAAAATCTGAAACTAACGATAATGTTAAGTCGGTATATCGGAGAACACACATAATCTCCTTTTCGCAATTTGTATATTCATTAAATTTAAAATATTCATATTTTTAAAACAAATAATACGTTTCATTAATAAATTAAAAAATCAAATTATTTTAAAGCTCCTTATATCTGATAGTTTCATCCCCTTATTTTTCAATATAAACCTTTTGTCGGTGCATCTCTCTTTCCATATATTTTTTAAAAATTAAATTTGATTTCTAGTGTTTCCGATAAAAATTATTATTACACTAGAAACTTCTTAATCTCTTAGTTTTGCGCAGAAATATTAAAAATCCGAAAGCATGAATACGATTGGCATAAAATGAGCCATCATTCGTGTGTATATGCAATGAAATTTTGATTGCTAAAGAAAAAGTTCACTTTCACGCCATTTCGTCAAATAGTTATCATCACTAAATCAGATTAAACTTTTCAGCAACCCTAATGAATTGAACTTGCATAAGCTATTTAAAAAAAAAAAAAAGAATAAAACCGTATTTAACATAGCGGCAACACTTAATTTCCTCCCCATCCTGCTAACAAAGTAATGAAGTGTGCAGACGACAGTTTCCTAATATATGTTACATGGTTTGCATAAGCAACCTTAGTAAAAAAAATTTGCATTTCGTTACAGCACAAAAATGTTCGAAGCTGTCTGTAGATTGCTCGAATGTAATATTGTGGTCGCGCCTTCAGTCAGTTTAGGACAGCAAAGGTATTCTGCAAACCATTTTTGTATTGACTTAATTTAAATTAATTTACTAAGCTTTTTATGAGCTATCTCTGTTATTATGCCGTTAAAGTCGAATAATCGCAGTTTAAAGTGAATTGTTGGGGACTGAAAAACGTTCGATTCGAACTCGATCGCGCGCGTTTCACTTGAATCTCGCCCTTAAAGTGCCCTTAAGTTTCCACTTCAACAATTCACTTTCTCGCCACATGTATCTCAGCCTGACGGTCACGCCAATTCTATGCTTTTTTTCTCCATCCCAAAAGTGCCCAACGTGCCTAAAGAAATTTTCACTTCAAAAATGTAGACTAACGTGGCTCAGTGACATTGTAGTTTGAGATATCGTTGTGTATCTGGGTTAGACAAATGGCCAGTGCATAGGAAAGCATCCCCAAAGGCATGCTTTTACAGAGTTTTCTTGTTAAACCAACACATCGCAAAAATTTCTATAAACAAATGAACACAACCAAACTCTATTTGATACCTTACTACATTGTTTTAAACAATACCAAGTTACTCTTTCAAAGTTACAATGGGGACGTATTGTTGTCGATGAGAAAAATTTGCAACAATAAACAACATAAGTCATTTCTATCTGAGCTCTTGAGATTGATGCTTGGATCTTTTATAACTGCTATATTCTTGTGCTTGAAACTGTATTTTTTATACTTTTTAAGCATTTTGAATTAAGTAGTTCGTTTTTTTTCTCCCAAAATGCTTTTCGTTGCACCAGTTCCGAGTCTCGCTGTCTCCCAAAGTGAGTCGGACTCTGATGTCGACGAATTTGTGGATGCAAAGTCCTCGCTTGCTTCCTACGCTACGGCGTCTTCCCGTTTCCTGGCAGTCCCCGAATACTCTCCTCAGTATCCAAAAGATCTGTTGGAAAGTTTTTTGGGCGACTGCTTGTTAAGTGTTGCAGGACCCAAATACTCTCCTCAGTATCCAAAAGATCTGATGGAAAGTTTTTTGGACGACTGCTTTTTTAGTGTTGCGCCGTTGATGCAATTCAGCGATGCACAACAGGCGAAAAGCAAAAAAATTAGGAAGCGTTTAGCTTGCCTTCTTTTTTGCTTTAAGATCTAAATTATAAAAGTATAATGCTTTTTATGCGGTTTTTGGCTCACAATTAAAAACCGAAACTATTTCGGCTTTTTATGCGGTTTTTGGCTGTGGACAGTTAAAAACCGATCTAATATCTGCTTTTTATACGGTTTTTGGCCTCGGGACAATTAAAAACCGATCCTATCCGATGTGGCACCACCTTGTCGTGGTGGATAGGCTTTGGAACTAAGAGTGCCACGAAAGTAATATGATCTGAAAGAACCTTTTCTTTATGACTAAATTTTTGAATAAAAATTGTGTAATAAAATGAGATTTTTGTTTTTATTCATAGAAAAAGCTGTTGCACAGAGCCTGCTTGGGGCATTCAAAGTTTATAAGTATAGTTTTGATGTCACAAATTGTAGGACTTGTTCTGCCATTTAAAGAATTAAGTTGAGTGTTGCTGATGCAATGAAGGCTAGCTCATTGTTTAGCTAATTTGTTTCTTTAAAAATACCTATCATGGGAGATCTGAGCGAAGAAAAATTTGGAAATAATGATTTTTTTCCAGAGATATACCAAATGTGGGCCTTTCATCCTACACCGTCGCAGAGATATCTTCAAAGAAAGAGGATCGGAGACTACACAAAATTTTGAATGTGAACATTTATTGCTAGGGTGAAAAAAAAAAAGATTTCCTTTCGTAATTTCTGAACGACCTCCGAAATTCCATCATCCGACGTGATTTTTTCCCTTCGAGAGCCATGCAAAAGTGGTTTAAGTCAGCGTTATATTTATCTTCATATCTCTGACACTTTTTAAAGTATAGTTCTCAAATTTGGTACGTCGCCTCATGAGTGTATGGGGCACATTTTACTAACTGGGAATTCTTTTGTACGGGAGTCGTATACAAATTTAAAAAGTGTAACTTTTTGTAAATGAACGTGAGGAAATTTTTCTTAACGCAGTCGTATTTCCGACTTTATTTCGAGCATTTTTTTCAATTTACACTGCCCACTTATCTCTATTAGACAAAGAATTAAAACCCGTTACCACTTTTTAGGGACACACTATATAGGCAACCGATAGATCTTGTCTAGAGCAGACGATTGAAACCCAAACGAACGTTCTAGATTCTCCAAGTGAAAATTTATACTAAACGGGCATTAAGTAACGCAGCAAAACGACCTCAACATGGCGGTGCTTTCTCCTTCGCCGCAAACGATGTGTCGCAGTCCTCACTCCACGTAACGAATTAACTGGGGGGGGGGCATCGAAATATTAACCCTTTAACGCGCAGTATTCCCGCTCTGGGAACGCCAAACTCCGACGTTTTAACTGTTGCCAGTCACGGAGAATAGATTTCATTTCTATAATAATAGTTGCGGGTGACATAGCTAGACGAGAATCCTTTACTGTTTAGCACGTCATTTCCCGTAAAAGAATGGTCACGATTATTTTTAACAGCACTGACATCTGCTGAAAAATGGAAGAATGCGAGAACAGCTGGTTAGATTGCCCAATGCTGAAAAAAGGGCAGCCGTTGCCATCGCTCGACTACCAGCAAGATGGCGGACGATCGAAACGTTTATTGCCTGCCACAGATCTAGAGACCCTTTTTTTGACGCAGCTGGCTGTGCCGCACAGCCAGCTGCGTTCTTCTTTTAAAAGCGGACGAATTGTATGCTCCGTCTTTTGCCGAAATATAAAAAAGCTATGACAGATAGAACAAGATGCAGCAGTTTTAAAAATATTTTACGAAAGTCAGCGTCAAATTTAATTATATTTGAAAAATTCCCAAAAATCTGCAAATTATGTTACACAATCCGAACAAACAATTTTTAAAAGAAAATTTTCTCCTCTATCCGATGATGTAAATTTCGTTTTACTGCGAGTGCAATTACCGACGTTATTACGTATTAAGCGAGAAAAATCGCTAAAAATCGGACAAAACATAAAATAAAACATTTTCTAATTCGAATTTCGAAAAAATCGCTCTGAGTCGTGTTAGGATCTCTCCTAGTGAAGCCGTATGCAAAATTCGGTGGGTCTGCGATCAACCGTCTCGGCACAATGCGATCGAGAGACGCGCGCAAGAAGATAGATGGTCACAAACTTACCAACCTACCTACATACATACAAAGCTACATACAATGTTTACTCTCGGATTTTATTATATAAGATTTTCCTCGTTCTCTTCTTGTTTTGTTTAAATATAATTCATGTTGGTAACAATGTTTGGCATTTTTAAAGCACTCAATTTCATCTGTGAACTTTTATTTTGGCTGAATGTTTTATCCCTGTCTCAACTAAATTATGATTCTTCATTTCCGAAGCTTTTATTTAATATGTCTAATTGTAAGTATACTTCATTGATTTTAATTATTTTTATTCTGGCATTTTAAAATGGTGTTTTTCTAGGTTTATATGAAAAACGTTCTACACAGACAAGATGTATATCACGTATGATATCGTTCGCTATTCATTTAGAAATTAACTATGATATTTGTAAATTGATTTGTTATGGATATACTTCTTATTTGCCCAGTCATGAATTTATTTTCAGAAGCATATATGTCTTATTTTAATAATTCATATTTGTTAATTTTGTTTTAAAATTGATTTTTTGAAATTATATTTGTTAATTTTGTTTTAAAATTGATTTTTTGAATTTATGTTTTTATTAAATTTTCATGTGAATTATTTAACGTACAATATTTAATATGATGTACTTAATTGGCAGAATAAATGGTTCTAATTCATCTTAGTATATAAAATAGGGTGATACGAAATGAAAAAAGAAATGTTGAAGATAGGTATTTTATAAAAATTTATTTGTCTAAGGTTTCTTGTAACGTATGAAATGTCACAAAGAGGTTTTGGCGAAAAGTCAGAATTTTAGGAAAAATTTAAGCAATGTCGAATATTTTAAATAAATGTGAAGGAAAATTAAATTGCTATCATTTATAAAGCTTTTCTACGAAATACACTCCTAAAAACCAAAAAGCTGTATATTAGTTATTTTTCAAAAATCTTGGAATTTCGACAAATAGTTCATTTAATAAAAGTTATACCATATAAGTTTCACATTCCAACTCAACACTAGAAAAATTTTCATCTTCGAAGGAAAGGAAACTCAGAGTTCAAGGAATCAGTGACGAATAATTTGAAAGTACATTTGACAACTTCCAGACACATTTCACTAATTTTTAATCAGTTCAATAATTTTGAGAAACAATTAATAACTGCTTATAAGCATAATACGAGAAAGACAAACTCAGTCTTTGAAATAAGTGATGCATTTTTAAAGTTTGCACATAGAACTGTATAATTAATACAAGGATTTGTTGAAATAATTTGAAAAATTTGAATAAATCACATGCATTAACAATCACCCTCTTTTTAATACTTTCCAACAAATTTTAAATTTACTTATCCTTTTGGTTGGTAACATTGCTGATTCTGATCATCTGTTGCCTCACCATGGCACAGTGGTTATGCCACTGAAAATGGTATAGATGGCCGAAGTGTGGAGGTCCCGGGTGTGGAGGTCCCATCGCGCGGCTGTCGATCTAACGGTCTGGAGTTTTGGTAGGTTTTCTCCAGATGTAACGTGAATACGCGTTAGAACCCCTTAGAAAGTCTTCATACCAAGGCACCCCCCTTAGGCAGATCACCCTAGAGTAGCGTTGCCTTAATTACACACAACCAACCCATTAGTTATCAATGTAATTAATTCGATAAATGTCTTTCTGACTACAGTGAAATGTCACAAGGTAATGATTTCAATCGAAAATACTGTATGTAGCATTAATTTTTCTTTTACAGGGGTACTCATAAGAATTACATTATGGTTTAGATATTAATATATTTCAAGTAAAATGCACAATAAATATACACCGTATTGGCTTGAATGTAACGCGATGTTTTTTGGCAGATCATTGCGCGCAAAAAACCTGACTAGCGCTAAATTCGAGGACTAAATGTAGGATTTTCCTAATTATCGTGATGAAAAATTTCGGGGTGTCCTTATATTCAGGCCAATACGGTATTAAGCTTTAATGGCAGCTTACTTTTCATCAAAAGGATGGAAATAACTTATTTTAGAGAATCTCTAAAAATTACATTTAGTCATACTGTTTTTTTAAGGTAAGGCTCAAAATTTCGTCGAATTTGACGATTTATAGTCACATATAGGTATAAGTCCTTCGCCAAATTTCGCTCTAGAACAGTAAAAAGGAGTCTTAAATATTGATTAACCTTTTTTTTTTTTTTTTTTAAAGAACTGAATAAATGTTTACATTTTCTACTACATTTGATTTCGAATCGTTTAAATTTGTTTGAAGAGCTTACACACAAGTTGGGATATAAGCGCATTGTATTTCACAAACAAACAAGCAAAAAATCTTTTCAGTTGTCTTTATTACATGCTTAAAACTAAAATAACACATCCATCCTTTTAATGCAATCTTTAAATTATCAATACTTTAGAAAAAAGTGTAAAGTTATTTCACCCCAGCAGAGCACTCAGAAAGATGTGAGTGCTCCCACAATTTCGCAAGGGGGTATTTTTATCCGTCATTCCACTACAGCCTCTAAAAAAAAAAAATCCAAAAGTTGAAAACTTGCTTTAAAAAGTAAAAAAAAAGGACCTTATATATATATATGTCCTCTTTTTACCAGACCAGATAAAAAGAAAATAATAACTGTGGTATAATACCAACAAAAATTACCCCTAAAACATCACCAAATATGATGGATGCACAGGATGACAACACCCCGTTTTTAAGTTGGGAAGGGTCATGCAATGGGAGAAAATAAAACTTCCCCCCCTCCCCGCAGCCTGTTAGTCAAGTTTCTTTTAAAACGTCTCCGTATAACGATCTCTCAAGCCTAGATTGTTTGGATGGTTGAATTTTTTTTTTTTTTTTTTCGTGTGTGTGTGTGTGTGTGTGTGTAATGTTCTTTTTTATCAGGTTGATAACCTGCCGTTGTCGGCAAATGAAAGGTATTCCATAATGTTTGGCATTCGTTATGTAAGTAATAATAAGGTACGAAATATGTGAATAATAAGAGTTCAGCAGAAGGTACTGCATAGTCAGTTATAAGACCGTATATCCGTAGCTAACAGTGTCTGGGGATAACAGAATTAAGCCACCCACAATGACAACGGAGTTAATTTATTAGTGCTATTAACTCGTATTAACTTAGTGCTGCATTAATGCAACATCATTAGTGTTATCGGAATACTTTTTGTTCGTTTTTTTTATCAAATAATCTCCATGTTAATTCCTGGCGTTGCGTTTATACAACACCCTGTATTTTATGAAATAAGAATAAATGAGTCTCAAAACTATTTGAAATATGTGATATTATTGCATTAAATCATGCTTCAAGGTTAAGTTCAAACTATTTTTCAAACAAAAAATTCAGACTAATGTGGATTAATTTCCATACCCAAGAACATTCGAGGCAGTGTTCAGAAAAAAAAGAGTTAATCACGATTAACGAGTAAAAAATAGCGATTAAAATTCAATCACAATTAACGATTGAAAATTGAAAACTTTTAGTGACCACGTCTAACATGATTACTGGCTGAAAATTTCAATTGACACTCGTTTATCGTGAATTCGGTTTTCAATAGTTAAATACGATTAATTTTTTTCTCAACGCTTCTCCAAGAACATTTCTGTGCTTCTATTTTAAACAGATACTTCACATACTCATACATTATAACAGTAATAGGTTTGCAAAATTCTTCTTGATGTTCATACACCGTTTTTAGCGCTTTCCGACAAGGTTGAAAAGTTTTTATGATTTCGGTTTGTCTGTCTGTCCATCCGTCTGTCCACCTGTGCTCTAACTCACGTAAATATTGGAGATGAGTTCGGGCTGATTTTTTGAAGCCCGAGCCCGCCCGATCCCGAGAACTTTTAATCCGAGCCCGCCCGAGCCCGAAATTTCAACTAAATATAAAAAAAAAATTCAATTACTTCATTGATAGAATACAATAAATTTTGCTGCTTGTGCAAATTAACGACAAATATAGTTGCAAACTCTCAATGCACTTTCTAATCCTTTATATCCATGTTTATCAAATAATGTCCGATCTCATGACTAAGTAAGCAATATCACCGTTCTGAAATACCCAATCACGCACCTTCTAGGCGCCCGTGCGGCTAATTTTTTTTCTAAGTACTTTTATATTCCTCATGAATCACTTTTTAAAATATGTTTCAAGGAGTATGTTCAATAAATGAGAAATTTTTCACGAGCCCGAGCCCGTCTCGTCTCTAGTAAATATGCATTGATTTCTACGAAATTTATATATGCTATTTTTATCTACAGTAATATGTGCCGTATTGAAAATGGTCTATGTAGCATTTATAGTTTTTTTTTTTTTACAAGAGCATGCAAAATATTCCCAATACATTGCGTTCTATGGGAAGTTATTCTTTAAAGCGTATCATCTTAATATATACTTAAGGTGATCTCTGATTCCAAGAAAAAACTTTTTTTCACGCCATTACTGTAAAAGATTGCAAAATAAAGCACAAAAAGCTTAATAACATCTACACCGTTTGTACGATCCGCTCGAAATTTTTCATAGATAAGTATAAGAATATAGAAAACGATCTGAACTATTTTAAAAATCTGAAAATCCACCCGTTCCCTCATTTTTAAGCGATTTTTCGCTATTTTCAGCTACATTTCATTTCTGAGAGTAAAAAAAGGTGAATCGTTTGCGTGAGAAAATTAGCTATTACAAGTGAGAATGACTTTTTCCAGATTTTAAGTTTAATTTCTTTTGTCTCCATCACTAAGTAAAAGAATGACTTTCTGGAGAAATTAAATTGTTTTCAGATTATGAATTGAATATACGGAAATGATTTTATGTTCTTACGAATAATACATAACTCTTAGTAATTATTCATATGGCGTTAATTTCGTTATTCTAAAAATCTTTATGCGATAAATGATTAACTGGGAAAATTTACTAATACAAATATTTGCAATATTAACATTAATATTGCAAATTTGGGAAGTGTTTTATAATCTATGCGAGCCGCATGATTTGCATTTTTCGTTATGAGTGTACTAGATTCTCTTAAAACACGGCTTTCAAATAGCAATGCACACTAGAGATGAGACGGGCTCTGTAATTCACAATTGCTTTCGGGCTCGGGCGGTCTGGGGATCGTGAAAAATTTCTCCTTTATTGAACATACTCCTTGAAATAGATTTTAAAAAGTGATTCATGGGGAAAATAAAAGTACAGTCAACTCCGGTTATAGTGAACCTCTGGGGACCGTCCAATTTCTTCCACTATATCCGAAGTTCACTAAAACCCAAGTGTCTTCATGATGGATAGAGATACTGCGTGTGAATCGAGACTAATGGTTTGCGATCACTATATCTGATGGTTCACTATATCCGGGTTCACTATAACCGGAGTTGGCTGTACTTATAAAAAAAATATCGGCACTGGCGCCTAGAAGGTGCGTTAAGCTTTTTGGATATTTCAGAACGGCGTCTTATATTCATTAGTTAGTCATGAGATCCGACATTATTTGATAAACATATGGATAAATAAAGAATCAGAAAGTGCATTAAGAGTTTGCAACTATATTTGTCTTTAATTTGCACGAACGCAAAATTCATTGTATTCTATCAATGAAGTAATTGGATTTTTTTTTTAAATCTTTAACTGAAATTTCGGGCTCGGGCTCCGACTTAAATTATATTGCTCGGTCTCGGGCTTCAAAAAATGAACCAACTCATCTCTAATGCATACCGCTTTGCACAGCTCGGTGCCGAAAGTTATACAAACGTGCCCTATTGTCGTCACGTAGAAACTTGTGAAAACGGATTCAGAGATGGTCAATCAAAACAGATTATTTCTGCAAAAATCTGAATACCAAGATTTTTCACGATTGCAATGCTTCCTTTACATCGAACAACGAAGCGAAAAAGACGATCCATGTTTGCATCCGTTTTTGCCGGTCTATTTTTTAAAACACTCGGTGCATCGCTACTCTAAACAAGCTAAAGTTAAATGGGTGACTATTTACGTTATATTTGGTAATGAGTTCGTGAAAGTTGCTGAATTAAAGCAGTTTAGCAGATGAATTCTTCAAAGGAAATCTAAATACTTTAAATTCTTTTAAGAAGATAATTAATAGAATGCCAGTTAAGAAAATGACCAGCATTTATGACTAGTTCATGCTAATATTTCACATGTTGTTTCTTAAAGAATATGAGAAATTTTTAACAAAATTCAATTTTATCACAGAATAGATAATACTTGAGAGTGACATGCATGTACAGTTGAAATATATCAATAATAAAGAAAAGAGAGCAAAAATTAGTTCTAATTGATGAATAGTCGAAATCAAAGTGCATCGTTTCACTTATAGCGATAGTCATTTTATAAAATTATGTGTCGTAAATTCAAAGGGTCATCTACATATTAAAACAGAACTCTATCAAAACGCGGCTTAGTTCTAATTAGTTAGATGATTAGTCGCTAAAAATAGCTATTTTTCACTGTAGCTGGGGGATAAATTTTAAATTCTAGGGTCAGCAAATTTATGATTTTTCAATTTGAGATACTTTTCAAACTTAAAAAAAATTCAAAGTGTAAAGTTCAGTTGATGAAACTTGGAGTGTATGCAATAAGGCTCCTGTGTGTAGTTTGTATCTTAGTCTGTAGTAAAATTCAGACATATTTTACTCTTACTTATTCAAAAAGTTATATATAGCCAGTAACCGATATTTTTATTAAATAGTATTTAATAAAACAGGAACTGCTGACATCGAACAACAATGAAGGCTCTTACACAATCACTTTTAACAATGTTTTTCCCCCCATATGGTGCAATTAAGCGCCAATAACTGTAAACTATTGTTTAAGTTCAATTTAACAGTTCCGCTAATCCTATTTCTATATTTTTCGACACGCTGTTATGCATTGATCCTTCTACCATCTTCGCCAATAATTTCATCTTTTCATGCTTCAGAAACGTTACGATTTAGCGCCAGTAAGAGAAAATCATTAAGCGATTCTCATTTCTAGATTTTCTAACCCTGTTTTTGTATATACTCATACTATTTAATATTGATTCGTCCATTGACCATTCACACAAATATTTTTTCCCCCCTAATCAGTGCGATTTAGTGGCAGTAACGGAAATCGTAAGCACAATTATCAGTTTTTAGTTTCGCTGACACTATTTTTATTACTGCTGCCAGGAGCAACTTCTAAATAAACTTTTTAAAAGCTGCGTAAACGAATTATATCAGTTAACTAAATTCCTCCCTATGTAAAACATTTTTCATCTGAAATGGGTGAGAAGATTTTCACCAATTTTGGCATACGGACTGCAAACAAGATGTGCTCCAAGAAGCTTTTTAAAAAGTTGATTTCCAGAAATGCACAGTAGTTGTCCTTTGCATGGAAAACTGGTGAATTGAGCTCGAGAAATGACCCAAATTAGTTAATAATTGTTTAAAATCTATTGAATCAATGTTGAAATAGCTTGCACATTTCGAGTTAGTCAACACCGTAGTTAAATATGGTGTTTCTTCAAGCAAAGTGCCACCTAAAAACACTTTTGACCTAAACTTCTGAAAGAATTGTCCCACATTTCATGTACAGTCCAGATGCCAAAGTTCAAAGTTGGTGGAAATCTGCTCACCCGTTTCAGCTGCAAAATACTGTTTACGGGGAAAGTTTAATTATATCCATCCTGTATAACAGATTTTGTGTTGGAAAGTGTTTTATGATGCACCCAACAGGCATGGTTCATCATTCTTGTTAGTCTACGTGATTCTTGGAGACTGCGATTGGATTAAATCCCAAATATTAATTTTGTCGATTACCATTAGATTACAATAATGAAACCAATAAAAAATTTCAATTACGATTACGCAGGGTGACAGTATGATTAAATTACGACTACAAAATATTTTTTATGAACATTCATAGCTTTTTAACTGTACACTTTTTAGGTAGAGGACAGAACTAATTAGCAAAAAACACTCAAAAGAAACGGTTGTTTAAAAGATAAAACAATTAAAACATAGTAAAACAACACATATAAAATAATCCTTGAATACAGGACATTGAAAACCTGTTTAATCAATGCCCTGCAATAATAAACAACTGAGATTTTCTCCTCTAGATCTCGGAATGCCTTGCTAGGACCAGAGAGGACGGAGGAGAAGAAGGACCACAGAAAGGATAACTTTCGGCTTTACACCTTTGTAAGAATGTGAATGAGCATGTTAAACCGGGGCTCAAAATTTTTTCATCATTTTGAATAGACTGTCAAAAGCAGGACTCCCAAGAAATTTAATGAAGGCTTCGCACAGTTTAATGTGTTTTTTATGTTATCTTCATTTGACATAAAAACTAAACTGAGTGAATGCAATCATCTAATTGCCTCAAGCGATTACGGGATGCTTAGATTACGACTATACTAAAATTATTTAGAAAATTAAATTTCTAAATATTGTTAGGTTACGATTACACGGGGAATTAAGCTTTCAGATTATGATTACGCAAAAAGTGTAATAGATTACGATTACACGATTATGATTGTCCGAAGTCTGGTCACATTCCCTCCACCTCCCTTTTCCCGAGACGCTCTCACGAAGGGTTAATAAATTTCAATAAATTGCACCCATGCCGATCCGCTAATAAAAAAATCAAGTGTTTTTATTGAGAGGAAAATAATTTAGCAATTACATAAAAGCCCTTTTTTTTTCATTTTCCAAATCAAGATTTCCATTCCACAAACGCGATAATATAGATAGTAAAGAAGGCGCATCAACCCTGTCCACAATCCAAAATGGGGCCCCATTATTTTTATCGATGCAGGACTTCGATTATGAAGGTAGATGACACAAAATCTCGCCTGTTATTATATGGCTTGGTCCGCATTTTCCCCTCGGCCGCCTTCAGGCCGAATCTCATAACATACCTTCAGACCTCTCTCTCTCCCCCCGGCTTTCTAATCGGCCATTTTCAAGGTCTTCCGTCGAGTGTAATTATATCGGACACTGAGCCTATCTCAAGTATATGTCTCTGTCCTCCTCTTTCAAGTTGCTCAAGAGTGATGCGTGAAAAATTTTAAAGTGATGATTTTTCTGAGCTTTTTATGCCCAGGAGTGCCTGCTGCAAGTTCTTGTAATGGAGACTTGTAGGCAGTGTTGCCAATTTGGGGGGATTTGTCACTAAAATCAGCAACTTTGAATGGCATTTTGAGAATTCTCACTAAATTTAGTGACCTCTTTAGAGCATTTTGAGATTTATCACTAAATTTACCGACTTTACATTGAATTTTCAGATTTGTCGTTAAATTTTGAGAGTTTTTTTTTTTTCTTCCCCTTTAGTACCTTTCATTCCATATGGAACTATGTGCTGACATTATGTAATAGAAAATGTCAGCGAATTTTGGGGGGAAACTTATTTCAACTGAATTTAGCAGCTTTTGGCAAAGAATATCGGAGAACACTGCAAGTAAGAGAATGTATCACTTCCAGATTCAGAAAAACTTCATATAAGGTGCAATAAGTATAGAGAAGCATTTTTACAGAGAAGAACCATTCTTTTGTATTTAAAAACTTTTTATCAACTCGCTTTTTTTTTGTCTGTTTGGCACAAATTTTGAAATCGATTTTAAGCTAACTTCCCGATGAGCTTAGACTAGAAACGTAAAACACAGATCAGAGCTCTGGATGACAATTTAATATTAACTGTTTTCTTTTATTTCTTCGTGTTTGTTTGTCTGTTAGGGTGTTTTTACTTTAGTTGGTGACAGTTAGATTGCCAGAAGCAGAATCAGTGCATATTTGGCGTCGAAAATCCATTATTGAATAAGAAATTTTTTGCTCACCTAAAAATCATGGATCACGATAGTTATACATATAGTGATTTTATTATCGGTTGTATAATAATTTAATATACTGATTGAAAAATTTATTTATTTAAGAAATAAAGCAATTACGAAAATACAAAAATTACTTAACCTAATTCGCCCATAGTCAAACTTGAAAACTAAAGCAATTTAATATATTTCATTTTTCACTTAAATGCTTTTTTTATACAGGGTGTCCAGCCTTAATGTGACCCAATAGCTAATTCCCGAACCATTCGGTTTAGATATGCACTTCCAGTTTGAAAAATGTTTTAAAAAAGGAAAAGTGCTTTTTTACGTGCTTTTCGAACCAAAAAACCCATTTAGAAAAAAATTACAAAAATGTTTACAATGTTTACAATGTTGGTGATTACAAAATGGTTACAATGTTTACAATGTTTTAAAAAAGGAAAACCGCTTTTTTACGTTCTTTTCGAACCAAAAAACCCATTTAGAAAAAAATTACAAAAATTAAATTTTTATACGGTCCCCAGGTCCTATCACTTATATTTAGGAAAAGATGCAGTACACAAAAACAAAGTAAACACAAAAAGTTTCATTTTATTACGATAAAAACTGACCAAGTTATGGAACTTTGAAAATCATACATTTCATCCATTTTCTCGGCCAATTTCAAGAAGGCCAATTTTCAAGAGTAAGGGACCGTCACCAAAGTGAAATTAATTGGAACTCTGCCAGGAAACATTCGCTCTTGCACGTCACTCTTATGTAAATCGTTTTTAAATTTAAAAGTACACACATTACGTTAATATTACAATAACTGAGTACTTAAGAAACAAAATTTATTCTGTGTACGTGTAAAACATAGATAAAATAAAATATTTTGGACGAAGAAAACTTTTCAAAAGCAGTTCCAAAAACTTAGACTTATTTGCCTGAGGCTTCAGACTGATTTGCTGCGGTACTGATCATGGCAAACGTTAAAAAACTGTTGTGTAGTCGCTTGCAATTGCATACAGTCGTATTCTAATATTACGAATTCTAGTACAGGAGAACGAGATGTATACAAAGTATGGGCAGTGTAATCGAAATAAGAGAGAGGCGGCAAGACTTTATGCCATTAAATTTCCCAGTCGAAGACATCTATCTTATTGTACAATTGCCCGTGCTGTTCAACGCTTGTATAGAACTGGGAGTTGTCATAGACGTATTCCCTTGTCTCGTGCCACACCTTCAAGCTTGCGGATACCCGCTGAGGATGTTCTAGGATATGCCCTGGCTCATCCAGAAAGTAGTGTCCAGGATATTAGCAAGGCTTGTTCCTACTCAAAATCGACGGTGTGGAACATATTACATACGTACGGTGCATTTCCTTATCGTCCAGTCCTGGCGCAGGAGCTAATGCCTGGAGACCAGTTGTATACATCTCGTTCTCACATACTAGAATTCGTAATATTAGAATACGGCTGTATGCAATTGCAAGCGACTACACAACAGATTTTTAACGTTCGCCATGATCAGTATCGCAGCAAATCAGTCTGAAGCCTCAGGCAAATAAGTCTATTTTTTTGGAACTGCTTTTGAACTGCTCAAGTTTTCATCGTCCAAAATATTTTATTTTATCTATGTTTTACACGTACACAGAATAAATTTTGCTTCTTAAGTACTCAATTATTGTAATATTAACGTAATGTATGTACTTTTAAATTTAAAAACGATTTACATAAGAGTGACGTGCAAGAGCGAAAGTTTCCTGGCAGAGTTTCAATTAATTTCACTTTGGAGACGGTCCCTTACTAGCTTCTTGAAATTGGCCGAGAAAATGGATGAAATGTATGATTTTCAAAGTTCCATAACTTGGTCAGTTTTTATCGTAATAAAATGAAACTTTTTGTGTTTACTTTGTTTTTGTGTACTGCATATTTTCCTAAATATAAGTGATAGGACCTGGGGACCGTATAAAAATTTAATTTTTGTAATTTTTTTCTAAATGGGTTTTTTGGTTCGAAAAGCACGTAAAAATATTCTTTACCCTTTTTAAAACATTTTTTAAATTGGAAGTGCATATCTAAACCGAACGGTTCGGGAATTAGCTATTGGGTCACATTAAGGCTGGACACTCTGTATAAAGTATACATTTGGGATCAAATTTTGTTAAAATTTCAAATGCCGTCCAAAAAACAAAAAGTATTTGCTGTGAATATTCATTAGTTTCGACCAAAAAAAATCTCGACGGGCAATAAAAGTAACTTAAAAAGAGGGGATTTTTTGCTGTGTACGTTTGTCATTAGAGCAAATTGGACGATAAGAATTTCTCGACGGATCTCCAGTCAAGGAAACATGAAATCCAATTTCAATCCATGAAGTCAATTTTTCTTTCAATCCATTCAGTTTGCTCTTTTAATCGTTTGCAGACAAAATCTCAAGGGAAGTCAGATTTATAAAATGTATTTTTCCAAATACTATAGCTCACCATTTTCCTTTGTAGGAGGTTGACTTTTCTCATTGCCACTAGATCGAGATGTTCAAAATGGATTTTAAAATTTCAAACACACCAGACTAAAAAGCAGAAAATAATTATTGAATTTTTTTCTAAATCATATACATACCATGTTTTTAAAACGGATTAAAAAGTGTAAAATAATTCATCTCCTCACCATAGAGATTATGACCACATACAGGAAGTTATCCTAAATATTTGTTTTATTATATAATATTTATTTTATTAAATATTTGTGTTATAATTTTTTTTACTAACTAATAAAATGATACTTGGAAGATTTAAAACGATAAGCGTGGGGCACACGCAATAGATAATAGTAAAGAACGACAGAGTAGCAATCGCTAAAAAAACGCACATAATTGCATTTCATTTGCAGTACAATAAATCTCTTAGTGACTTAGGTGAACTATTCAATCACCAATAAGTGAAATGCACTGACGCATTGTGAGGGAGAGACGCTTGGACAGAAAAAGCTTCCTCAGTAAAAGCTATGGTTAAAAAATTACACACGAGTCAATACAAATCTTTATATTATGGAGACTAGAAAGTAATGTACATGCAAAAATTCTAACATGTAAAAATAATAGTTCCCTATTATTTTTGCATGTTAGTATTTCATGTAATCGAAACAACAGGCGTTAATAATACAAAATTTAGCGTGTATGAGAGCGGTACGTAAAGCAAAGTTTGTAACAAGGGTACTCAATAAAAGAGGATTTTTCAAAAATCGCAGCATGTGGAGAATTAGGGGCTGAAACGTTCTTTTCACATATCGCTGTCAATCTCAAAGAGAGAGAGATATGCATAAAGTTTTGTTATAAAATTTAACACACATTAATATCTAAAATTCAATTTCAGGAAATTTTGAAATTCGCCCTCCAAGAAGAGAAAGGTGGTTACCCTCCCCTTTTTTCATACTATACCTTTCTTGCAAGGGAAGGGTATCTATGAAATTCTTTCTTTAAAATGCAACAAAACTGGACAAAACTTATTTGTAATTAAAATTTTATTCAAAATTTATTCAAACACAAAAAAAGTAATTTATTCCAAAAGCATCGATTATAAAACATTGTCCAGAGCAACACTCCTTTCGAGGAAAACTCTTTTGAAAATCTTTTGGATACTCCTGTAAAAGAACCATAAATGCTACATACAGCATTTACAACAAAGTAAATGGTACAATAAAAAGGAATAACATACATAAATTTAGTCGCAATCGATGCTTATTTGCAGAAGTTAAATTATGCACGAAGAGACAGACTAACAAACAAACCAGAGTTAGTTATAAATGATTTGCAACTTTGTGGGAAAATGCTAAAAACGACATTAATTTCCAGCAGAACTCTGCGCCGCAAAAACATTCATGGCAGCGTAACGACTGTAGAAATTCAGTGGAGGCATCGGAAAATTTTTGATAAAGAGCACAATGAAAATGGGTGTATGCATCTATCTATTTATCTATCTATCTATGTGGCACATTCACCCAGGGCCGTTCTTAACCTCATCGGTGCTCTAGGAACTTTAAATTGTTAGGGAGGGTTCAATTGTTAGGAATGGATTTTCCCTTAACTCTCTTACTCTTTTCCCTACGATTTTGCATCACCTATGGACCCGCCGTGTCATGGTGGTCTATTCTCCCCCAGTTGTCGGGAAAAAATCGGTGAACTCTGCCCCACCTTGAGGTCACTTTAGGTAGAGTCTTAAGGAGGAGGATCAAGGGGCTCTTGTGATTGGCTAAACAACCTTCCGAAGTTGTTACCACAGGCAATAATTAAGCAACTGGGTCTGGCCAGTTGGCAGCTGACCACCGACTATTTCTTAACAACCGTGGGAGAATAGACCTCCTAGACTGGCAACCAACAACCGCAAGGAAAGCACAGAGGTATGGTTTGGCCACTCTTGTTCATTACTTACCTTACAGCATCACGGGGCGCGTCCGGCGCCTCATGTATCTTATTTTGACCTGTCTGGACCGGCTATACATGCACTTTAAAATTTACGGTAAAACTGTAGAAATAACGGTTAGTATACTGTAGAAATATTACAGAATGACTACATGTGCTCCGTAAAATATACGGTTTAACAGTAAAACAATGCGGTATAATATTTTACAATAAGCCGTTAAATGAAAAGGGGGGAAAATGCAGTATAATATTTAACGGTAAGCCATTTCATTTACAGCAAAAAACCGGCACCCCGATTGCAAAAAGCCGGACCCCCGATAAAAAAATCCCTATTGTTGAAAGTTTAAACTAAGCTTCGTACATATACATATAAAATTATGACGCCGACTGTACACCAATGTAGAATTCTGCGGCGGCGTCATAGTACAAGTGCCCAGCGATGGCGGCGTGGGGTGGCACAGCAGACCCCCACTTTCCAGTACACCTAATATAATGAAAACTGCAGTGCATTAAGCTACAAGTTTCAGACACATTTGTTTATTCAATACATTTTTACAGCCCCACACTTAGTACTTTTCTTCTTCAGAAATCATATTTCAAATACTAATATTTTCGAAAAATTAATATAAAAAAAATTAATTGAGATCCGACTCCAAGGTCTTATCTTTTGATACTGTCAAGGTTAATTTTTAACAAGGCTCATAATTAGACGTAATGACTAATGAGGAAAATGAAACAAAGGAACCAACATTATATTACGAATTTATCTTTTTTCTAATCTTAATGAGCAATTATAATTTTAAAAAATGCCAAAAAATGTAAAAACACCAAAAACAATTTCGATACATGGCGCCTTAACGAAAAAAAACCCAGATTATTTCTAAAAGTAATATTTTAAAAAATGAAACAGTTTTTTCCCCTTGCACTCTAAAAGTAATTTTCTGATTTGTACGTATTTTATGGTCCATGGGATTAGTTTGTTGCAATTATTAATAACCAGAAATTATTAATACTGACCAAATAAAACGGTTATAAAACAGTGAATGATTTATGAGAATTCATCGCAATAACCGGTTGTTATTAACAATTTCTATCGGAGTTTGAAGCAATGTAATAATTTTCAAAACTTTTATTTTGAGATTTCCACTACGCAGGCGTATATTATATTCCAAACAAATTATTAACGAATGGCAGCTGACTCGGTATTTTTGAGAGGTTTTCCCATTTAAGGTTAAGCTGTGGCCGAATTCCGGTTGACTACTGAACCAACGCCACCTAGAGAGGAAAGCCGCGGCGCTTACTTGTGACGTCACATCGAGTAGGTAAAGCAAAGCGTTTCCATTGGGTTTCTCCTTCTCCTTCCATCCTTCCTTTCCATTGGGTTTCTCCTCTCTCCCGCGCCGCGGGAGAGAGGAGAAACCCAATGGAAAGGATTTTTACACAAAGATGGTCTACACATGAATTTGAGGAACAAAACATGAATTTGAATGTAAACGTTTATTGTTAAAGTGGACATTTTATTTCATTTTTTATTCATTTATTTATTTATTTATTTTTTTTTCATAATTTCTGTGCGATCCCTGCAATGATCATCCGACGGAATATTTTTCCTTTCAAGAGCTACTGAAAATTGGTTCAAGTCAGTAAATACTTAGCTTCATATCTCTGGCATTTTAAAAGAAATTTTGTGCATCACCTTAGTAGTATATGGAGCACATTTTACTAATTGGAAAAATTTTTAACGCGAGAGTCGAATACTAATTTAAAAAGTATAACTTTTTAAAAATTAATGAGATTAATTTTTTTAACGTATTCTTTGTTCGTATCTTATTTTGATTTTTTTTTAAACTTGCATTGCCTACTTATCTCTTGTGGATAAAGAATTAAAGCACCTTACAATCTTTCTCGGACGCCTTTCGCCAGTTATTGACTATTACATAAATACAAACTGTACCTGAACATACAAACTGTCCAAAGATCATAGGTGAAGGAAGAAAAAAACAATTCCCTAATCCCCAAAAATTCCCGAAATATTTCAAGGCTGGCCATTTTGCAAGCCGAACATAATAATCTGCCAGCACGTCAGCAGCTGTTTAGGAAATCACCGCATTAAATTTTTGATATGTCATATGGAATGAGTCCGCCGCACTCGTTGCAAGTTGACAGTAAATTCGGCGCCTTCAGAGCCATTTGTAACCATAACGACGACAGAAACGTAATCTGCTGTCCGCTAAATTTTATGACGTACTTATTAGAGACAATAATTGACGTTTAAGTGATCTTTTCTTTCTTTTTTTTAACAAATAGTTTTGAGTCAAATTGTTTCCGATGATTTTTGTTTTTTGACCAATTTAAAATTGCTGTTTTAAAAAATGTTACAAAAAGAGCAATTTTTTAAAGAATCGAATGATTTTATGACATAAATATTAGAAGTAATAGCTCATGTTTAAGTGATCTTTATTTCTCTTTTTCAACAAGCAGTTTGGAGTGAAATAATTCCAGTTCAATTTTTGAAAATTTAAAGCTGGTGCTTAATAAAAAGTGCAAAATTTGAACAATTTTTTAGAGTCAAAAGATGCTATATTTTAAGACATAATTATTGGAAACAATTACGGACGTTTAAGTGATCTTTACTCCTCTTTATTTTATTCTTTCCTCTTTTATTAAGTAGTAAGATAGAGTCAAATGGTTCCTGATCACTTTTTGAGCAATTTAAAGTAGCTGTTCTAAGAAATGGTGCAAGATTTGAAAAATAGTTTAAAAAATCGAACGACACCGAGTTTTACAACATAGTTAGAACAATAACTACCATTTGTTTTCTATATCTCTTTTCTTCATTCTTTCTTTTCTTTTCTTTTTTTTTTCTCCCAAGTATTTTTCAGTCAAATAGTTACTGATCAATGTTTGAACAATTTAAGATAGATGCTAATTTCGAACAACATTTTAAAGAATTGAATGACGCTAGAAATTCGAACGAATTTAGACTGTGCTTTTATAAGCTGTCATCCTCATCTATTTTTATAAAATCTCAACCTGGAATAGTTAATACGGTAAAAGAGAATTGTTTCATTTGTTCCAGTAAAAGAGCTGTCAATATTATGTTTACCATTTTTAATGGAAAACATTGATTTATAAACTTTAGTAATACGTACCAAATGTTTTAAAACATAAAAAACTTGTACGAAATGCAGTTTAAACAAGGACTACTATAACATCTTTGAAAGATTTTTCCGTCTTTCTGTAGAACAGGAACTAGGGCAACCTTTGGAAATCTGGGACCAAACTTTAGGATGTTACAGAACTCGTGGGCCGTATCATTGGGATTTATGGAGAAGAAAGGACAGACACAAGGGGGGGGACAAAAGCCTTGGGGGAGGACTTTTCTGAGTATCTAGCGCGTATTCATGTTACATCTGGAGAAAACCGCCCAAAACTCCAGACCGACGGCCCCGCGAGAGGACAGAACCCTGTTCTTCCACTTGAGCCATCTCCCAATGTCAATGGCTTTAACCACTGTGCTACACATTGGTATGGGGTGTGTGTGTGTGTGATTAAGGCAAACCTGCGCGAGGGGTATCTGATAGAGATGAGACGGGCTCAGCCCGAGCCCGGGCTCGGGCTGTGTAATTCACAATTGTGTTCGGGCTCGTGAAAAATTTCTCCTTTATTGAACATACTGCTTGAAATAGATTTTTAAAAGTGATTCATGAGGAAAATTAAAGTACTTATAAAAAATAAATAAATATATAAACAAATAAAAATAGCGGAACGGGCGCCTAGAAGGTGCGTGAAGCTCTTTGGGTATTTTAGAACGGCGGTTCATATTCCTTAGTCATGAAATCCGATATTTTTTGATAAAGGATGGATACAAAGAATTAGAAAGTGCATTGGGAATTTACAATTATATTTGTCTTTAATTTGCACAAACGGCAAAATTTATTGTATTCTATCAATGAAGTAATTGAATTTTTTTATTTTTAACTGAAATTTTGGGGCTCGGATTAAAAACCCTCGGGCTCGGGCTTCAAAAAATGAGCCCGAACTCATCTCTAGTATCTGACTACGATGGGGGATGCCTTGGTAGGAGGACTTTCTAAGGGGTTCTAACGCGTATTCACGTTTATCTGGAGAAAACCTACCAAAACTCCAGACCGTTAGATAGACGACCGCGCGATGGGACCCGAACCCGGGACCTTCTCACTTCGGCCGTCTACCATTTTCAGTGATATAACTACTGTGTCATGGTGAAGCTCATTGGTATTGGGATTTATGTTAGATTTTGAATGGTTTATACGGGGTTTCGATATGCTCCGCGGGCCGGATTGAAACCAGGAACGGGCCACATCTGACCCGCAGGCCGGAGGTTGCCAATATGTACTATCAGTGTAAATTTTTTTTTCAATATTGTACATGCTATGGTCCACAGCAATAACACGTACATTTCGTAGCAGTGGATGCTTATTTGCGGAAATCACAGCACAAATGAGTGGGTACACACACAACGCGAAATCATAAGCAGTTTTCGACTTTATCGAGAAGTTATTGGAGACGTCCATAAATGACGTCCGACGTTTTTTCAGAATTTTTGACTCCCCCATTTATCACAAAATGTAACACTTTACCGTAACCCCTCCCCCCACTACCCCCTTGTTACTTGTCACTCTATATTACAAAAGCATATACTTGAAATTCAGAAACAGAGTCTGCATTGTATATACTGCTTGTTTGTTTGTTTGTTATGGCAAACCTACACTAGGGGTATCTGCCGACGGGATGGGAGAGGTATCTTGGTCGGAGGACCTTTTATTTTAAGGGGTTCTAACCATACTTATAGCTAAATTTTCCGTTCACAATTCGTGCGACTTTGCTTAACTGTTTATGTAGCATTTGTGGCCTGGACGCTTATTTCCGTTTTTATCGTTCTATTTTTAAGACAAAAATTTACATAGCTGCTCTGCATAGGCATGCAATTTATGATTTGTGAAAAGTTCTGGAATAACATTTCAGAGGGCAGTGGTATTTTTCATATTTTTGAAACATACTTTTTATAAATGAGGACTATTTCAATGTATCCACATCCACTAAGCCTTAGCGATATTTTTTTATACGCCAAGAAGGTTTGTAATGCGTATGTTAGCAGTAAATTTCGCTAGTAGTTTACACGTATGACTGGCCAAATTTGGCGATAAGGCATGAGTCTAGCCTCTCAGCGCATTTTTGTGTCCCACAGGGTTATATCAACACTTGCTAGACAGAGAAGACCTGAGAACAGAACCTTTTTCGTCATCACTAGGTCTTCTAAGATGACGTCATCACAGCTTTACTTTGACAAAGTAAAACTATTTAAAATTTCTGGTGAATGATACGAATTTTAGAAATATCTTAAGTTGAAGATAAAAATTAAAATACTTTTCTGATAAAAAGTAATTTATTATGATTTTTTTCGTATTATATAATTAGTGATAGTTGAAATTCCCTATTTGTCGTTAAATTAAATTTTCTATCTTAAATCATTAAAATGTTTTATGGGGGAGTAAATTCACCACAAAATTTCAATAGTTTTACTAAATGAAATTAAATGTGTGATGCCGTCACATTAGTGGACCTAGTGATGACGTAAATGTTTCTGTTCTCAGGCATTGTATATCTAGGAGGTGTTAGTTATATTTGCCTCAAATTTCGAACGGATTTTGAATGATGATGCACTCTCTAGCGTATTTCTACTCTCCGGCTCTTAAGCGTATGCACTTTACATCTGGAGGAAAGGCACTATTTCCCGTTTCATATTTTATTTTTAAACTTTATGCTTTAATGAAATTAATGAGCATATATTTGTATATATTTATTTAAGTGAAGAATTTGTGCTGCTATACTATATTCTCAAAGCCAACCCTGAATGTCTTTTTCGAAAAACAAAGGGAAATACAGGTTAAAAAATTGCATGAATTTTGTTTTAAGTCCAATTAAAAAATGATTCTCATATTCTATTAATTTCAAAATAACTTCAAATTTTAATCTACTGATTTTAAATGTTTTTTCTTTAACCAAAATGTGTGATGTCATACTTCTCGTTACTACCTTCCTTCCTCTTATCACAAACTATCGCAGTTTCACGAACAAACCCTCCAAACGTGACAGCACTTTTGCAGGTATTTTGAATTTTATTGCTTTCGCATGTGCGGCAACGAATCTTCTAAAAAACTGCACATCTTCAAAACTCAAACAATCCGCTTCTGATAGAACGTTCATTGCTACGCGTTTTTAAGCTTTTACGAACTGCGCAGGGGAAAAAAATGCAATCATCATGTGACAGCAAAATAATACTTATTTCTGTTAATGAAAATTTTACTCAATGCATTCATCTTTGTCCACTTAGAATACACAATTACTTTCATATTCTATTTGAAACATTACAGTTATCCGTAGAAGCAGAATCCATTATGGCCACTTAGGTTGTTAAATTCAAGAACCCAACGAAACCTAAAGTCATTTCTAATGTTCTTAAACTTGGACGATAAAAAACATAAAAATCACATTGAACTTTAACCCACTCTGTTGCTTTAAAAATACTCGGATTTTCAATGCAGTTTATGTACTTCATTTCCTTCGCAAGCGTGGCAACATTTCGAATCCAACAGAAGAGGCAGCGACATCTAGTGGAGGAAAAATCGAATATATTTAGAGAGCTTTAGCTCAATAGATATTACCTATCCTTAAATATTATTCTGTGACTTAAAATAAGCCACACGATTCGATAAGACATTTCCCAACGACTATTACTAGCTATCGATCTTGCGAAATACCAATCTTAAGCAGATGTTCATAGAATGGAATCTGATTTTACGTGTTCTAGGTTCAATTTCGATTGCTATTGAGCCGTCAATAAAAATGCAACTTATATAAATGAACACTAATGCGTTACAGTAGTTTTTGTAATAAAAGGAACAATACACTCGTCGCATGGTTCATGAACAGTTTTAACCCCCTGGGCGCCTGAGACGTAAAATATTTTTCGCTCTCTTCCAGTTTTGTAAGTTGTTGATTCAACAAAATTCTCCAGTTAAAATAACCCCAACAAAATTTTGTTGATTTGAAAAACAGTGAGAACTGATTATTTCTAAATATATTTCCTTTTATGAAGATTTACTTTATATACTCTTAAAACGTCTGGAACACTATAGTCTGCTCAGAACTTTTCCTGGGGGCAGGTAATACTTTCCTTTTCTAATCTTAAACCCTGGTTTAACCAGATCATCTTTACAAGAAAACACCACAGTGACACAGTTTTATTCACTTCAACTTAAGACTTTTTCCATGTAGCTGTAACGAAAAAAATAACAAATGCAATTTCGAAGTAAACTATTAATTAACTAGTTACACAATTTCGAAGTAAAATGTTAATTAACAATATACAATTTCAAACCAAAATGTTAATTAATTAGATGTACAATTTCAAAGTAAAATTTTAATTAACTAGGTATGTAATTTCGAAGAAAAATATTAATTAACTAGATGTACAATTTCGAAGTAACGTTTTTATTAAGTAGGTATACTTAATGAAAGTCTACTTAATGTCTGTCTGCCTGCAGAAAAAGGTTTCTCCCGACATTTCTATATTTAGCTTCCAATGAATGTGTTTTCATAGACTGTTACCATAGTGACAGCATCCAAGGGCATTATTCTAACTTAACACACAAAAACAAAAATATTTGTCTCACGGGAGAGCTAACAAGATGTTATTGAAAAACTTCCAAAAATAACTTTTTAAGCTTCGAGTTTCAAGGAAATTGCTTCTGCTAGGGATTATAAGTGACTTTTTATACTCTTTTTCTATAGTTTTTCACTGTATTTGATCTCTTGGAAGAGGATTTATTTTATTCAACGTCTAATTTTTAAGTAAACTTTTTATGATTCGTATCTTAATAACTTTTGTTCATATGGGTTTTAATAAAACATCACATTTTTCATTAAAGTGCTTCTTAATCTTCTGTTAATTAACAGTTATGCATAGAAAAAAGTTTTACAAAAACTGAAAAACTTTTAGCCCTTTTTTATGAGTTAAGTACACTAATTCTGGAGAAAATACTGATAGATGTCAAAGAAGTAATTGCCGAAACAAAAATGAACAACCTTCAAAATAATTTTAAGCGTGAATTAAGCGGATTTGTATTCGTTAATGAAAATAATTAAATGGCTGTTAATTAATACTTTGAAAATGTCACTTAGTTTTGCTTGTACTGTTAAGCCGTGGGGGGGGGAGTATTTTTTCTGTATAAAAACATAATGAGCATATTTAGCTTTTTTGTTTTTGTCTTTTCTTTCACGGATTTACTTTAAGTTACTGTCTTCATTAAGATTATTTTTAACTGACATAGATTAAATATTATTTTGTTTTACCATAAAATCTATTTGACATTAATTCTTTTGATTTCCACTATCAATTTTGTCAAGGTATGAACCTACTTTAGGGGAACTTTTTAAAAAAGAAATAAAATTTTAATGAAAAATCCATGTTTTTAATTAAATTGGGGCAACGAAGCGGAAATTTTAAGTGCAGTTTCAATAAAATCCAAAGAAAACTTTGAAATATTTTTATAAAATTGCATTTACACCACACCTCTTGTACACATTTCTCATAAATATTTTGTAATAATATTTATACAATGCATAACTAACATATTTGTATCTGTGTTATGAGCCAAAAGATTTTTCAAAAGCTCTAATATTTACTAAAGTATTTCAAGTTTGAAAACCTAATATTTTTATGAAATAAAAGCATTTTTGAAGATAAGAATGGTCTTAAAATCAATGAAAACAGAAATATATTCTGCTTTAGAATACACCTAAGTAATGATCAAAATAGCCTGGCAAAATTTTCAAGTCAATATCTTAAACACGTTATGAGATATGACATTTATCGTAAAGAAAATTTACAAAAGACACACTTTTTCAGAAGGCGCATTTAAAAATTTTAATACTGTACGAAATACTGTCCTTCCGGTTCCTTATTTCGGCATAATTTACTTCTAGTTATTGTAGAAACAAAAGTAAAATAGTTAAATGATATCGTAGAAAGTATAAAATTAGCCAAATAAATAAATAAATAAAATCTCCAAAAAGTTTTTTTGGAGCAGTCTCAAACCTTAAATGATCACTTACTCTACAGTTTTTTTTTTTTTTTTTTTTTTTGAGGTTTCGCTTAAACGTACTACAAATCAGTAAATGGTATGAAATGGTTTCAAAATGGTTTCAACATAGGGCTGCGGTTCTCCATAGCGATCCTATGCAAAGAAAAAACTTTCTTTTCAAACGCCGTTGCAAGTTTTAATATCATACCGTTAGAAAACTAACTAAGTGAACCAACTCATGTGAACTAAGTGAACTGGGTTCACTATCTGGGATTTCTTTTAGTTCAGTGGAAAACGTGGCGTCATAAATTAAAAACTGCGCAAAACTAATGAACTCTGCTACGTCATTTACGTCCTATTTGCATATTTCTGTGGTTCTAAACAGCTGTTTAAGATAACACAGTTTGATATTTTCTCCGACACTAAAGTAAATAAAGTACTTTCTTCTGCTGAACCATGGAGTATTTATATATTTAAAATGAGCGTTTCTGGATGAGAAACAATAGCAAAGTGAGCTGTCACGTACGCGCCTTTCTGTTAACCCTTTGAGGCGCAACCCTTTCCCAATGCTAAAAGAAGGGCAGCCGTTGCCATCGCTCGACTTAACTACCAGCAAGAGGGCGGACGATCGAAACGTTCATCGCGTGCCACAGATATAGAGACCCTTTTTTGACGACAGCTGGCTGTGGCACAGCTGTCGTCAAGGAAGGTGTCGGGAAGGTGGCTGACCGATTCACTTAACCTTATGAAGCCAGCTGGAATTATGACACTTGTCCCCTGCATTCCATCCCCATTTCTATACTTTCGGAACAATTTTTATTTTGTGAACAGTTTCTTGCCGTGTGTTCTTTCTGTAAGTACACAATTAATTTTTATCCTATGTAAAATAAAATTTGGGATGTAATGTGAATTCACGCGAGAAGCCTTTTATAAAAACGCAGATTCTTTTCATTTTCATACAGCGCAAACAATGATTAATGCTGTCAATGACATTCGATACTGATTTATTTAAGCACGAATGAATGTTTCAGATTCAAAAATATCAATACAATGATGGAATTGTTCACGTAGTAAAATTTTTTTCCTTGTCAGAAACACGAATATCTGCTTATCACATTTTAGGAATAAATTTCATTTCATTATTTTTCAGTAGCACAATCATAAAAGGAAAAGAAACTGTCTTTTAAAATCATTGTTCACTGTTTGCACACCTTGGCTGTTATCACTATGTGTAACACAGTGTTCGTGTTAAAAAATTCAAACAAGGTGCTTCCATATTGATGTATTCTTTTTTAAGGGGAAATAAGTTAATATTAGGGGAGAGTTCCCCAAAACGGGATAGGCGGGCAAAACGGGATATTGAGCCTCGGAGCTTGACTGGTGGTGCTATTTCGCGGGAGACAGGCTAAACTAGTTCCCGACCGCCATGACAGCATTCTCAGTTGCTCAACGCTAGCCACGTATTTCGCAAAGAAATATTTTTTCAAAGTTCTCAAGCGAGATTTTTACTTACTTTGAACTTTTTTCGACTGCAGAACAACTATCCTTGTGCTTCTCCGTCCTTCGGAACAATTTCGGTAAGTACTGTGTTTTGTTCATAGCTGTTTTAACAACAATTTCATGTATTTAAATATTGCTAGTGAGTGACGGTTCAGGGGTCAGCCATTTATGTTGTCAAAAGCATCACGGTCGGGCAAAACGGGACACTTTTGGGGTGCCCAAAACGGGATACAATTTTGATGTGTCCCGTTTACCCGACCATTTCCATTAATGTTAAGGCAATGTGTTTAAGTTATTTTAATTGAAATAAGTAATGAATTAAAATATGTATAATCAATTACAACAACTGCAAGAAAACGAGGCCAGATACGAAGGATCTTCAAGTTCAGTCACAGCATCTAAGAGTTTGCAGTCATCACAGCCACTAGAGACAGTATTGAATGAATCACCTAGTGATGGGGGCACCGATAACACTAGCACAAACGCAGGACTTAGCCAACCGTCCACTTCAACAGGAAACAAAGGACTTGGGCTATACTATCGTCCTTCACTGCCATTTTCTATATCACCCAAAGAAATTCTACCTCCACCACGAGTGATTGGACCAAGACCTCAAAATAAACACTATAGGAGAAGAGGGAAAACAGCAATTATAACAGGAAGCCCCTATAAACTTGAGTTGGAAGAAGAGCGTGAAAAAAATAACGAGAAAGAACTCAAAAGCTGAAAAAAAGGGCTGCCAAAATACGTCTCATGAATGTTCCGAAGACAAAACAAACGAGGCGTAAAAGAAAACCAGTGGAGATGCAAAACAGGCAGATAAAGTTAAAAAATGTTACTCTGAACCTGAAAAAAACCACAATCATCATTTGCAAAAATCGAAGAAAATGGACCTAACATAAGAAAACCTAAAAAAAATCATCAGTTAGCCAAGGTTGGACGTGGTCGTCTTCAGAAGATGAAGCTGAAAAAGATGAAGTATGTATTTTCTGCAACGCTCTGTATCTTGAATCGAAATCTGGAGAAGACTGGGTACAATGCTCGAGCTGCCAGGGATGGGCCCACGAAGCTTCTACCAAAGCAGAAGAAGACGACACATATTTTTGCGATTTCTGTGTTATGTAATTTTTCAACTGTACAATTAAAAAGTTTCTTTCTATACAAACGCAGCCTATTTTTATTCTAAAAACTAAATCAATAGTAAAATCAGCAAAAACTTAATAACATACAAATCCCTATCCCTTTTTACCCACCCTTGGTAGGGTAAAACGGGATCGTGTAAGACTTTGTGAAACCAGTATTTTTCACATAAATATTATTGAACAAATGTGACAAAGGTATTTTAAGTAGTTGAAAAAGTGTATACTTTTAAATGACGTCTAACTTTGGAATGTACCTTGTACACAATAAGAAATAAAGCAAAGAATAGATAAGCTATCCCGTTTTGGGGTACTTTCCCCTATATATATTATATTATATACATATATATATGTATACATGTTCAAATATTCTCTAATATCTGCTTCACGATAAACTAACTACCCGAGAAGAGATGGAAATGAAAAATGTTGTAGCATTCAAAATGATTAACTAATTCCGTTTGTTTGCATTTTCTCAACATGGGATGCAGCAAGTTCCTACGACTTGGACAGCTTCTTAGGGGAAGAGGGCGAATGCATTTATCAAATCGGTTGTGTACAAAGTAAGTCAAGTTTTTTTACTTTCAAACAGCCAACAACCTGAGAAACAACGGCAGACAGTTATGATCACCCGAATGAGTGAGAAATCAAATTCTGCGTCCTAACATTTACTGCAATAGGCGCACGCATTTTACGTTAAATGAAGTAACTAGTTATATCTCTTAAATCAGCAGAGTTCACAACATTTAACACTGCCCCATTTCCACCCCTGACATTCCTCAGTATATTCGCAATTTTTTATTCTTCAGCTATGAATATTTAGTTGCCTTTTCTACAAATTAATGTAATGAGTAAAGTTTGAATAAACATTTTAGTCCCTTGGCCCTGAATTTTGAATAGAGCAGATAAAAACTCAATGAGTGGTTAGATGTGCTGCACTATATGTAGGTATCTTAAATATGAAATATTATAACATTCAAGCAATTACCATACTAATTAAAAAATGTTCTAATAAAAATAATGGAGCAAAATGAGAAACAGTTTTACAGTTATTTTCTATGAAATCTTTTGAAACAATTTCTTCGTACGTGAAAACATGAAAATACTCCACACGTCTCATGCATTTTGATTGCATGCATGCATGCATTCACGCATTCATAAAGAAGCATTTAACTTTTAGCTTCAAATGGCTTAACACGTCCATTATCTTCTCTGCTGGAGCTTTTCTTCCATCTACAGAGCAAAAATGATAACGCTCTGCTATTTTGCACACTAGGTTTTGGAAATAAAATTCTTGAAAATGAAGAATATAGAGCAGGACGTCAGGGCCGAAGGGGTTAAGGGAAAACATATATGTTTTGGAGTAAAAATAAAAATAAATACGAGGATTTTTTAAAACACTAGGGGCCAAGGCCCCTAGACTCGCTACGTTCGCTTTTCTTATGAGGCATTCGGCCCCTAATAAGGCTTATTCGTAAAAAAGGCCCAATTTCAACAAACAAAACACAAAGGTTGGATCAGATAGAATGTTACCGAGCTACACATTGCATGGTTCTTGCATGCTCCTTGGAACATAAAAATTCCCCATTGATTGAGAACCGCTGCCTTAAATTACATTCAGATAATAGCATTTAGAACTTTCTTCAATGCCTCAATGTTTTTTTCACATTATTAAAAATGCCTTAACGCAGGCTGTTTTGTTAAGTGCGCTTTTGCGGAGTAATCGAATTTTATGCAAAGCTTTGAGTAAATTTTTATCACGTACTAGATTTTAACCCATTGATTAGCTGGGACGCAAAATTCCGTTTTTGACATCTAACTTTTGCTGCTATACTATTCTTTTTCTATCATTAATTAATGGCCTCACCATGGCTCAGTGGTTATGCCACTCGAAATGGTAGACGGCCGAAGTGTGAAAGACCTGGGTTCGGGTCCCATCGCTCGGCTGTCGATCTAACGGTCTGGAGTTTTTGCAGGTTTACTCCAGAATACGCGTCAGAACCCCTAAGAAAGTCCTCCTACCAAGGCATCTCCCACCCTTGGAAGATCGCCCTAGCGTAGCGTTGCCATCATCACGCAAACAAACAATCTATCATTAATTAAATAACTCTTATGCATCATAAACTAGTTTTCATCCCTGTTGGTCATAATCTGGCCCTGTTTAGCACCGCAAAATATTTCCTGCGATTCGAAAACGTGTCCCGTTTAAAAATTCAATCGAAAATAATGCTGGATTATTCATTGTTGAAAAAAAAAAACAGCATTCAATTCTTTTTCCGGCAACGTAATATAAAATATGGAATTATTTCGTGCGTGGCTTATGTTTTGCTTGTGAGTCCGTTATTCAGATTGAGTTTCGAAAGGGGCTTTAAACTCGTTACATCGAAATAGTGTAGATTTCAAATGTGAAAACTCAGTAATTTTATTTATTTTTTTCAACTGGCAATTTTATTCATTGTTACTGTTTCCAAGACAACCAAACCGCAAGATATCATACCGAAATTTTTAAGCAGCTGCTATTGAATTGGAAATCCTTTTTTACTTTAAAAATTCGTAAAAAATCTCTTAATTTATATTTCTTCCCCGTTTTTCTTTTAAAAGAGGGCGAAATGCATGCTCCGTCATTTGACAAAATATCAAAAAGTTATGACGGATTCAATTCAAGATGCAATAATTCTAAAATTATTTTTAAAAAAATTATCGTCAAAATTAATTTTCTGTAAAAAATTCCCAAAAATCTGCAAATTATGTTACACAGTCAGAACAAACTGTTTTTAAAAGAAAATTTTCTCCTCTATCCGATGCAATTACCGGCGTACGTATTATGCGAGAAAAAATGCCAAAAATCGCATAAAACATGAAATAAAACGTTTTCTGATTCGAATTTCGAAAAAAGCGTTCGGAGATATGTTAGGACATGTTCTAATGAAGCCGTATACAAAATTTGGTATGTCTGCGACCACCCGTCTGGGCGCTATGCGATCGAAAGGCACACGCATAAGAAGATCGGAGGTTACACACTTACCCACATATATAGTCAGCTAGCCAGCCAGCTACAAACTTTGTTTTCTCACGGATTTTATTATATTCTAGCTGCGTACCCGTTCTCCGCACGGTAGGGAACGAAACTTTTTCTTACATGTATAATTCGAATTGATTCCAGTAATGGGGAATCTAAAAATAAACAAAATGATTTGACTCTTGGCGTAAAGTTACTCATTAGTTATTCGTAAAGTTAGTATAAATACTGATCTGAGAACATTGTTAATATTATGAAACAAAAAACTATGTCGGTGTCATTGGCGATCAGAAAAAGAAAAGCGTGACGGTTCCTAAAAATTTCTAACTTTCAAAATGTCTCATTTCTACATCATACTCTTTTTTAGATTTAAGTTATACCATTAATACCTTAGATACTACATGATGTGAAGAACCGTTTTATTTTATAATTAAATAGTTGTGTGTACCCGCTCTTCGCAAGGCAAGAAGAGAACATTTTCCTAAAATGTGATCATAACTACTTGTGACAAAACAGAATCTCCAAGAAAAAAAAAAGTTCAGGTACAGTCTTTTCTGTGGAAACTACCGCGGGATATATTAACGCGACTTAAAATTATTTAATGTTTAGTTAGCTGTGATGTAAGACGGCTGTTGAAAAACGAATAGAAACGAATAGTTTCACGAAGTATTTATTAATGCAGTATATTGTGCTTTGATTAGTATTGCCGTAATATCTACTAACTATTAATTATACCATCTTTTACTGATACCAATATATTTTCGTTTTTCCATCTTTAATGCTTAATTTAAAGAAACGGTTTAGATATTTGCTACGAATGTAGTCTTTTATTGTTTGGCGATTCTTTGCAATTTACGCATTAGCAAAAACATTAATCGCTTCACTTTATCGTTGTCACTAAAACAGCTCTCCATACATTTTTATGCATAATTCTTGTCAGATTGACGTATTTAGCACTGCAAAATATTTCTTGCGATTCGAAAACTGTCCCGTTTAGAAACTCAATCGAAAATAATGCTGGGTAATTCATTGTTGTAAAAACAGCATTCAATTCTTTTTCTGGCAACGTAATATAAAAAATGGAATTATTTCGTACGTGCCGTATGTTTTGCTTGTGACTCCGTTATTCTGATTGAGTTTCGAAAGGGGTTTTAAACTCGTTACATCAAAATGACGTATGAATTTCGCATGCGAAAATTCAGTTATTTTAAAGTAATTTTATTTATTTTTTTCAACTGGCAGCTATTCAGTTTTAGTTACTATGACGGCTAAATTTGCAAGCTTAATATCAAACGAAATCTTGAAGCACCTGCTTTTGTATTCAAAATCCTTCTTTACATAAAAATTCGTAAAAAATCTCCTAATTTATATTTTTCCCCCGTTCTTCTTTTAAAAGTGGGCGAATTGTATGCTCCGTCTTTTGCGAAATATAAAAACAGTTAGGACGGATAGAATTCAAGATGCAGCAGTTTTAAAAATATTTTACGAAAGTCAGCGTCAAATTTAATTTTATTTGAAAAATTCCCAAAAATCTGAAAATTATGTTACACAGTCCGAACAAACAGTTTTTAAAAGAAAATTTTCTCCTCTATCCGATGATGTAAATTTCGTTTTCTTGCGAGTGTAATTACCGGCGTTATTACGTATTAAGCGAGAAAAATCGCTAAAAATAGGACAAAACATAAAATAAAACATTTTCTAATTCGAATTTCGAAAAAATCGCTCCGAGGCGTGTTAGGATCTGTCCTAGTGAAGCCGTATGCAAAATTCGGTAGGTCTGCGACCAACCGTCTCGGCGCAATGCGATCGAGAGACGCGCGCAAAAAGATCGGTGGTCACAAACTTGCCTACAAACCTACATAGCTACATACAATGTTTACTCTCGGATTTTATTATATAAGATAAGACTAGTTATGCTACATGCTGAAATGTAGCTTATAATACTCAGGAATAGTGTAGCTTTCTATCAGTGAAAAATTTTTTCGAATCGGTTCACTAGTTGCAGAGATCCCCATTCAGCGTAATGTAATTCTTATGAGTGCCCCTGTAAAATAACTATTTGTGATATATGGAGGATATATTTGAGATATATGAAGAATAAGTTAATTTTCAATATTGCCACTGTCGATTAAACTTCTAAAAGTAACGCCGAAATGCCCCCATGCGTGCCAGTGTAATGTCCCAAATAGGGAGGTACTTTTTGGGATTTTTCTTGGAAACAGTTGTACCTTCAAGAAATGTTTTTTCATAATATCAAACTACTATGTTGATACTACATTTCCATGTCAATAGTTTTCCTGTGGGAAGTCGGCTTCAGCTGCACCAATGCTTCGAAATTGTGTAAATTAGCGCTAAGGACCATGTTTGGGGCCCCGTACCGTGGGGCCCTGGGGGCCTTCAAAAATTTTTAACATTGGATTCACTTTATATGAAGATATATAACTGCACTGTGCAAAAAGTTTTTCTGTATCACGTCAGAGCCAAGATTTAAAGCATTCTTAAAACTATGTTTTTTAAGAAATTGAGGGTATTTTGGGGGGCCCTAATTTGGGGATCTGACAATTTTCGAATGAATTTAATTTGAGATGTTAATATACAAGGTATATTATAGGATAAAATGAAAAAATTCTCTGAAGCACCTCTGAGCCAGTCGCAGTCGAGACAATAAAGCGGCAAAAATGGCCCTAAATTAATTCGACGTTGCTCCTCTGGGGTACTTTGACCCCCCATAACTCCAAAACTAAAAGAGGTAAATCAAAAATATTTCAGATTTGTTCTTTCCTTGGGTAAGGCAACACAATAAAAGAAAATCATGAAATTCTGAGATGGTGATGGGAACTTTTTTCTATTGACCTGCCCGATTTGCTTTTGCAACGGCTCTTAAAATTAATTTAGAACGAAAGATGTTTCGCAAGGACGTACCCAGAAAAAAATTTCGGGGGGGGTCCAAATGGTGAAAAAAGCAGAATTTTTCACAAAAAGACTTCATCATTCTTATTTTGTTAACAAAAACTGAAATTTCGGGGGGGGGGTCCGGACCCCCTGGACCACCCCCCTGGGTACGTCCTTGATGTTTCGTCTGTTGCATTGTTATTCTACCTCGCAACCTCCATTTCGCATTGTTATTCTACCTCTAAATAACAATGCGAATATGAAATACGTATATTGTTAAAATAAATTTATAAAGAAGGATTTTTCGCATGTTGCGAATATGAAAATTTCAAAAATTTTCTTTTTTTTTTTTTAAATCGCGAAATCGTCTGCTTGCTTTAAAATGATCTTTTTGGAAGACGCAATATGGCAACATGCTTCCATCCGAGAATTATCCTAGTCATTAACCATTCAAGATTGAAAAAAAAATCCAATAAATGCGAAAATTCTGCACGTTCGCGAGAATGCGAATTAACCGGAGAACCGTTCTATCACGCGTTCTCTCTTCCGCATCCCACCCTGCATCCATTGGATTCTGCCAGAGGCATCCCAGAAGAGTACGAACCCAATCTCCGGCATCAGATGCGATTGTGGCAGTTGGCGCGAAAACACCGTTTTGTCGGACGGGGCAACCATCGCCTCTCAGAACAGTTGCCACTGCTTAAAAATCACAACATAAAAATAAGGAGCAAAACGAAAAGATATTAATTTTACCCGTTTTTTTTTATTTTTAGTTAATGAGCTTTCAAAACATTAAAAAATATAACCACAATATAAACGCATTATCCAAATACAGGTTCTGTAGACCCCCCTATAACACAGTAGACATGTTTCGTGTTATAGGGTAGACATGTTCCGTGTTATAGGTACCCGTATTTTACGGGTCCTGAGTTATTGTCCACCTGGAGTGTAAATCACGCTGTTCAACCGCTACACACCTTATTTGAGCAATTTATTTCAAATTTCACTTAAATACTGATTACTTGATACTACGTATGCACCAGAGATAAATGATATTCACTTCCTCTAAATTAAATCGGGTTCAAATTCGCAGATTTATTTTAAGTACCAGGTTACCGAACCATGCTCAGAATCTAAAGGCTCTTATCAATACACTTAACAGTAATCTTTTACATCGTTGTCGGATCACTCATTCATTATCAGGAAAGCTTTGATTGGCTATCAATGTTACAATGGCAGGTACTTTGTTTTGAAGAGGGATGCTAAATATTCGATGGAAGTGCCATCAGGGTTGAGCAAAAAGTAGTTTAACGTAAGGTGCCCCCTTTCCTTCTGCAGCAGAAAGTACGTCAACGAGTGTATCAGCGAAGATCTTGGCTGATACAATGGGAATTCTTCATGCATTCACTAACAGCGTCTTGCGGACAGTTAAATTCACAATCAACAGCGTCTTGCGGACAGTTAAATTCACAATCAACAGCGTCTCAACAGCGGTCACAATCAACAGCGGACAGTTAACAGCGTCTTGCGGAAGTTAATGCTTACCTTATAAGAGATATGATAAAACCCAGATTTTTGAATAATTTTACTCAGAGACATAATACACAGATCGCTTAAATACCGCCACTACTTCTTCTTGACTTGGTACGACTAGTTTTTGTGTTACTAGGTAGATATTGCTGTCTGTCTGGAAGAAAACATATGTGTTTTGCTCGCAAGGTTCTTTTTGGGCCACCTTCCCCTAAAATCCCACACTGTGGTAGTCCCCAGTTTTAACTGCAATGAATTTGCTTCTTCTAAACGTTTATCATTAAGCAGCTCTCGGCTTCAACGTTGTTACCAAGTACTTTCAACTGATGTTTTCTTATATAGGGTAGGCGCACCAGTAATTGATACTTTGCCAGATAATGTATTATAATAAGCTTTTATCTGAGAATTTGGAGCTTCAAATGGAGCTATCTAGCACAAATTTAGATATTTGTTTTCAATTTCATGCTTTTTTTACGCTCTAGCTAGCAGAAATTGAGATTTTAAATTCAGTGCTGAATCATTGCATACAAAATCAACAAATTTTAAGAAATCATTGTGCCGCGCCATTTTTTAGACTTTGCTATTTTATAGCTTAATTTTTTACCCCCAAAAAAGTAGTTGATAAATGATATGGTAGAAAACTCTTATACTCCACTTTAAAACAAAATAAAAGCTGTCTTGTTATTCGAAAAGAAAGAGAGGATACACTTTTTTGAAGTAGTACGAAAAACTAGCAAATATGGTTCATGGGTCCAGAAATAGAACATATTAAAATATATTCTTACCCCCTTGAATTGTACTTGAATGCAACTGGGAGAAGTTATATTTTCATACATATATGAACATCTGCCAACTCTGAGAAATTGGCAAACTAATAAAGAAAAATCTAATAAGAACTATAAGATTTTTTAGGTCAGACTACATCTTGTAAACATACCTATTTCAATCAAACTGAATTGAACAAAGTGTTTTGTACGGTAATTGCCGTAGTTTACTTAACTTATTTTCAATAGCAGTCAGGAGTGCTTTTTGTATTACTTCAAAAGTGTGTACCTCCTCTGTCTTTTTGGAATAACAAGCCAAATTTTGTGAACCACTATTTGATGCCCAAATAAGGTACAGTGGAAAAAAACTTGTTTAGGTGCACAAGTAACTGACACTTTACGAGATATTTTAATATGATAAGCTTTTATTTCAGAACTTTCATCAAATGGTGCTATACAGTACCAATTTAGACGTTGATATTCAATTCTTTGCAACTTTTTTTTAATCTCCCGGGGCTCTAGGTCTCAGAACTTGAGATTTGAAAGTCAGTGTTCGGAATATTCTGGTTTTCAGTCGCTAGCCTAATGCTGAAATTAAGAGAAGTTAATTATCAACCTGTTTCTATTTAAAGCATATTTCTTTCTAGAAATGAATTTAAATTGCAGTTGTATCAAATAATTAGCAGAAATACCCGTCGCTGCCAGATTAGTACGTAATACAGATTATCAAGAAATACTGAATTTTTGTCAGCATTGTAGGAGTGCAAAGAATATATGTAGCATATTGGTAAAAGCATAGAAAACAAAGTTATAAATTCTGTGTATAGTTAAAAGCTTACAGGTTGCATAGTAACAAAGTGCTGAGTGAAATTATCAATGGAGAATACATATTAATTTCGAAATTAACATTTTATTTTAGTGCAAGAGCTTTTAACATCCAGAGGTCAGTGATCACTTGTAACTAAATTTTGTTTGACTCACTGCAGATATTTTAATATTATGGCTCAAGAAAACTTTGCACAAATTGCGAAAAATCTAAAATAACTTATAAACTAAAAAAAAAAAAAAAAAAAAAAAAAAATCAATGACATTTCAAAAAATGAAATATGGCTCTCTATATATCAAACCAGACTCCATAAAGTGATTTCATTTTAAAACATTTCAATGTTAAAATTTATACATTTTTTTTTCAAAAAATCCGGCATTTATTGTTTTAGTCATTATTGATCATGTTACTAAATTTCGTTCTATCCTTTAAAGCCGTTTCTAAGGTGTGCGAGAACAAACATTTCATGATTTTTACAAAATTTCAAAATCTATGAAATATTTTTAAAAAATTCTGTAGATTCTCACAAATTAAAAACTTTTTTCTCAGAATTTGGCATCTGCAGTTTACACATTAGCTTGCCACATAATATAATTTCAAATTTCATTCTATTCCATTAAAGTTTTCAGGAATGGAACAAACATTTCCCCAGTTTTCCCAAAATCTCAAAATTGATAAAATATTTGAAGTACTTTGATAACCTTTGAAAAGCTGCGGGTCAAACTTCAGGACGTTAGCGAAGTCACGGGATATACAATTGGGATTTGAGTGGTTTATATGCGTTTTATATGGGCGGTTGATATGTTCCGCTGGCCGGATCAAAAGCCGTGGCGGGTCACATCCGGCCCGCTGGCCGGAGAATGCTCATTTGTGATCTATCATGATGTTAAATTTTATTTCATTCCCTTTAGTGGTTTATATGTAATAGACAAACAAATATTTATACATTCTGTATAAATTTCGTAAATCTAATCGAAATTTACAAGAATTTGACGGCTATAGTTTAAGTTGCATGTTCTCATATTTATATGTCTAATTCCATTTCGTTCGCCCTAGTCGTTATTAAAAAGTGCATGAACAAATATTTACGCAACGTGAAACACTTTTTTCGCAAAATCTCAAAATCTGATGAATATTTTTAAAAAATTCGACACCTATAGTATAAGTTGAGTGAGCACCTAACATATCACCAAATTTCATTTCATTTGCTTCAGTCATTTTTACATCATTACATTAAAAAATAATCAGCATGTTTTTTTTTTTACTCATTTATTAGGTGTCAAAGACTGGAGCATGAATTGTCGATCACTGGAGATAAATTTTTTTTCTTGGTGTCAATTACTGGTTTCGCCACCATGACAACATATGAAATCTTAAAAAAAAAAAAAAAATAGAAATTTCCAATATTCCGTAATAAAGTATACCCTAAATGAAATTTTAAAGTTCACTTAAGTTTTAAAAACAAAAAGTTTGTTTCAGATAGTTTTAATAATTGGCAATTGCTAGCTAAATGTTTATATTGATCTTAAAGTGTCAATTACTGATACACTTACCCTGTTGTTGCTTTTACCAAACTTACGTTTTATGTTTCTGATATGGTCTAAATTCACTAGTGAAGACATAATTTATCAAATGAATCGTTCATTGATAAATTCTGTTCTTCTGCTTTATTCATATTTAGTATTTCGTTGGTTGGTTGTGTGATTATGGCAACGCAACACGAAGGCGATCTGCCAAAGGGGGGGGGTGCCTTGGTAGGAGGACTTTTTAAGGGGTTCTAACGTGTATTCACGTTACATCTGGAGAAAACCTACCAAAACTCCAGACAGTTAGATTGACAGCCGCGCGATGGGACCCGATCCCGGGACCTTCATTCTTCGGCCATCTACCATTTTCAGTGGCATAACCACTGTGCCATGGTGAGGCCTATTTAGTATTTGAACCTATATTTAACCTATTAGTTCATAGAAAGAACAAAAGGCGAGGTTCCGTGCGAGCGATTTCACTTTTTCTCTTTTAATGCACAGCTTGGCCCTGCAGATTCTAAAGTGTCTTCATAAATAATTGTTTCATAGAATTGTAATTTTTTAAAGTAGTGTTTGCTATATAAAAATCAATGTTTTTACAGAAAGTTATGAAAAACAATTTTTAGAAGTATACAGGAATCGCATTGCTGTAAGTTATTGCTAATTATTTATTTAAATTTATATAAATTTTGACAGATGTCAGTTCATTTTATGCAGTTTTGCAGTTAAGGGATGATGGAGGACGAAATCAAATGAAGTCAACTGGAAATTATTATTATTATTATTATTAATAGTTTGAGATTTTTCTGCCCCCAAGTAACTGTTTAACATAACTGGTGAAAAAAAAATTCATTTTGCATAATTTTAAGGCCTCAAAGCGCTCCAAAACTATTTAAAATTCTTAGAGTATAGTTATAAAATGAAAAACTTAAAACCCAGTTTCTCAAATACCCATTTTTGTAGTTTTTCATTTATAGAAAAAGCTTCATACACACTCACTTTCAAACTATTTTTATAAATATGTAGTAGCTAAAAATATCCTACAGAATGAATTCAGGTATCCTATTTTAAATCGTTTAGTACTTACGCTTCTAGAATGAAGTGAAAAATTAAAAATTGCTTTATTAAGGTAAACTTTTCGGATTTGTCATTTAAAATTTCATTTAAGTAAAATACTGCTCGTACTTTTAAAATCGAAAACTAAATTGCTCACTGCATTCTTTAAAGTAGTTTCATGTAAAAATTATAGAAAAATATATTTAATAAAACAATGCACATGTAACATTTTTTTCAATTAACTTTAATTATAAATTAAAAAATTTGATGTAGACATCACATGACTTTCTTGTATATCGATTAAATCATAAATATTTTCAGTGCATTTCATTTAAACTTTTTTTTGACAGATACAATACTGGATTATATTAATGTTTAGTGATTTCTACCGAAATACTTCAGATATAGTCAAGTTGGGTCAGTTTTAAAGATTTATTTTTGTCACTTAATTTGGTAATATTTCGCCAAAAGCCGCCAAGCTTGAGAAAATTGCAAGATTATGAGTGATTAAGTACAGAATTTGAATGAATTGAAGGTATCCACAGACCTTGATGTAGTCTTTTGGTTGACCCCCGTGAATATATTATTAAGTCAATGGTAATGAAAAAAGAGATGCACAATTAGATGTTATAATAGTTCTAATTTACAAAATCTCTCTCAAATGTAAGTTCGAGACTGTTGCAACTGTTAAGTTTAAAAGTTTTAGAATGATACCTAATAAGTAATTATTTTTGACGCCAAATTTGGCGATATTTAGGGAAAAATCGACAAGGTCGATGACAGTTGATGAGATTTTGGACATGGCCCAAACAATGAGTCTCTATAGCCATTAAATGTTGAAGAGTCTATAGATCTTAATGTATTGAAATTCTTTTGTGTGGCGCTATTAATAAATTATCAAATAGGACGGAACCAAAAAAAGGAGTGCACAACTAGGTGTTACAACAATCCTAAATGCAAAATTTCAACATTCCTCGACTAATAGATTTTGAGATATACGAGTTATGTACATACATTCATACCTATGTACAGACGTGAGGAAAATATTCAAAATTAACTTGCACTCGGTCAAAATGGATTATCCATGCATATATACCAACGTACATACATGCGTGCGTTGAAACGTTTGGCAGAAATTCTTTAAAGTAGATTTAGAAATTGTCAAAATCGATTTTTTCATCGAAATCTGCATACCGAAAATTTTCTCCATCACTACCTTTTATCGTACAAGTAGTAGAGTGCTGTAGAGAGTTCAAATTTGCAAATTAGCTGGTTAAACACGAATCTGAAATGCTTATGAAATTTCATCTTTATGGAATAAATAGAGCGGAAGTCAGTTCTTAAAATCCACCGTCTCCTTAACTGCACTTCTCCTTTTTAAACTCTTTGCACCGAGTTGTAAAGTTGCTTGCTTGCATGTCCCTCTCTTGCTGCTAAGTTTGGAAAAGATTGGATATTTGCCACCACGGTGATATTTCATGGGGCTGAATACGATAATACGTCAAGGATTATTTATGAAAATACATGGAGAACTTTTTACTGGCTACCATAATGGAAAGTGATTATTAATTATGGCAATATTAATTAATGATTGTGTAAATCACCAAAATCACCAGAGAATGAAATTCGCCATTGGTTGCTAATATCCAAGCTGTTCCCTGAATTTTTATATGTTATCTGTGTCTGAAGTGTACTGGGGTATGCCGGAAAAAATTCTTTTAGCAATTACTATTCTGACAGTGCGAAAAGTTTTATCTCTGGGTTCAATAAAAATAGTGTAATGTATTATTGTGGTTAGATAGTATCTTCTGTTCCTGATCGCGCGCGGACTTGAATTTGCCAAATTTTCGTAAAAATCGAGACATTATTTACTCGTCTTGAAAATATAGTTATTTTCACTGTTTTTACTATATTAGCGAAGGAATATCGCTGTTATATTACTCTGTAAGTGAAGTATTAAAGCCCACTGCCTTTAATGCGAGTGAATTATTTTTTCGAGCAAATAATATCTTCTGCCTCCACTTCGCGTTTGAAATTTTGCAATTTTTGACGAAAAATTTACTTTTTCATGCTTCTTTACTTTTCATATTCAGAGTTTCTGAAACTGTGGTTTGCAGGAACCGAAAATTTCAGCACTTTTGATATTTAACTTATAATAATTTTACATTTTCGTCTTTAAAAACACTTTTCTCTTTAACCACCACAAAATCAAAGCGTCGTTCAAATGTAAAGAATATTAAAGTGCTTCGTCCTGCCGTGTCTATTATTTTGCCAAGATAATATAATTAAAAATAAACAGGCGTACTCTTGCCACTGATACTTAATCCTCGCATATACGCTGCCAGAAGTAAGGGGTTTTATTTCATAAGTGACCTTCCAAGTGGCTACAGTTGATGAACAGACTATAGTTAACGTTTGAATTTAGCCAAGTAATTGAATCTATTTTTATAATTATACTATTTCTTAAAGTTTGTTGCTTATTTAGAATTTCATATTTCTATGTCGTAAAATTAAAAATTAATGACTTAAAACTGCATTAGTATATTACAGTAGGTGAAGAAACTGACACTATCACTCACGTGTGTGTTAGATTTGTGCAAAGCTTACAAAATTTTCGTAAATATTATGGAGTCCTCACACAAAAAAGTTTAAGAAATTCTTCTTTAAAGACGTTAAAAAAAGCAAAATAAATAGAGCAAATGTAAATTATTTCGGATTTATTAGGTAAAAAGATGTCTGTGCTTCAGAATTAATAAACATATGTTAGTGACCACTAAAAAATACAATAACATAATAATACAAATGAATATTTGTTAAGAATATGGTGTTGTCTCATGCCGATGTTAAAAGAGTTTTTGCATTTAATCTACAGGAAGAGGCTTGAAACAAATTATGCGTTTAAGGTTAATCGATCAATAAAAAAGGAGATATGAAGAAGTCGTATATATTCTACTCCCACAAACTTTAACGTCTGCTTCTGTTACCAATTTCACGCATTTTTCAAGCACCTTTGTGAGACATTAAAAAAATGAAAGATTTCCCAGTGTTTTCTTTTTTTTTACCATGTACAATTTTAATTCGTCAATCTGCCCATGTAGTGGCTGGACATCAGAGGATCTGGGGAAATTGTGGAGAGATCTCTAGAAAAGATCACAAAAATATCAAGAGCTCGCTGAAGGAGACAAGAGCTCCAAAATCCACCGACAGTGGTCCTCTGCTAACCTAAAAATCCCGGTTAATTTGATAGCTATTCAGTTTTTCCTCACATTGAACAAATGAAACCAATGACTATTCATGATCATCAGATCGCATTATAAAGATTACAAAATATGAAATATCTAAAAGCAATCTGTGTATCGATTTTCTTTTCGATAATGATCGATCTCGAGCTGTCCGAACTCAAACTGCTGTCTCTGAATTTTGACATGTGCGCTGTGCGTTTCACATATTTTTTATTTCATATCTTATGACGAGTACAGCTCTCAGTAGCGGTCAATTTCTGTTCTTTTGTCTGATAAAATTCTATTGCTTCGTGCTTGTTTAGGTGAGATATCCGGTTATTCTAACCAGCGGTTTTCTTTTTGCGACTTTTCGAATGTACAATTTTTAAATATAATTACCTGCAGTTTCTAATCTGAAAGAATTGATGGATATATATATTTAGAATCATACAGTTTTTCAGAATATCATGAAAAAAAACTTAATTTTACTGATTATGTTTTATTTTTATTTTTTTCAATTTAACCAATAATTGACCACATAGATAATAACTCACGTCCATTTAAAATACTGTATGGGATAGCCGAATAGTTGTAAATGAAGCAAAATGAAAAACAATGCGCTGGGAAAACCCATAGCTTATCGTTTTAAATGAAATGCATTTTGGAAATTAGTTCTGTGTTTAGCAGCTATATTTGTATTTTGCCAGCAACGTTTTTGTGTTAGCTGCATTCTGGACTAAAGTGTGTCAGTTTTAACTTTAGTTCGAGAATTTTAAATAACCGCATAAATTTTAAGCATGTAATGTGCAATGTAATCCATAGATATGATGTACATTTTCAGGAGGTTTGTCATGACCCATCGACTGAAGAACAGTGTGAGAGCTTACATCACGGCACGGTAAAGTTACTCAATTTCCATTACTTAACAGACGTGAATTTTGTTATACTAGCCGCCCCATACCTTACACGCTTAAATCTATTGATTAAAACTAACACTCATTTATTGATTAAATTTCTTATCGGCCGATTTAAATCCTTTTACGCCAAAAAATACTCATCCAAGACAATAATTTGTGAATGCCTCAATTCGCCCCAGCACTCCCCATCCGCTATATTCTATTTAACTCATTTTCCGCAAAAATCTTGTCTACTTGAGTATTCTGTCTGCCTCTTCTCTCCCACTACCCATATCCTATTACTGTCGCGTGACCCACTCTGTTCAACCACTAACGGTTCATAGTCGGGCATAGTTGTGTGTGTATTCGCTGTTGATAATTTTATGTTATATCCGAATACCAAATGCATCTTTTTCATATTCAGAGTTGTGAAATAAATTCAGCCTAGATATGGAGGAGATGCTTTAGGTAAAGATTTCGCTTTAATGACATAGTTTCTTACGACTGGATTATAAAAAGCTGTTGTAAAACAAATGAAGTTATGATATCTCCACCCAAAGTGAGTAAGTAGTATTTTACCTTTTTCATGTCAATAAATTGGGTTGCTTCTTTAATTAAATCTCACAGCTGGTTTAACCATGATTGCATTTCTGTATTCTGACTGTACTGTGAATTCGTTTTATATAACGAGAGACTATACTGAAATTATATTCTATTTATTAAAAAAATATTTTTTTATAGTGTATTAAGATATATGTAATTATTTGCCTTGATTTAAGATTTATTTTCTCGGGCTTATAATCATAGATTACAGCTCTGATAATAAAAAATGAAGAAAACGAATCATTCAATATATTAATCAAAAACAGCAAATTTTAATAAAACACCCTTTTTCTAGCTTAAAATAATAATCTTAATTGAGTACAGATGTGTTAATTAAAAAAGGGCTTAATTTGCAAAAACGCTCATTCTATAGCTTAAATAATAATCATAATTGAATACAGTTATATTAATAAAAAACGGACAGACACTCTTCATTTTTGATTATTATTTAGCCTAAATGGAGCTGTTGTATAATGCTCAAAAACTGAGAATTTTTCGCTCCATTGATTTTTGTCGAAGAATTGAGCAAATTTTACTCAATCGGGAGAATGGCTGTTTGAAGTCAAAAATTGAGTAAAAATATACTCCGTTTGATTATTATTTTACTCAATAGATTTAAGCGTGACTATTCTTTATACTCAGTGCAGTGTTGACTAGATTTCTGGATTCATTTCAGTGAAAATCATGTTTCTTTGTTTTAACAGTATTTGTCATCAAATTTATTTAGGTTAGGTTTGCTACACATTTTGGGTGTCATCATAAAAGCCGATGTTGAAACATCAAATTGTTAAAAAGTTCTCTAGCCCAATGTATGCTGACATTTTTGGTTGATTCATAAGCCAAGTATTGTAAATTCGATATTTTAAAGCTGTGAAAATATCAGTAAGATCGTGCATCCATTATTTTTATTTTTTAATCTAGCTACTGCGTGACATACGGAGCTCGTTTATCGGCAGGGCAACCGGGGCATCTGCCCTGGGCCCGCACATTTCAAGGGCCCAAAAATTTTGTACCTTTCAATAAATTTTTATTTATTAAAAAATTAAATTCTCAAAAAAACTTTGTACGAATATTTAATTTGCCATTTTCTCGAAAATACTCAAGAGCTGGCAGCTAATTCTCTGGCATTTTACTCCACTAAGGCCCTCTAAAACCCATCAGCATTAAACAAAGTTTTTGAGCCAACGTCCGAGTTTCTTTTTGTAAGATTTTTATTTGCAAAAATCGTATCAGTTTTAAGATAAGTACTGTAATTTTTGCAATTCTTTTCATTTATATCGTAAAGAAGTTTAGTATAGAAGTGTATGTTGTGTGTGTCTAGATATTCATTATTTGTGAAAATAATTGTTATTCATATTTACTAAAGTCCTTTAATATTCTTTACTGCAATGTATTCATATATTTTGTATTTAAACTCGATATATATGTTACGGTAAATGTGATTAATCGGTGATTATATATAATAACGTGATTATGTATAATCACCACTAAATTTGGTAAATATGATAAATTTTTGGAAATTTATCAAATTAACCGGTTTATTTGCATAATTCCCAACTCGTAATGGTAAATGTGATAAAATTTACTAACTCTACGAAAATTCGTTCCATTTGCATAACTGATTGGCTTCTGTCAACAAGTGACAACCACGTGATTTCAGTAGCTGTCTTATTTCGTTGCATCTAGACGTTTTCTTGCTACCCTCTCGTACTTTATAAAATATTGAATAATGCCTGGTATGCTTGAGCGTTTTAATTCCAAATTAGTTAATATTATGGAGACTAAGAAGGCAAACAGTGATTTTCTGTTGAAAGAAAGATGTGATAATTGATATTTTTACTATATTTGGAGCTCCCAATGTAAAGCGAAGTGACAACGGTCGCGAGTTTAGTAACAAAATCGTAGAAGAAACTTGAGCAATGTGGCTGTATCTGAAAATTGTGCACAGAAAACTTAGGAACAGCCAGACTCAAGGTTCGGTTGAACGTGCAAACCAGGAAATTGAAAATATGCAAAGTTCTTGGCTGGAAAGCAATCACACCAGTAAATGGTCATAAGGGTTACGTTTTCTGCATCAACAACGAATCCCAGGCGCTGGCAGAGCAAGAAGTGATCAACGAAATTTATTAGAAGTGATATTAGAAGTTTAAAATGAAGAGTTTTATCAGTAAGGAACGAAACAAGGAAACTTTCACAGTTGTATACCAGAAATCAATTCACAATTTGTGAAGAAAAAAAATTATTTTGCTTGACGATGTTCCAGATCTAGCAATATCACTCCGAGAATGCGTTAGACATTCTCGAAGATTCTATGCGAAAGACATCTCTTTCTGGAGGTCAGGGATATCAGAGATGTGTTTGTAAGGGACAATGCGAGTCTGATAAGTGCAAATGTAAAAAAACTGGAAAGCTTTGTAATTCTAAATGTCATAACAGTCTAATATGCTTAAATAAGTAAACTTAAAATATTTAGCAATTTGTAGTAAAAACATTTAACGTTCTTTGAAAAAAATGTGTTTTTTTTTCCTCTCTTGAAAATGGGCTCAGTTTGTTTTTATATGTAATTTCAGTTTGTTTTTTTTTATGTGCATCTGTTTTGTACAAGTTCATGGAAATTATATTTTTTTTCATTTCACTACACCTGTCAGTCCTTTATACAAATTTCGTTCAGACTAAATAAATGTATGTAATTTAAAATAACGATTTATTTACTTTTTAATTGTAAAATATAAAATATTGTAATTCGTGGTCTCTTAAGCCATAGAGGCCAACGAAAAAATATACTTCTGAGTAGTAACTACACACACACACAAAAAAAAAACTGTACTCTATTCTACTGGCCCAATCAGTCATATTTATCGCATTTACCATTACGAGTTGGGAATTATGCAAAAAAACCGATCAATTTGATAAATTTTCAAAAATTTATCATATTTACCGTATTTAGTGGTGATTATGCATAATGGCCGGCTATTATATATAATCAGCAGTTTATTACTTTTACCGTAACATATATATATGCAGCTATATGTGCCCAAAACAACTTAAATGCGTAATATGTAATTTCTCGTAAGTGCAAAGGCCCAAAAATTTTTATTTGGCCAGGGCCCAATTTCGTGATGATCGGGCCCTGGTGACATATGCTTGCTCCATTGGACGTCACTGAACTCTTAATTTAGATTTTGGCAGATGCGTTATTGTTATTGCACTCATGCTTACATCTTGCTGTTGCCGCCATGCAGCGTGGAAATATCGTCGATTTTGGTACCGCATACGTTAGCGTATTATATAAGGGGATATATATACAGATTGATTCAGAATTTATAATTAATATTTGATGAGGACATGGAATAGATAAAGAAGACTGAGAAAACATGGAAAGCATGGTTGCAGACGTCATGCAGTAAGCCAGTCAGTGATGGAGAGGAAGCATTGCAAGAAAGTGGTAAGAAATATATACATATATTTGTGTATCATTTGTACTGAGTTACAACAGGTTTTCGAAGTACGATCATTTGTTAGAAGACATGACTCACAACGACGCTCGGGCAAATTTCAGATTTTCTGAAATTTGCCCCAGCCCGGAATTTCGCTCATGTTTGTGGTCGCATGCGATATACATGCTTTAAGGTCCATAGCACTGATAAGAAGGGTCTCGTACACGTTGTTTGTTATCATACTCGAATACATCGCATAGAAATTGGAGATAAATGACATCAATCCATTGAACTCCAAATTTTCTTTACCTCCAGATTTAGAAGCAGATCAGCAAGTTTATTCCGCGTATACCGGTTTATGTTACGTCTGAGAAGTTGTCGAATGACAACTGTCTGCGCACGTCAAATAGTTTCGCACATGAATAGGAATTGTGTACACAAAGCACTGATACACCGCCATGCGTTCGATTGTACCAATGCTTTTTATGTGAAATAGTCTTCTTTTCTTATGGTCTACCTCCTTACCAAACTTTGATGGTGAATTCAGAATCACCCTGAATATATAACGTATGTACCTACCATTTTTAACACGACAGTTAAGTAAATCTTTTATGATAAAATGAGGTAAATTCATACTTATTTATGTATGTATATCTCTGTCTCTGTCTTGTTACTTATGTTTGCATATCGCTCTGTCGCTTTATATTTATACTAGCTGAAGTACCCGACGTTGATGGCTTATGCAAATTTCCAAAAAGCCAGAATTTTCGCCAGCATTGTAGGTGTACAAAGTATATTCGTAATAGTATAGAAAGCAAATTTATACATCTGTGTATTGATAAAGATTACAGGTTAGAGAGCAACAAAGTTATGAATAAAATTGACAATATTATTTTTATTTTCAAATTGTAACTTTTATTCTGGTTGAATGTGCTTTTTATGTCAGACGTCATTCCTAACCAATAACTAAATTTTGTTTGATTCATTGCAGATATTTTAACATGCTTCAAAAACCTTTTGCACAATTTTAACAAAATCTAGAAAAGCAAACGAATTTGAAATTCACTCAACATTTTCAAAAAATTCCAATATTTGTTATTTCAGTAACTTCTGATCATGTTGATAAACTTCGTTTTAATCTATTAATCAATTTTTAAGGAATGCGAGAACAAACAAAAATTAGACTTTCGTCTGTACATCCATACAATTTTTGCAAAATCCTTAAATCTATGAAATATTTAAAACAGTTTTGACATTTAGAGATTAAAATAACTTGCACCTAATGTAATTTCAAATTTCATTTTCTTCCGTTGCTATTTTTTGGATTCATTTGTATGTGATGCGCGAACAAATTGAGCGTCACGGACAGAACGACAGAATGACCGACAGACAATTTTTTTTGGGGTCGTACAGGATTCTCAGGTGCTTAAAACGGATAGAAATTGCAAATTTTTTTAATTCCAAGTAATGTACAGACGAAAGTCTAATTTTATTTATATAGATATACACACCTGTATTTTTGTAATTAAAAAGTAAACAACTAACAAGTAGATATATTTAACTTGTGCCATTTTTCTGTCTTTTACCGATTCCGTCTAAAATATTGCCATACAAATGAAGAATTTTTTTACTTTGATCTATGTTGAAAAGTGTTTTAAATTTTAAACGGGGGGGGGGATTCAAAAGCAAAAACAAAATTTTAAACTTCCAATTTTAAATACTATGCAAAACTTTCTTGTTAGTATATGTTTATAGCATGCAGTGTTTTAATAAATAATAAAATTTTAGTGATGGATGCAATGCTATTTATTTATGAAAAAATTATTTATTTTAAGATGATATAACTTTAGAGTACCTCTGTGCATGGGAGGTCTATAAATTTTTGAAATCACATACATTTTTGTTTACCATGAAATGCACTTGGCTTAATGGCTTGATTTAATCTTCCCTTTGTTTTCTTTTTTTCCGAGCTTTTCTTAGGCTATTTTGCAAGAGTTGATCGCAGAAGCAGTTGCAAGTGGAAAATGTGAAGTTAAAGACCACAGTAAAATGGTAGATAAAACTTTTGCCAAATAGACAATCCTCCTTTCTGAAAACGGAGAATAACTCAAATTATGAGGAAATGGTCTTAATGGGTTAATCTTTTCTACTTTCAAACATTTGTGTTACTGAGAAATCACTTTTAATTTCACAAGAAAAAGAAAAAAAGCTGTCTGCCTGAAGTAACTTTTATTTTGCACATATTTAATCTCTATCAATACATAAATAAACTGATTTCATTATCTGCTTCTGTTTCATGTGATTTCTTTTCTTTTTACTTCCTTGTACGTAGTATAAGGAAGTAATGTGATCCCGAAAAATTTTGGGGGCCAAATTTCGACAAAAAAACAGATTTTGACTACCTCTAAATTGAATTTTAAAAATTTTTTCGATGCATCTCATCGTAGGCTATCATGCACCATCATATTAATGCGTCTGCAACTCATTTTGACCAGCGGCGAGTCTATTGTGGCCAGTTTTTCCATGCCGTCTGTACGTACGTACGTATGTACGTACGTACGTATGTATGTAACTCGCATATCTCAAAAACTATTGGTCGTAGAAAGTTGAGATTTGATATTTAGGATTGTTCTATGATCTAGTTGTGCACCTCCCCTTTTGGTGACAATCGAATGGTTAGTTTATGTACAGGACCGCCCAAAAGATTCGAAATACATTACGCTCTATGGGCCGAAATTCATTAAACTCGCCTAACTCAAAAGCTATTAGGCGTAGAATGTCGAAACTTCATATTTTGGATATTTGTAACATCTAGTTGTGCATCTCCGCTTTTGGTTCCATTCGACTGGATAGTTTATCTACCGGACTGCCCAAAACATTCGAAATACATTACGCTCAATGGGCCGAAATTCATTAAACTCACATATCTCAAAAACTATTAGGCGTAGAATGTTGAAACTTTATATTTAGTAACGTTGTAACATCTAGTTGTGCACCTCCCCTTTCGGTTCCATTCGACTGGATAGTTTATCTACAGAACAGCCCAAAAGATTCGAAATACATTACGCTCTATGGGCCGAAATTCATCAAAGCGTTTTTTAGAGGTATTGGGCTATTTTAAACGACTCAGAAGTGATATATGCTGTAAAGAGTTAGAAAATGAATTTCTCCATTAAAAAAAGTGTCTTTATCATTTATAGTTCAGCTACAGGAACACTCAAAAGATTTCCAATACATTACGGTCAATGGCAATTTTAGGGGCATTCATCCATTTCAAGCACAATGCCGTCCTACCACATAAGTTAGGTAATGGTCCGACCACGGTCACGTGACTCCCTCAAGAACTATCCAAATGTCGCCAAGCTTGGCGACTTTTGGTGTACGTGTGTGCATATTTAACTCTCAAATCTCAAAAACTATTATGAAATTTCATATATAAGATTGTTGTAACATCTAGTTGTGCATCTCGATTTTTGGTTCCAATCTACTGGAGAGTTTATTTACAGAACCACCGAAAAGAATTTCATTACTTTAATGTCTATGGACATCTTCAATATAATACAATTGTAGACGGTCATTGTTTGGTACATGCCCAAAATCTCGCCGTCTGTCCTCGGCCTTGGTGAGATTTGGCGAAATATCGCCAAATTTGGCGATATTCAGTTATTTGGTCCATGCCCAAAGTATCGCCATTTGTCATCGTTCTTGGCGAGTTTTGGCGAAATATCGCCATATTTGGCGATAATCTGTCATTGTTTGGTTCATGCTTAAAATCTCGCCAAATGTCGTTGAAATTGATGAGTTTCGGCGAAATATCGCCAAATTTGGCGCCAAAAATTATTTCGTATTTTGTATAACTCCAAAACTTTAACCCGTAGAATTTTGAACTTTTGTATTTAGAACTATTGTAATATCTAACTGTTTTCAATATCTTTTTTGACAGCAATCGACTGAGAATTTATTTACAGGGTTTGCCAAATGACTTTAAATACATTGAGGTGTATGAATGCATTCAATTCATTGAAAGTCTGTGGTCAATGACTACTTTGGCTATCCCCAAAATCTCGCAGACTAAGTTTGTCGGCTTTTGGTGAAATATCGCCAAATAAAGTGTCAGAAGGAAATCTTTCAAATTGAACTCAGCTTGGCGATATCGAAATATTTGGCTAGAAATCGCTAAATCTTACTATTATTAATATTTTATCTCTTTCAAACAAATAAGTTTAGAGGAAGTGCGTCGAAAATATTTTTGATCTAATAGACGTGCAAGGAAGTCATGTGTTGGACACATCAGATTTTACGTAGTATAAGGAAGTAATGTGATCCCGAAAATTTTGGGGGCCAAATTTCGACAAAAAAACCGATTTTGACTACCTCTAAATTTAATTAAAAAATTTTTTTCGATGCATCTCATCGTAGGCTAGCATGCACAAACCTATTAACGCGTCTGCAACTCATTTTGACTAGTGGCGAGTCTACTGTGGCCAGTTTTTCCATGCCGTCTGTACGTACGTACGTATGTATGTAACTCGCATATCTCAAAAACTATTGGTCGTAGAATGTTGAGATTTGATATTTCGGATTGTTCTATGATCTAGTTGTGCACCTCCCCTTTTGATGGCAATCGAATGGATAGTTTATGTACAGGACCGCCCAAAAGATTCGAAATACATTACGCTCTATGGGCCGAAATTCATTAAACTCGCCTAACTCAAAAGCTATTAGGCGTAGAATGTCGAAACTTCATATTTTGGATAGTTGTAACATCTAGTTGTGCACCTCCCCTTTTGGTACCATTCGACTGGATAGTTTATCTACAGGACTGCCCAAAACATTCGAAATACATTACACTCAATGGGCCGAAATTCATTAAACTCGCATATCTCAAAAACTGTTAGGCGTTGAATGTTGAAACTTTATGTTTAGGATTGTTGTAACATCTAGTTGTGCACCTCCCCTTTCGGTTCCATTCGACTGAATAGTTTATCTACAGGACCGCCCAAAAGATTCGAAATACATTACGCTCTATGGGCCGAAATTCATCAAAGCGTTTTTTAGAGGTATTGGGCTATTTCAAACGACTCAGAAGTGATATATGCTGTAAAGAGTTAGAAAATGAATTTCTCCATTAAAAAAACTGTCTTTATCATTTATAGTTCTGCTACAGGAACACTCAAAAGATTTCCAATACATTACGGTCAATAGCAATTTTAGGGGCATTCATTCATTTCAAGCACAATACCGTCCTACCACATAAGTTAGGTAATGGTCCGACCACGGTCACGTGCCTCCCTCAAGAACTATGCCAAAAGTAGCCAAGCTTGGCGACTTTTGGTGTACGTGTGTGCATATTTAACTCTCAAATCTCAAAAACTATTATGAAATTTCATATATAAGAATGTTGTAACATCTAGTTGTGCATCTCGATTTTTGGTTCCAATCTACTGGAGAGTTTATTTACAGGACCACCGAAAAGAATTTCAGTACCTTAATGTCTATGGACATCTTCAATATAATACAACTGTAGACAGCCATTGTTTGGTACATGCCCAAAATCTCGCCGTCTGTCCTCGACCTTGGCGAGTTTTGGCGAAATATCGCCAAATTTGGCGATAGTCAGTCATTGGTCCATGCCCAAAGTATCGCCATTTGTCATCTTTCTTGGCGAGTTTTGGCGAAATATCGCCAAATTTGGCGATAATCTGTCTTTTTTGGTCCATGCTTAAAATCTCGCCAAATGTCGTCGACATTGACGAGTTTCGCCGAAATATCGCCAAATTTGGCCCCCAAAATTATTTCGTATTTTGTATAACTCTAAAAGTTTAACCCGTAGAATTTTGAACTTTTGCATTTAGAACTATATTATAATATCCAACTGTTTTCAATATCTTTTTTGACAGCAATCGACTGGGAATTTATTTACAGGGTGAGCGAAATGACTTTAAATATATTAAGGTGTATGGATGCATTCAATTCATTGAAAGTCTGTGGTCAATGACTACTTTGGCTATCCCTAAAATCTCGCTGACTATCTCAAGTTTGTCGGCTTTTGGTGAAATATCGCCAAATAAAGTGTCAGAAGGAAATCTTTCAAATTGAACTCAGCTTGGCGATATCGAAATATTTGGCTAGAAATCGCTAAACCTTACTATTATTGATATTTTATCTCTTTCAAACAAATAAATTTAGAGGAAGTGCGTCGAAAATATTTTTGATCTAATGGACGTGCAAGGAAGTCATGTGTTGGACACATCAGATTTTTTTTTAAAATTGAACAGCGGTTCCGGAAATATACCAGCTTGTGAACTTTACGAGACAACTTTCCGCTCAGTAATCAGTGACTTTCATAAATTTTTTTGAATTTGAAAACCGATTCAATTAGAATGGAAATTTTGTATCGTTTATGGGTTCTTGTTAAATCGTCTTGCTTCTTAATACATTGAGAAATGTCTGAAAGAACAAATTTTACATAGCGAAATCGAAAGAACCGTTTTTCATTCCGTTTTAATGAAACAACTGGAGAAGATATTATACAATATTGGCCGAGCATTTATTTATTTGGTTTTAGATTAGAAGTACAGTAGACTCTGGACTAACCGAAATCGGATTATCCGGATTGAGGCTTATCCAGGATGGTCCCATTTTATTACGTTGATGACGCATGGAAATTAGTATGAAGTGCCACGGTTTAAAAAAATCATGGTCGATTTCATCAAATGAAGAAAATTAAATTCTTACAGAGCACGACGGTAATACTGAATTCTAAAAGAAAACGTAAGATGCAAAACTAAAGTGCAGCTATTGATTAGCGAAGATTCGAAATTGAAATTCTGCAAAGCTTGTGGTTTAGAAGAACAGGAAATTTCGTAGAATGTCCTTAAAGAACGAATAATATAAAGAAGGAAGATGTATTATGTTTGGGAAGACTTTTCAGGTGATTCTGACGCATATTCGGATTATATCTGGAGAAAACCACCCAAAATAATAGACCTTTAGTTCGACTGTCATGCTGTTAGCCATAACCCAGGACCTTCACACTTCAGCTACGTCCAGCATTCAGTGTCATATCCACTCGGATAGGGTAGGGCGAAGTAACGAAGGAAATTATGTAATATCATGGAGAAACACAGAGCACCATTATATTAAGAGTCTTATTCACTCGCACATGGTCGAGTTTTAAGTGATTAAGGAAATCATGCAACTCGTCGAAAAATTGAATCATGGTGACGCATCAGTACTTAACGCGTTACTTAATTATTTTGAGCAAGAATATGGAAGCCTGCTGAAAAGATGATGCTGAGAATTTTGCGTAGTAAAACTTGTCGAAGATCAAATGAAAAAAGAAAACTCATTTCTGTAATTTCATTCTTCACGAAACAGTAGGGGAAAATACATTTTTTTTGAGTAATGTGCTAATTGTAACTCTAAATAATATCAGAATTTACATTCACTCTTTTATTAATTAATCAAACTAGCTGCTTTCTCGTTCTCCGCACGGTAGGAGACGAATATTTTCCTTACACATATAATTCGAATTAAACCCAGTGATAGGAATCTCTAATAGTGAAAAATTGCTGGAATTCTGACGAAAAGCTGACTCCATGAGTGAAAATTTGAGACGATTGCAACATGATGACACAAAAACTACGCCATTGTCACCGATCAGAAAAGTAAGAACTTTACGGTATGCCGACGAAACTTTTCTCTTTCGAAAAATGCCTTATTTCTACATCATACAATTCTCTTTTTTTATATTTAATTTATAGCATTCATACATACCATATGAATAACATTACATGATGTTGAATACTATTTTATCTTATCTTGCATTTCGTAAAGCGTGGACAATGCATTAGCACAGTTATGTTGCAGATGACTTTGACGTTGAAAAATTAAATTTAAACCTTATTAAATTTTACCTAAATTTAAAAAACCTACTCGAAACAATCGATGCACATTGTACGTTCAGAAACCAAAATGCATCCTGTTTCCGTGAAGATCTTGTCGCTTTCGTAAATGAAAACATTTGTGACGTAACTTAAGTGGAAAGCTTATTACCCTTACTGAACTCTTAATGTTCTTCTTAGAGTTCGTAATGTTACCCTTACTGAACTCTTCTCTCTTCTCACCTACAAAGTTTCATTGCTTCAATTTATAGACACAGAGGGGTTAGGCAAATACGCACCCGACAAAAGCGCTTCCTTATGCCCGCCGAAGCAGCACATACGTTAGCGCAGGGGTTCCCAAACTTTTTTTACCCGCGGCACCCTTGTCAGGCTAAAAGCATTTCGCGGCACCCTTGTCAGCCTAAAAACATTTCGCGGCACCCTTTTCAGGCTAAAAACTTCCGCGGAAGATTTCCTTTAAAGCATAGGTTCCCAACGTGGGCGATAACGCCCCCTTGTGGGCATTTGAGGCTTTCAGGGGGGCATTAAAAGACCCAGAGAAAATTAGGGGGCGTTGATATGGCACGGATGGGCGTGGGAAGATTAACCAAATATAGTCTAAAAAAGACTTAAAAATTACGCTGATAATATATTAATAAAAATAAATTTTAATAAAAATACTTTTTAATATTATTAAATATGCGTTTTGATTGTTCTCTGAAACTGTCAATTTATTTATTTAGAAAGCAATAGTTTATTATCTATTACTTCGTATCATCAAAACCCCTGCCTGTCCATATAACAGATAAGCTAAAACTTTTATTCATCTTTTTTAAATGAAGAAGGTATTCAATATTCGTTTAATTAATATTCGTTTCAATTCCAACAATATTCTATCCATTAGTAATTTTTTTAAATTTAATTCTTGTTTTCACCATGCATTATGTACGCTCTTGTTTCTCTGGAGTGGGAGGGGGGCGGTATTAATATATTCACTAGAACAGGGGGCACCAGTTCAAAAAAGGTTGGGAGCCTAAGCTTTAAAGCAACATGAATATGAAGGTTAGAATGAAGCAGTTTGGATGGATTTTACGTTATTTCTTGTTTGTTTGTTTATAGGGCTAATTATCAAGAAAGTACTCTCTTGGGAAAGGGATATAGAATTTTGACAATAACCCCATTTCAGGGAGTTCCTATAAAAGAGAGGCTACAGGACAGTCTTGAACTTGACTGAAATATTTTTGTTTGAGCCCACTTAGTGATCGGCTTGGCTCACTTTCTTGGGGATACCAGTTCAGAGGAAATTATTTGATTATATATACTCCACCAAAACACTTTTTTTTATTATCTCCACGGCACCCCTGACATACGTTCGTGGCACCCTAGGGTGCCGCGGCACCCAGTTTGGAAACCTCTGCGTTAGCGTGTAATGTGCTTCTCCGCATAATCTGAGAGCAAAACAGAAGACAATGACGTGAAAATGACGTCACACGCGAAGGAAAGAAAATGAAAAATATGCAGAATTGCTTGAAAAAACTTCGGTTATTTTTAATGCGCAAATATGTTAAAATTCTATTTGTTTCATATTTAATGCGTTTTCACTTTTTTGGGTCTTAAGAGCTGTAGAAATTGGTGGTTTAATTTAATTATTAAATTGAACAACTTTAGTGGCAACAGTGGATTCCGTTGCTACGGAGACTGTAGCAGTGTTAAAAATAGAATATGATATAATTTATTTATGTTTACTTTGCTAGAACTGCCATTTTGGCGTAATTAACGTCGGCAGTCGATGGCAAATAGCCAAAAGGAATCACACATTAAAATTGACAATAAATGCAATAATTTAAAGGCATTATCAGCTAGTCATACTGGGTTTAAAAAATATTCTCATTCATCTCAAACAGCATTCGTACTTATAAAGATTACTTAGATATTTATAAAGATCTATACTTTAGATATTTATAAAAATTATCTTACTAAAGATATATACGTACTTCCTATTTTATTACACCTTGTTTGGCGGGATTAAAAAATATTATCTACTAGCTGAAGTACCCGTTCTTCGCACGGGAATGAATGGACTTTTTGATATTACGATTTGTGGTGATTACTATTCATTGTAATAAACAGATATAGCAAAGTGGCTATCGCGTTATATTGTGTCCAATAATCATGCATACCGAATTGCAAGGCAATCGTTTGTACGGTGCAGAAGGCCATGCGGCGTAGCGCAATCTAGTGGCGAGTTTTAGCAAAACGGATACGGCGAAAATATTTTTCGCATTCAGATATCGATGTATACGAATTTTCATGACTATCGGCTGGACAGTCCTGAAGTTCATGTGTTGACGCGACATCTAGTGGCAAGTTATAGGAAAATGGATAGCGCCAAACTTTTCCCCGTGTTCAAATATCTATGTATACCTATTTTCATAGCGATTATTTGCACAGTCAAGAAGTGATACACTGCAGGGCCATCTAGTAGTTAATTAAAGTAATGATTTGCTACAGCGCCGTCAAGTGGCGAGTTATAGCAAAATGGATAACGCCAAAATATTCTCATTGTTCAAATAGCTATGTATACTGATTTTCATGGCGACCGTTTGTCAAGAATTTGGCCTGCTGCAGCGTCATCTAGTGGCGAGTTAAAATAATAATGCATTGCAGTCTCATCTAGTGGTGAGTAACACCAAAAGGAACGCAGTTAGAATATATTCTTCGTGCTCAAATGTCTAAGTATAAAAAATTTTATGCCGATCAGTCGAACGGTATAGAAGTTGATGCTTTGCAGCGCCATTTAGCGGCAAGTTACAGCAAAATGCATAGTGAAAAATATTCTCCGTGTTCTAATATTCGCGTGTACCAAATTTCATCGAAATCGGTTGGACGATATTCGCATAGCAAACGGCTAAACGGAATAGAATTCAACGTTGTGCTGCGGCACCAAGTGGCAAGTTAAGGAAAACGGATAGCATAAAAACCTTCTCCATCATAAAAGACTTAGGTGAACCAAATTTCATCGTGCAACGGTGCTCAACGGTGCTGGAGTTTTTCAACCTCATAAACACATACTAACATTCATTTTTATCTATAACCAGTGTTATTATATATACCAGTCTCAAATCTAAGCCTCGCCAAAGTGCAAACATACGTCATTTTGCAAGAGTTTTTTCAGGGAATCATTCGAAGCATTGACTTAGCAGCAATCAATATGGGAAATGGTTCGACCGCCAAAGAGTAGCACGCATTTATTTGAAAATTGGAATTCCTTAATACAGCCGCTTTTTTTTTTAAATTATCAACTATAATGTGTTTTATTCATCGTTACTCCGATGTACTAAATGAGAAGATTTCAATTTTCTGAAATTTGGCGGAATTCCCCCAACTTAAATCAATGTACTCAATTGGCGAGAATTCTGAAGTTAGATTGCTTGAAATCCCTTAATAACTGCATTATTTCTTCACGGATCATTAAAATTTAACGCTGTATTCTAATAAAACCTTTGCACTTGTTTTCAAAAATCTATTTCCTTAAGCTCTCAATAAATTGCGCCAAGCCGAAAACTGTGCAAACCGCTAGAACTCACTTACTCAAAATCCATATTTCAGCCATTTTATTTTTTCGCCAAACTAAAAAAATTTACACATTAGCCTCGGAAATCTTCAATTCTTATTGTTTTGCGTGTAAAGCATTACATTCCTGCTCTGATTTCCCATGCACACGATATTATAATTTAAAAAAATAACCTTACGAATGTAAACTAACAAAAAAAAATCATTATTATTCTTTTATTTTTACTTTGAGAATTTAAAACATTTTATTCGGCAAAATCGCCACACATGGCAACCACGAGCCTTATTTCACACTTTTTTCACTACAGAGGTTACAATTACGGAAAGCTTTTTGCGTGAAGAGCATAAAAAATCTCTTAAATTCCGGGAACGGGTGGACTTTCAAAGTTTTAAAGTGGACTACGATTTATTCTATATTATTTTACATATCTGTGCTAAATTTCAGGCCGATAGGTTCATTTTTGTGGATTTGTATACGAACGACATTTTATTCGGCAAAATCGCCACACATGGCAACCACGATCCTTATTTCACACTTTTTTCACTACAAGGGTTACAATTACGGAAAGATTTTTGCGTGAAGAGCATAAAAAATCTCTTAAATTCCGGGAACGGGTGGACTTTCAAAGTTTTAAAGTGGACTATGATTTATTCTATATTATTTTACATATCTGTGCTAAATTTCAGGCCGATAGGTTCATTTTTGTGGATTTGTTTACGAATCAAATCCACAAACAAACAAACAAACAAACAGAATTTCATTTTTATTTATAAGATTCATACGCTCGTAACACCAACTCATATCAATCGTGGCATAGAATTAGCAATACAAATGAAAAAAATTTAATTTTCTGAAATTTTGCGGGGTTTCCCTAACTTAAATCAATTTATTTAAGTTTATAAAAATTCTGTAGATCATTTAAAATCGCCTTAATAACTGTATTATTTCTGAACAGAAAATTAAAATTTCAGGCTAAATTCTAGTAAAATCTACACTTGTTTTAAAAATACTATTTCTTTACGCTCTCAGTAAATTGCGCCAAGCCCTAAAACTGTGCAAACCGCTGCAAACTATTTTCTCAAAATCGGCATTTAAGCCATTTTATTTGTCGCCAAACTATAAAGTTATACACTTAAGTCTCGGAAATTTACAAATCCTTTTTCTTTTGCGTATGAAAAATATTGAATTCCCTACGCAGACGATATTTTAATTAAAAAATAACCTAGCAAATATTCGAGACAGAAAAAAAAGTATTATTCCTTTATTTTTAATGCAAGAGTGTAAATCATTTAATAAATTCGCCAAACATGGCAACCTCGATGCTTATTTCTCACTTTTTCGACTACAGGGGTTACAATCGCGTAGTTGCGGAGAGCAAAAATTAGCGTTTTTGACGGGTTTTTTTATCAATATCTCCTAAACTAATTCGAATTTCGAAATTTAAATTAGCGGAAGACCTTCCTCGGAATTTTTCGAATACGTGGACACCTCGATCGAAACTCAACTACCAGCCGTTTCGGAGGAGATGATGCTACACACAGACAGACAGACAGACGCGCACAGATTTTAATAGTATAGATAGACTAGCTGCTTGCCCGTTCTCCGCACGGTAGGAAACGAATATTTTCCTAATACATATAAGTCAAATTAAACACAGTAATGCGGAATCTCTAACAGTGAAAAAATGCTGGAATTCTGACGAAAAGCTGACTCCATGAGTGGAAATTTGAGACGATTGCAACATGATGACACAAAAACTACGTCATTGTCACTGGCGATCAGAAAAGTAAGAACTTTACGGTATGCAGACGAAACTTTTCTCTTTCGAAAAATGCCTTATTTCTACATCATATAATTCTCTTTTTTTAGGTTTAATTTATAGCATTCATACATACCATATGAATAACATTGCATGATGTTGAATACTATTTTATCTTATCTTGCATTTCGTAAAGCGTGGACAATGCATTAGCACAGTTATGTTGCAGATGACTTTATTAAATTTTACCCAAATTTAAAAAAACCTATACGAAACAATCGATGCACATTGTACGTTCAGAAACCAAAAATGCATCCTGTTTCCGTGAAGATCTTGTCGCTTTCGTAAATGAAAAAATTTGTGACGTAACTTAAGCGGAAAAGCTTATTACCCTTACTGAACTCTTAATACAGTAGCACACTTGTTACATAAAACTAACGTTGATCTCACTGCCAATTCACACTAAATAAATAACTAATTTCATATTTTATTTTTAACATAGATGAATTGCATAGTGTCAAATTCAATATTAAACAAAATCTGAAATCGTTTCTAGAGCTCTAGGTCTTGTAACTGGAGTAACTGGAATATATATGAAAAAATAAATAGAACTTTAACATATAAGTAATTTATATGAAATATTCTAAGCACATTGGATCCCGTTATTCGGAAAGATTCCACAAACGCCATGGGAAGAAAGAGCAATTAATTTCATATTATATTTTGTATTCCTTGCAAGCGCCTTTGTTATGTACATGATTGCAATATCATTCTCGTACACGATGCTTATTCTATAGTCTCTGGTGATTTATTTTGGATTTTCATTTCATATTCCTGACTTTTCATACTTTTGAAATTTTGTTGCTTTGCGCATGTGAATAATCGATTATCATTTCGCATTACGGCTACCAATTAAACAGTTTTCCATATCGCTTCTTCCACGTTAAGGACGTTAATCTGCCTTTTTCTAGTTTTAAAAAAAAACGCCTACTTAGTTTCATTGCTTCAATTTAGACACACAGAGGAGTTAGGCAAATACGCACCCGACAAATTGCTTCCTTAAGTACGCCGAAGCAGCACATACGTTAGCGTGTAATGTGCTTCTCCGGATAATCTGACAGCAAAACAGAAGACAATGACGTGAAATGACGTCACACGCTAAGGAAATAAAATGAAAAATATGCAGAATTGCCTGAAAAAACTTCGATTATTTTTAATGCGCAAATATGTTAAAATTCTATTTCTTTCATATTTAATGCGTTTTCACTTTTTTGGGTCTTAAGAGATGTAGAAATGAGTGGTTTCACTTAATTATTAAATTGAACAACTTGGCAACAACGGAATCCAATTGGCAAGAATGGATTCCGTTGCTACGGAAATTGTAGCTGTTTTAAAAATAGAATATGAAATGATTTATTTATGTTTACTTTGCTAGAACTGCAATTTTGGAGTAATTAACGTCGGCAGTCGATGGCAAATATCCAAAATGAATCACACATTAAACTTGACAATAAATGCAATAATTTAAGGCATTACCAGCTAGTCTAACTGGGTTTAAAAAATATTCTCATTCATCTCAAACAGCATTCGTATTTATAAAGACTTCCTATTTTATTACACCTTGTTCTTCGGGATTAGAAAATATTAACTATTCATACGCTCGTAACACCAACTCATATCAATCGGGGCATAGAATTAGCAATACAAATGAAAAAGTTTAATTTTCTGAAATTTTGCGGGGTTTCCCTAACTTAAATCAATTTATTTAACTTGATGAAAATCATTTAAAATCGCCTTAATAACAGCATTATTTCTGAACAGCAAATTAAAATTTCAGGCTAAATTCTAGTAAAACCTACACTTGTTTTTAAAAATACTATTTCTTTACGCTCTCAGTAAATTGCGCCAAGCCTAAAATTGTGAAAACCACTAGAATCCACTTTCTCAAAATTGCCATATAAGCCATTTTTTTTCGCCAAATTATAAGGTTATACACTTTAGTCTCTGAAATTTACAAATCCTTTTTCTTTAGCGTATAAAAAATATTTAATTCCTGCTCTGATTTCCCACGCAGACGATATTTTAATTAAAAAATAACCTAGCAAATATTTGAAACAGAAAAAATTATTATTCCTTTATTTTTAATGCAAGAGTATAAATCATTTAATAAATTCACCAAACATGGCATCCTCGATGCTTATTTCTCACATTTTCACTTCAGGGATTACAATCGCGGAGATGCGGAGAGCAAAAATTAGTGTTTTTGACGGGGTTTTTTATCAATCTCCTAAACTAATTCGAACTAAGAAATTTAAATTAGCGGAAGACCTTCCTCGGAATTTTTCGAATAAGTGGACACCTCGATCGAAACTCAACTCCCAGCGGTTTCGGAGGAGATGATGCTACACACAGACAGACAGACGCGCACAGATTTTAATAGTATAGAAGATTATTTATGTTCTATTACATAAAAATTTAACAGTTTCGATAATTTTTTCGAAAATTCCCCACAAATTTTGAATAAATTGAGTTATCCGAAACATTTGCTTATCGGGGACGAGGCATTTCCCTATCATCCCGGTTAATTGAGAGTTTTCTGTACTTATAATACGTTAGCACTCATCTGATCTCCCAAATACAGTAGTGTGGAGAGCTTAACGCAACAAAATCAATTTTCAGCATAGAGCTCCCACAGCGACTGCCATCTTCCAACGATTCCTGTCCACCCAGAAATCTTGAAAACGAAAACGGCCTCTTTTTTTTTTTTTTTTTTTTTTTCTTTTAAGAATCCTCACCGTAAACTGTTTGTAAGTCTAGTAAATGTGGTCTCCGTTTCCTCTTCAAAAGCATTCTAAGATTCCCCATTTAACGATTATCCTGTTAGAGAAAATTCTTCACTGATATATTTGGTCAATTTTGATAATTCTCCTCAAGTCTTAGAACAATTCTCGCCGGCAAGCAAAGGATAAAAAACCAAACAGACCGAAGTTTTTTTTTGAAAATTATTCATTAAAATATTTTTTGTAGTCCACCTTGAAATATAAAATATAAACTAAAAGTGGCGGCTTTTTAAAACCATATTAATTAAAATAATAATTACTTTAACTAATCACAGTTACGTATTCAGATTAATGAAATGGAGGAAATTTATAACAGAAGAAACTTGTTCAGTTTTTACATGTATGCATATGCATGTATACTCCAAAAAAATTTTATATATATATATAGGCTGTTCGAAATCAAACGATCTTATTTTAAAGGTGTCTAAAGACGAAACTATTATTGAGGAAGTTATGAAATTCTGTGTAGATGTGAAGGTATGGGAATTTCAGCGAATTAAAAAAAATCAGTTCAAATGTTCGCCACCAGGGTTTTTTTAATGAATTACTCATTTAGCATACATTTATGATAGTTTACGAGTATTATTACAACAAAACATGCTCAACAGAACGGATATCATGTCAGTTACCATCTGGAGTCGTAATATAAATTATGTTACACATTTGACCGTAGTGTGTTCGGGACATGTTGTGAAATGCTCGGTCAGGCAAAGTTTTTGGATTATCACGACTTACAAAATGTTTCAAACTCCCCCAAAGCCAAAAGTCGCATGGATTCAGGTCAGGGGACCGAGGACTAGCACTATACATTAAAAAATGCCCCCTGATGGCGAATATTTGAACTATCTTTTTATTAACTCAAACGAATTCCCACACCTTCATAATGTTCCATATACAACAGTCCATAACTTCCTCAACAATAGTTTCGTCTGTAGAAAACTTTTAAGTAGGATCGTTTAATTTCGGATACCCGGTATATATGTATAGGTAATTGGAGTTTTAACTGTACACTATTTGGAATTAAAAATTTTTGCGATTTCTATCCGTTTCAAGCACCTGGGAACCCAGTATGATTGTAAAAAAAAAGTTTGTCTGTGTGTCGTTCTGTCATTCTGGCCGTTTTTTTTTTTTTTTTTTTTTTTTTTTTTAATGTTCGCGCATCACGTAAAAATGACAAAATCAAAAGGAATGAAATTGGGTGACATGACCGATGGTCTCTAAACTTGAACTAAAGGCTGTGAATTTTTTGAAAAATTTTAGAAGATTCTGAGATTTCGAAACTTCATTAAAAATGCGCAAATATTTGCTATCGCATCACGTATTAAGCGAATAGAACGAAATTTAGTGACCTGATGGTGGTCATACAACTTAAACTATATCCGTTATTTATTTATTTTATAAATTTGGATTAGATTTTGTGAAAATTTATTCGAAATATGTAAATATTTCTTTGTCCATCAATTATAAACCACTGAAGCGAATGGAATAAAATTTAACATCCTCTTTGGCGGCACATACACTACAGGTGTCAAAATATTTCAAAGTTTTCGTAGATTTTGAAATTTCGTGAAAATTGATCACACTATTGTTAATATATTACAGTTATTTTGAAATATAAACGCTTTTTTTTGGAATTGGTGGCGTAAAAATATTTAAATTTTTACTGATAGAATGAAAGAACGATAAAAAAAGAAACATTATTAGTGTTTCAGAATTTAAGGTTCCTACAAGATATTCCAAAGGCACAGATAATTTTTTTATAATAAATTCAAGAGTTATTTTTAAATTAAAATAAACACTTAACTTCAATGACAACTCTTGGATATTATTTTTTACACCACAAATTTGCAAATCATAATTATTAAACACATTTACTTGAAATTGTTTCTTATCTTTCATATCTAATAGTACAATGAAAATATTTAATAACAAACAACTCTTACCATTGAAAATAAGTACCTCTAAAAGCAAATATTTCGATTCGTGAATTTTATCTTATTTTAAAACAAACTACTAAATTTACGGGTGTAACGTGCTTTACATTTATTCACTTTGCTTTCCTAAATAATGAAAATTTTATCCCTGAAACACAGAAAAATCATGATTGTGTAGAGAAAATATATATTTTTTAGTTCGTGCATTGCGTGCCAAGTGACATAAGTGACTTCATGCGCATGCGCTTTCCTGCTCAAAATCGATTTTATGTTTACTGCTTAGCGTCTAGCGAAAACACCAAAAAAATAAAAAGAAAAATTAATAAAATAAACAAGCTTCGAAGAAAAGTAGAGAAAAATAATACGAAATAGTTACTGAATAAAAGTTAGACAGAAATAAGACACGTAAAGTTTTCAGAGGCAGTTTATAATAAAACTTGTAAATTGCTATGCGCGAGTGATAGGGTTGTGTTTTAAGACAACTTGGTTTTTGTGGACGACTTTCGAATGTAGGTCATATTGGTAGGAATATGCTATTTATTTTGTGACGTTATATATATAATTATAGTACTCTAAATGTTCGGAAAAATTATATAGGACACATGATTTGAAGAGAATGTTTGATACATAATTTATGTATTCCGCTGAAACATTATTTTCATAAGCTTAAAATATTCAGTTATAACTAATAATACAGTCATAAAAATTATGAGTCGAGTAATTTAAAAGGCGTGTTAACCCTTTAAGATTATCACGATTATTTTTAACAGCACTGACATCTGCTGAAAAATGGAAGGCGAGAACAGCTGGATAGATTGCCCAATGCTGAAAAAAGGGCAGCCGTTGCCATCGCTCGACTTAACTACCAGTAAGATGGCGGACGATAGAAATGTTCGACTTTTTGACGTATTGTCGGACGTCAAAAAGTCGCACGTTTCTATCGTCCTTTTGACGGACGATAGAAACGTGCGACTTTTTGACGCAGCTGGCTGTGCGAGCACAGCCAGCTGCGTCAAAAAAAGGGTCTCTAGATCTGTGGCACGAGATGAACGTTTCTATCGTCCGCCATCTTACTGGTAGTTAAGTCGAGCGATGGCAACGGTTGCCCTTTTTTCAGCATTGGGAAAGGGTTGCGCCTCAAAGGGTTAAAGGGTTAGTCAAATTTCTTAACTAGGCTTAATAAAAACGAGGCTTGTCTCCGAGAGTTTCATTAATAAAATGAAAGTATGTTTCTTGATTATAAATTATCCGAATGACTTTTGCGGAACATCAATTGATTTTTCAAGAACAAGGTCGGCTGTTACTGCAGCACTTCTTCCAAACTGGTAATCAGCAGTTGCACGAAGATAAATTTTGCGACCCCACTTTGGCAGATGATTCAGGGTTTGTACTCTGTATAGATAAATTGGGAACTTTGTCGTTTTGTTTCTTTGATTCATTGATTGATTTGCTGGTGTGATTTACAAATCTATACAGTTGGACGATCGACTTAAATTCGAAGAAGAAAAAAAAAGTGTCATAATTTGATACTAAGGAAAGAAAAATGAGCAAGAGCAACCAGTGAAAACCAATCCATTGAAATTATTAATGTGCGAGAAAATGCAAATTTGTTACGATTTCGCGCGCAAAACAAGGATTTGGACTTCAATAAAGTGCACAGAAAGAGACAATCTCGTAAATCCATACTATCATTTTATATAAGCTGCAACGATGCTTAATATTTAAAAAACCAAAAAATAATTAAAAATTCCAAAACAAGCACTATCTTTGATTTTAGTAAAGTGCTTATGTAGTGAAAGTGATGTACACTAACTTATTTAGGTTTTTATTTCTTTTGACTTCTTAATCAGCGAAACAAAGGATTGTCTCGCAATTTTCAAATTAGATTAATTATTCTTTTGCCAACCCATCACTTCTGTAGCAAACTTCTTGCAATTGGAATAGTTATACACACACACACACACATATATTAATATACAGGGAGTCCGAAAAAGGTGGTAATGGGCTTTAATTCTTTATCTATTACAGATACGTGGACAGTGCAAATTAAAAGAAATGTTCAAAATAAGGTAGGAAATAAAACTCCATTAAGAAAAATTCCTCTCGCTAATTTTCAAAAAGTTACAATTTTAAAATTTGTTACGACTCCCTGTACAAAGACATTCCCTGTTAGTAAAATGCGCCCCATATACTCATGAGATGAGGTGATGTGTCAAATTTGAGCCTTTTATCACACAACATCGCAGAGATACCTTTAAAGAAAGATGATCGGGGACTTTACAAGAATGTAAGCGTTATTGCTAGAGTAGAAAAAGGTATTCTTTCGTAATTTCTGTACTCCGTAGAAAGTCCTGCTACCGACGCACCCCCATTCTTGGCAGATCAAGTAGCGTTGCCATAATCATGCAAACAAACAAAAAATAGCTGTACTCACCATGTATTACAGACTCTATACCGACCATATTTTCCTTATATATATGGCTATATTCACAATATTTTACTATATAGGGATTTTTTCTATGGTATTTTTATTATACATATATATTCACTATATTATGTAATATAAAGCGGTAATCACTGACGGCTTGATGCTAGTTTGTGGGTGGGGACGGTTAGTTAGAAGATTCACATATACATCCACCACTTTATGGGTGTAAGATAGAATAGTTTACATTAATTTGATTGGTCTCAGAGGGAGGCGGAAGCCTCCTCCGCTCCCCCCCCCCTTTTAATGTGTCCCTGTCTGTAATCTTCGTTTTTTATTACATACTAGCTGCCAAGGCGGCCAGCTTCGCCGCCTCATACTGAATAAATTTCTAGATTCATTTCAACGAAAATGATATTTCTAATGCATTTATTGACTCGTGACATCTAAATGACGTCAATCTCACTATAATTATTAAAGGTAATAAATAAATAAATGCAACTTAGTCAATTATGCTCACTAATGTGCTCAAATCGGACATTTGAGTAGCTTTCTTCCTGAAAATTGCGAAAAATCGTTAAAATTAGGGAACAGATGGATTTCCAGAATTTTAAAGCAGCCTACGACCTCTCCTATAACGTTACACATGTCTGTGCAAAATTTCAAGCCGACCGGTCGAACGGTGTGGGAGGAGTTCCCGGATAAACAAAGAAACTTTCACATTTATATAATAATATATGTGCTGAAATCGGACATTTGAGTAGCTTTCTACCCTGAAAATTGCGAAAAATCGCAAAAAATTAGTGAACGGGTGGATTTCCAGAATTTTAAAACAGCCTATGGACTATTCTATGTCGTTTTACGTGTATTTGCAAAATTTCAAGCCGATCAGTCGAACGGTGTGGGAGGAGTTCCCGGACGAACAAACAAACAAACAAACAGACAAACTTTCACATTTATATAATAGATAGAGTGTTACAATGACCATCTTTTTCTTATGAAGGGCTGCATTTACCATATTTTATTGTACATGCCTGCATTCACGATGATCAATTAAACATTGCTGCATTATTCACCCCAATGTATTTCTATAGCTACACCTAATCAATCGTTTCAAAAAATAAAAATGTGCCATAAGTAAAGATATTGCTAATTTTGCTCAATGATAAAAGCTTAATTTTAGATTAATTAAATATTTTAATTAACATGACTCTATTGTTCACCATAACGTATTACAAAAACCACACTTAATCAATCAGTAAGGGCGAGATATAAGTTAACCTATTTCTAATTTTACGCAGTGATAAAAGCTTATTTCTGCACATTTAATTAGCTGCTTAATTGCGCATCTGTGCACAAGCAGCTAGATTTAATAAACCCGATCAATATACTCTAGTGAGCAACCAACTCCCTTATTTTGTCTCTGCAAATTTGCCCGAGTGCCCTACTGACATTGTCCTCCTGCATCTCCCCCCCCCCTCCCCCTTAACCCACGTGAAATACACGGCGTGTAATGATATATGTATGCATGAATGTGTGTAGTAGAGTAAGGAACGTAGCGTAACTGAGAACACGCATGCTCAAGCCTGTTGTAGCAAAAGCATCGATTTTTCTCTTTCCGTGTGCAGCAGAAAATCCGAGCTTATACTGGTGCTCCTTTTTGGGAAGCAGGAAATAAAGGATGACCTTAAAAATTTGTATTCATTCACGAAAATTCTATTTTAAGACAAACGAGTCTTCTAAATATGAATGAAATTTGAGCATTTTTTTTTTTTTAAGTTTCAGCACCTTAAGAGCATGTTGATTTTGAAGAAAGTCTTGGGGATCACTTAATTGATCTGTAATTTCATAATCGTTTTTTTAAGAAAGCATACAACTTTTGAAGAGTTTTCTGAAAAATTCAGTTGTGATAGATATTCGATTGAATTTAACCTACCTCTTTACAAGCTGTAGTATCCATGACATGATTACAAACGATGAATCTACACTATATATATATATATATATATACACAACAAATCTTTAATTGCCTCTTTTCACAGAAATATTTTTGTTGAATCAACAAATTTTTTGTTAATTCAACGAAATATTATGTTAATTTAACTAAAACTTTTGTTAAAAGCCAATAAAATTATTTGGTTGAAATAGCGCCATCCAAATTTTGTTAGGTTTAATGTTAAAATAATGCATAGTGCATTTGGAGAAGTATCATTGTTAATTTAGTCGGGAGTTTACTTTGTCCAAAATCCTGTGACGCCTTATTAAATAAGTAATAAAATAATAGCACTAACATTTATGTTGAAGAAATAAAACATTCTTTATGTTTTCGGATTTTTGGCCATAATTAAGATGTTTTGTAAATATACGGAGAAAAAAACATTCTGCTAAAGCACATTTAAATTTATCAGTTTTCCATAAAGAAAATGGAAAAAGATTGCTTACTCATTTATTGACATAGAAATACAGGTGGTATGTATAAAAACATAATTTCCACAAATACTAAATAAATTTAATTTACTTATTTATACGTATTTTGCATTTGATAGGCTTCAAAATGCGTATGAAGATTTCAACATCACAATCCAGGAAAAAATACGGTCTTTCTTGGCGAATTCTCTTATTATTAATCTTATTCTGAATACAATTCTATCTACTTTTCTAGAGGTCAAATTCGAGGAACTCAAATTCTAGAAAACATATTCGAGGTAGGGAAATAAGTCGTGCTTACGTTATTCCCGTTATTGGATACAGGACCGGGAAATAAACAGATAAAAAATGGTCCGTGAGCGAGACGGCTCTGCCCTTCAGGAATCTAGCAGCATAGTCAAAAACAAAAGTCCTCACCGTAATATTTCGAACAATGCTTGTACATTGTTTCAGAGAAAAGCAAATTAAAAGTGAAATCAATTTTGATATACCTGAAGAGCAACTGATGTTATATTTAAAATTAATTTACCTTTGTTTATGAAAATTTTATCTATTGGTGCTCGTGATTTTGCGGAAATAATATGCTAACTGCGTGTTCAAATGAAGTATTCTAAAAAAATAATTAAAAAACTAAAATGCATTAAAACTTTATTAGATTTATTAAATAAAACTTTCAGAAACAAAATTTTAAATACTTTAAAAGAGAGATACAAAAAATCTACAGTTAATATAATCATTTTAAATATGATAAAGTTGAGCAGAAAAAAAAAAAAAAAAAAAAAAACTATTTTTCATTATTGTTTTCAGTTCGTACTTTACTTAGAAATTCCAAATTATGTAAAATTATGTTTTTTTCTTTTAAAAAATAAATCTTTCTTCATTTAACAAAACATTTAGTTGACGTTATTTTAAAAAAATAATTTATTTGTATCAACAAAATGATACGTTAATTAAAAAAAAATCATTTAATAAATAAACAACCGCTTTGTTGAACAGAAGAAAGTAAAATTATTTTCAGAAGATAAATTCCAAAATAAAAGTTAATTTTTGAGAAAACGGTTATTTACGTCAGCCATTTAGAACCTCTGGAAGAAGAAAAACTCTAGATGAAAGAATTTTGATTTATACAAAGGCCATCTTGTTCAGAACAACGCAACATAAACAAGAACTCTCTCCTCCTATGATAAACTTATGCACCAGCTAAGAAAGGAAACAAACATTGCACGCCGCCGCCGCAGCCGCAAACCATTTTAACTCACCGAGACACTTGCTCTTACTGTTCCAGTGCCCTAGTGACTTTCTCCGCAACACTCTGGCAGTCTCTTAACGGTCAACTATCTCCTTTTCCCTGCATTTTCCCTTGAACTCTGTCCAACGAAGTTGAAAGGCGTTTACGTCTTTCTTTTTTCTCTCTTCCTGCGTCGGTCGTAACAATCGTAAGGGAATTTCAATTTTTTACATATTTTTAAAAATAAAATTCACCTTTTCTAAACGATAGCGAGCGAAAATAAATGAAAACAATTACGAAATTTTCAATGTCATAAATGTCCCATTGACCAAATATTAAGTAGAATTCGTTAATATGTATTGATGAGGTATTTATTACATGATCAGATGTGAAAGTGGAGATCTCATTCACAATTTTGTGAATTTTACGAGTTCAAACTTATAAAATTTAAATTTTCTTTTGTTAAAACATCCACATTTTTATATGATAAATGAAATCATAAATCCACGCTAATAAAACTGATTACTAGTAAAACAAGCAAAAATAACTGAAAAATATTTACTAATTTATGAAGAATTAGTCGACTCATGTTTTGATGCACTGCATTCGTGAAGATCTCATTTCGATTTGTAAATTTTACAGTATCACAACTTATTTGTTTTTAGTGGTTTTTTAGTAAATAAAATTCATGAATCCTGTGAAATAATGCTAATTATTTGGAAAACAAACAAAATTAAATAATAAAACTTATCCAAAACATTACTCACATTTTATCAGTGTCTGGCAAAATATCCGTAAAATCTGTCGGTGTCTTTTGTCACTACTTACACATATTTTGATGTAATCGTAAAGATTTCATTGACAATTTTGTAAATTATACAAAGTTGAAACTTACATTTTTACAAAAATATGTAAGCAAACAAATAAAAATTTGACTTTTGTATACTAGAAATTAACAGATAAGTCCACTAAAAAAATGCTAATGACTACGAAAACTATTGAAAATAACCGACAAATGTAAAAGAAAATAACTGAAAAATTTTGCTCAAAACGTTACTCGCAATTTGTATTTAATCAATACTTTATTGACACAATACGGGTAGAATCGGCAGATATCACATAACATGTGCATGTCCTGAAGCAATCATGAAAATTTCATTAAAAATTTTGTGAATTTTAGAAGGTCGAAATTTACGTCCTTTCAAAAATTAAAGAAATAAAAAATAAAATCGGCTTATCTGTGCAAGAAATAAACAAATAAAGCAATTATACTACGAAAACAATAGAAAATAGCGTGCAAAAAAAAAAAAAGAAAATGACTGACAAAATTTTGCTCGAGCCATTACTCACATTTTACATTTAATCGATATCTCATTGACAAAATACAAGCTGAATCGGTCGATACGCTGACGATGGCACACACATGCTCTGATGTACGGCGAAAATTAAGCTTAAAAATCGATTGTACAAAGCAGCGGTAGAAAATATTTCTCTGCGAGTTTAAATAATAGCAGCAAGATAAGAAAGAAATGAGAAATTCCCTTCTAAAACGAAATTATATTTCAGTCTGAAATAGATAAAATGGTTCTATTACCTTCAAAAAAACCAATCAATCAGGATGCCAGCATATTCCAGCATACGCTGCAAAAGAGAGAAAAATATGTTAATTTTCATAAATTTAGTTGATTTCTAAAGCTGCCAACAACAGAAAACAAGTAAAGTATGCCGGGCATAACGCATCAGTTATAAAAGTTATTGGAGTTGTCAATGTTGCATACATTTCTTTTATTCGACGGAAAGCATTGTTTAATGTAGCCGTTCCCAACCAGTAGAGTGATGCATACTTGGTGGATGCAAAGTGCTTGGAGAAGAGGCCCAAGAAAAATCGGCAAAAAGCAAATAATGCATGGTTTAAAAACCATCTTATATTCTTCTATAAATCATCTTATATTGTATTTATTCTGAGGAATGTGGGAATGTGGGGAGTGGGGCGCCATCATGAGTTACCCATTATTCAGGTCGGGGGAGGGGGGGCACAGTGTTAAAAGGTTGGGAATTGATAGTTTAATGAACTTCACTAATACACATTGGCTTTGTTCTGTTCGAAATAGATAAACATCTGTGAAATGCATTTGAACCATTGGATGTACATGACCTTATCGTGTTTACTCGAGTAATAGCCGCACTATTAATGCCAATTTTAATAGGGAAAGTCTAGATGCAACTATTAGGGGGGAAAGTCTACTACATAATATTGAACACTCTATAATGCTAAAATATTACTGGTATTATAGTAAAATAACTAACTTACCAAACGTTTCCAGTTTATCTGCCATATATTAAATAATCTTTTCTTCGATTGTACAGAAGAAAAATTATTCTTTTTATAGTAATACTTTTATAGACATAAATGAAAGTCAAATACATGAATGAGACTTATAGGCGGGTAAAATATTTTGACGATTTTTTCTGCATCAAAACGGGGCTTTGACTATTATGCGAGAGCGACTATTACGCGAGTAAACATGGTAATATGCACGGTGATTATAAACTAAAGATACATTCCTGAGATAATCATATTTTATTGCATGAATTGCATTATAAATCAACCATACATCAGGACACAATTCCCTTTAATACATCTCAATGTGCTCCCCTTACATATCTCGGCAACAGCCCCCAGCGTGGCAAGAAAACATGCCACAGTTGTCTCGAATAGCGGTTCTGTTGTGTAAGCTGTTCAATGTTGCATGTCTTCTCGAAGTACACCTTAGATTTTATAAATCCCCACGTAAAGATAACTAGAGAGTCAAATCTACTGACCGTGGAGCTCACATTCTTGGTGAGACCTGACTAATCCATCTACCAGGTAAAGGGCGTGATTGAGGTAGCCCCCGAACGATGAGGATGAAATGGGGTGGTGCTCCGTCCTGCTGAAAGACAATGTAACCATAATTCCCTCACTTATCAAATGTGGCTCCAATAATTTCTCCATAATGGCGAAAAACTTTGACCCCGCTCACCCCGTAAAAGAAATCGGACAGCTACCAGAGATTTTCATTTTGAATATCTTAATAGCTAATTTGAGGAACACATAAGTCGCTTCATTGGTGAAAATGGATTTGCATCAAGAAACTATAATTTATGGGTAGGCGCATGTTTAGATGGAAAACCTTTCAATTCAGGACCCCCCGCTTAAATACCTCCACAGAGCAGCTTGGAATTATTGTTTTACTGCAAAACCTTGCATTAAAAAAAAACAACAAAAAAAAAAACCGCTAACAGCTGATGACTTATGGGGCTTCACAATCAAGCGGTTCATCTGTAAAATAATAATAACAATAATAATAATAATTACTTAATAAAGTTTTGTTAAAAGTTGTTTTAAAAAATTCTCGGTAAATGCCCTGAGTCTCGTTTAACGTAACTCACAGAAAAATAATATCATTTAGATGCTATTTAATTGCAACATTTATTATTATTACTGTTAGCCACTATCAATATTTGTATCTTATTTTTAAAAATAGAAATATCTGATTTAAAATATAAAGAAAGGGAAAATGTGTTTTAAAACGCTATGCACGATTCTCTCAAACGAATCTTAGATAAGAAATTCCGATCTGAAACAACTTTCTCGCTCTTGCTAATAAGTAGCCAATTCCTTTCTTTCTCCAGAAGAATATTAAAAAAGAAGAAAATCCGCTATAATGTATAAGGCGGTTGCAAAATTGGCACGCGTATAACCTTTCACCTTGACAGTGAAAGTAAACAAGGTCAAGAGTAAGGAATCTTTATGGATACATAATCCAGAGCATCGCCTCAACTTCCTACTCAAAAAAGTTTTCAGCCGGAAAATGGCGTATTGGTAAATAGCAGTGTTGCCAGTTTAGGAGATTTCTCGCTAAATTTAGCGACTTTTATTGCCTTCTTTTTTGAATTCGGCGACTTTCTGTTGCATAGTGAGCAAGCAGAATGTCCTTGATAAAAAATTAAAGTTTGGGAAAACTTAGCAACATTTTTGAACGAATTTTGCGACTTTTACTAAAGGACATCTACGGCAACACTGGGACCAGGGGCGATTTTGTACCTGAAACAGGGGAGTAGAATGCGCAAAATCATTTTATAATTAATTAATATAATCAATTATACCAATTAAGGTAATTAATTATTTTATTGATAAAAACTATATATAAGCGATGATAAAAAGGACAGGGAGTAGTACCCGCAATATACCCCTTAAAGAAAGGCTACATAATTTTCATTATACTTTCATAATATATTTTAACAGATTATGACAGATTTTTGGACTTCGCCTAGTAGGGGGCGATCGCCCCCACCGCCCTCCCCTTGGATCCGCGCCTGACTGGGACTGGGGCTATCTGAATTTTTCGACGATTTTCATTCCAGTCTGAGATTTCTCTCTCAATTCAGGGAATTTTCATTGCATATGGAGCTACTACAATAGATTTCATTATTTAAAAAAAAGAAAAAAACCTTAGTCACTTTTGGGAAATTCAGAGACTTTTTTCACCTAAATTTAGTGACTTTTATCAAAGAACTTCTGGCATCACAAAAACTCAGTGTAATGCAGCATTTTTATCCACCGGGTAGAGAAAGACTGTATTTTCATTTAGAGGTAGTCGTTTAAAAGATCCTGCGAATTTCTCTCACAAGCAACAATCATTATCAATAGTGACATGCTAACTCTTAGCAAATTGAATCCAAGCACCAAGCTTCTTTTTCATTGCAGACCGTAAGCACCATTTTTTAAGATTGAGCATTTTAACAGAATGGAGGGCAATTTTAATGAATTGTAACACAATGAGAGATTGAGACGTAAAATTCCTTTCATTTTCACTTAACTTTCATTGCAATGCACGTCCACTACTGGCAATCTGACCTCTATATTCCCTATGGAAAAACGATCACTGCAATGCTTTTTTATGGGGAAAACTACCTTTACAAATTCAAAGTTTCAGAACGGCCCATTGAATATTTTATTTTTCAGACACTTACTCTGAGAACATTCATCTAATAACTAAAAAAAAAAAAAAAAGGAATTTCTCCTGCGAAATTAGAAGGACGGTAATTCCGTTAAGATGCGAAGTTTGTTTAATGCAATTACAAGAACAATTTTTCAATTTTAATTACTGTTCTTCTAAGTGCATTAGAGAAATTTTAGATAATAAACATTACTAGAATGTTCTCAGAATAGGGAGAAATAAGAATGCTGGAAAAATAGTCAATAGGTAGTTCTAATGATTTGAAATTGTAAGGCCAGTTTTTTTTCCCATAGAAAAGCATGCGGTAATCGTTTTTCTATGGAGACCCTTAACTAATTTATCTATGTGCATCAGCTTATTTAATATTCAAACTATTTTGGAAGAATGGGGGACAGTATTATTGAATTATAACCCTCTGAATGGCAGCGATGTAACATTCCGTTCACTCTTCAGATTTCTCTGCAATATACCAACATTTTTTGTTAGCTAATATACGTATATCGTTTTACACCAACTTATTTATTCATCAAACTATTCCAGCAACACATTTTGGAAGAATGGCGGGGGGGGGCAATCTGATTGAATTACAACCCATCAATTGAGAGATGTAAAATTCTGTTTACCCTTATTCAATTTTCAATTCAATATACGTGCATTTCTTGTTAACTAATATATTCATGTGTATATTTATTTATTACTTCCTTGTACGATGTAAAGGAACGTATAGTGATCCCAAAAAATTTTGGTGTTCAGATTTTCATGAAAAAATCGATTTTGACTATCTCTAAATTTACTTTGAAGAGATTTTGTATGACACCTCAACGTACTCATGCATGTATGTTCGAATACATGCATATGCAATATATTTTCACCACCCACAAGTTAACTTGGACTAGTTTTTTTCCTGAAATCTGTACGTTTGCATATTTCATAAACTATTAGCTGCAGAATGTTGAAATTTATTATTTAGGATTTTTGTAACATCTACTAATGTAATTTTTAATTCCAATCCAGTGGATAGTTTATTTGCAGGGCCAACCAAAAAACTTTAAGTATATTAAGGTTTTTGAACTTCTTCAATTATTATGTCTATAGTCACTCATTGTTTTTGCCATGCTCCAAATCTCTCCAACCGTCATCGAGTCTCACTAGTTTTTCAGAAATGGCGCCAAATTTTGAGCAAAAAATAAGTACTTATCTCACATAACTTAAAAATTTTTAGCCTCAAAATATCAAAATTTTTTGTTTCAAATGTTATCACGTCCAGTTGTGCGGTGCATCTCTTTTTATTGCAATCAACTAGGTAATTTATTTACATTGTCTCGAAAAAAGACGACTTTTAATACATCGAAATCTATGGATATCTTCAATTCACTAAAAGTCTGTGGTCAATCACTATTTGAGCTATACCTATAATCTCGCAAACTGTCTCCAAGCTTGGCGGCTTTTGGCAAAATATTGCCAAATTATGTGCTAACAGTAAAACTGAACCCTGCTTGGCGATAGCTCTTATATTGGTTGAGAAATCACTAAATATTATTGTAGAATCGTAACTCAATTTCAAATGATTTAGATTAAATAATAAATCATTTAGTTTAGATGAATTGTATTGAAAGTATTAATTATTAATACACGTGGAAGGATGTCATGCGGTCTCCACATCATATTTTTTTTTCTAGATTGTGCAGAAAAGATATTTCGAAGATGGTGTGTAACCCACTGTGCGACTGAGACGTTAAATTATATTCTCTCTAATACAGTTTCCACTGCAATATATCAACATTCGTGTTAATTAATAAACCCACATTACTTCAAACGATTCCAGCAAAAATATTTTCTGACACTACTTACATGTTCAGTAAGTAACTTTTCAATCACCAAAAAGTTATGTTTTAATCAATCCTACTGAGTAAAAAATGTCTTTTTTTTTTAATTAGCCAACTGATTCTTATTCAGGAGTGAACTTTGTTTAGACATTCACTGATGGATCCTCGGACATTCTAGAGAACGGAGGAGGTGGAGTCAGCTTCACTATTCCACGGTATGGTACAAAATAATTAAGCGTTCGGTGCAGGAAATATAGCCTCAAACTACACATGTGAGTTCTTTGCGATCCAGGAAGAACTAAATCGGTACATAAATCTCCCAGAAACTGAAAGAACTAAGGAATTAATTATTTTCAGCGACTCTAAAGCTGCTCTTCAGGCAATCATGAAAGGTTGCTCCGTGCTTGTACAGGAAATACATAGTTCGCTGAACAAAGTCCTAATCCTGAACAAGAAATGTTCCATGCAGTGGATCCGAGAGCGTGTTGGTATTAACGAAAATGAGGCCTCTGACTCTTTGGAAAAGGAAGCCAGGAAACTCAATAAAGAATTACTCCATCAGGCAGAGCCATGCTAACTTTTTTAAGGGAGGGGAGGAGGAGATGTCGATAAACTGCCAAGTCAAATATCGGTTTTTACCAACTTATTTATTTTTTTATCAACTCTTATCATCAATTTTTTACTTTTGGCAGCTGGGTTTGCGTAATTTTGCCAAGTGTACCAGAAATAGAAAACAAATTATAGTTTTCGTTAACATTTTTTTCACCAAATTTGCCAACTAGGTGTCTAATTTTGCAGAGTATAATAGAAATTTGCGAGTGTTGGGTGGAGGCTACCCCTCCCCCCTTAGCAAGGCTGTCAGGTTACAATTAGTGATATTAACTCTTGCAAAACATAAATTCAATATAAACACGACAAAAAGTAAATACCAAAACCACGAATTAAACCTTGAACCATTGCAAAGATCTTAACCAGATTCAGAGCGGAACATCATAGAGAAATGAAAATCCAGAGAGATGGCACCAGAACTTACCAGATCTGCAGGAACTGTCCTGACATTGAACTGAACCCTGAACGTATTTTTGCTTGTCTTGACATTCTGACCAAATTACAGTCAATAACCATCCTTTGTGGGGATCCATCCATTATGGTTTTTAACCATCATTTTAACCATCCATTATGGTTAAGCTTTATGGGGATAACTGCCGCGCTATCGCCTAGGTTATGGAGACCGCCTTTGATCCACTATAGGTCCTATCGCGCACATGGCGACAACAACAACAACAAAGTTAGCTAATAAATTTACAATTAAATATAATTTTTCTTAAAACTTTATGTAAACAGGGCATGAAAGTTATTAACTTTGATGTCATATATGCATCATTTCATTTTTTTCCCCGAACAAAGGGTTTTAAAAGATTGTATAATTCTGATAACAATTCAATTGCCAATCAGTTAGAAAACAATAATTAGAAAACTTAAATTCAGTACTGTAATCTAAACATAACTGTCTTAAAAGCTAAAGTTTATTATCAAGGCAATGGTTTTGAGTGCTACAAAAGAGCCACCCTTCTTCAGTTGCAAAAAAGTTCGCTACATCCACACAGACAGAAAAATTAAAACTCTGAAATGATTTTTTAAAATTTTAATTAAATTAAAAATTTAATCTTCTATAATTTGGCTTCTAGTTATCGCAAAAGCAAATATAAAACGGTTTTGATATCCTAAGTGTGAGTTTATGAAATAAAAAATTTTAAAAAATTGGAAAGTGTCGCAAAACAAGGATTTTTTGTCAAATTCATTTCTTAAAAAAATATTACTGTGGAAAAGAGAAGTAACAGTCACCAGTTACTAATTACGAAACATTAATAATTATCTGATGATCAAGATTTCCATGCAATGATTGATTACTTTTTCTCGGAATATAAAAGCAAAAACATCTGCTAAAGAAACAGCCGGAAACTTCAATTTTACGTTCTTCGAAATGGAGTAGTGGTAAACATGGTTAAGTTCAGCGCAGCCCAGTGCCAAACACAGCTTGTTTGTAAACATCTGCTTCATTCTCGCTCAAACGTCTACTTTTGAATTAAAACTGGGTCTACATCGTTGTCCCTTTAGAATAGAAAAGACTACAAAAAGATCATACGAAATAACTCATCAAAAATTAATCGTATAATTTCTTTTTTATGTGAATGAAAGAGTATTTCTTGATAAAACAGCAATTGTTCTAAAAAATGCATGGGTGGTTTACCTTCACAGTGAATTTATATTGTTAAAACGTTTTTAAAAGTAAATAATATACAAACACAAATCTTACATTTACGCCAGTAAATAACTCACTCCACTTCGATTGTAGAAGCCGTTTATTTAAACACGTTTGGCATTTATATTCCCATTAAATATTACCACGTCAGTAAGAATTTGAAAAAAAAAAACTAGTTGTAGATACAACGATGCATAACCAAAACTTAGACGCGATAACCTTCAAAAACAATTTTTAATTTAAAATTATTTCCCAAAGGAAATCTTAACATACTTTAGAACTTATACAGATCATAACAGATTTAGAATTCATCAACTAGTTGCCATCGGCAAAACAAGAAAACTTAATTCAATTTATGAATAACGTTTCCATACCGAGAAAAAGTATTGGTAATAATAATACGTACTCTCAAAAAGTATTCGATTATGACTGAAATTTCCTATTTTAGCTTTGCGAATAATTGAGTTTTTGAAAAACGCACAACTCGACAGAAAAATGGAAAGTTATAATTATACATAGATTAATTCATATTCTATGGTAAGTAATTTTTAATATACGAAACCAACGTAGGAAGATTATTCTTACTGGAATATTTATTAAGAAGGTGTACATTTTTAACAGATATGTCTTTTTCATATAGTATTTTAACGATATATGAGCTCAGAATCAAACAACATTCAAACACCTTCTTGCAACATAAGTTTCTTTAGAATGTCGTCTCCTTTTGTAAGCAGAAAAGAATTAAGTAATCATAGTAAAAACAAAACAAAACAAAAAAATGTTTAGGCTCATGTAATATGCTTCCGCATGTGCAAAATTGTATTTCAGCATCCCAAAATGTTTGTAGGATCGCATTTTGCACTGCTTACTGAAATGCCATATTTTGTTGTCTACCATAAAGAACAAGAACATAGGACTTATTCTTACACAGTGGTTTTTTTTCAGAATTTTCAGCGTAAAATGATGCGCTGTAAGTCGAGACCAAATATTCTTGCACAATGATATGTATGCAATATCTTCAGAGTACAATAGTGGGCTGAAAACAGAGACCACAAGACCAAGTACTTTTACGCAATGATATGTTAACATTTTTTTTCCATTGCACAGTGGTGCGCTGAAAACAGAGGCCATAAGACCAAGTATTTTTACACATTGATATGTTTACAGTTTTTTTAATATACAATGATTGGCTATGAAACAGATCATAAAAAGAACATTTGGCGAATGACGTTTTGAAATTTTTAGTTACCGACGGATTAAATGTATTTTAAAAAATGTCAGGTGATCTAAAAGTTTTATTGCAAATGAATGAAAGATAAATCCTTTTTCTTCTTCTACAGAAATAGAAATAATTCAAACCCGATGGGCAGTTAGTCAGCGAAGAATGGAGGTCTGTCTCTATAAGTTCTTTTAAAAAAATTAAAGCTTATAAAAGTTTTTAAGTGGAATTATAAAAGCAGGGAACATTTGGAAATTGACAGTCCACTTGGCTCAGTGATCTCACGAAATGAATGCATTAGCATTTTTAATTTTGATTTGAAATTTTAACGAAAAAGTCAGGGGAAATTGCAAATTTTGACTACCAGTATTTCCATTTAAAATCTTGAAATGTTACCTAGAAAACTATAGGACAGTGATGGCGAACCAAAGCATACACGATATTATGAACATGTATGTATAGTATGCTCATAAAGTGTGTTGATTTTCCAGGATGATTAGTTTAATGTTTCTTAAAATAAACAATCATAAAACTAGTTTATGCCAATTGTTTGCCATAAATACGAACTTCTAAATAATTATTTTAAATTTAGCACAGACCACTGAGATATGCCTTAAAAAATTACCTAAAATTTTGAATTTATTTATACTATCAATCTTTATGAAACAGTAAAATAAAACTGCACATAACTATAAAAGCCATTGAACATTAAATAAATATTACGTATGTTGCAATAACATTTAAAGTAGCTGCTTTCTGTATTCGGCAGTTTCTTTTTTTTCAATCATTATTTATTTTTTCAAAAACATTAGACAATAAGGCAAAAATTCAGTTGTTTCCATGGCCTGAAAGTCGTAAAAACAATTTCTATAAATATGCATCGATTCATGTTAAATCAATCTATGTCACTGCTGTGCACGACAGAGGCGGATCTCGCCAGAGGCCCCAACAGCCTCCTGGGGCCCCGACCGCCACCAAAGAGTCGCGACTTTGAAACTTTTTCAAAAGAAAAATTAAAAGCTCAAAAGTGAAGCAATACATTACAAGTACTAACGTGATAAGAAAGGATCAGTCTTCATATCCTTCAGGGCCCGTTTATCGGCAGGGCAACCGGGGCATTTGCCCTGGGCCCACCAATTTCAAGGGCCCAAAAATGTTGTATTTTTCAACAAATTTATGTTTGATAAAAAATTTTCATTTGTTAAAAAATTTATATTCTTAAAAAAATTAACTTAAAAATCACTCGACATCATCCTGCAAATGTACATTTAAAAATTTCTGTTTATGCAAGCATGCACTGTAATATCTGGTGACATTTAACATTAACATTATCGTGAATGAAACTGGGTTGCTTAACTACGTATTAACTTCAGCTAGGCAATGATAACTCGTCTATACAAATATTGATATGCAGAAGTGACAGTATTTTGAAGCCCCCCTATAATGTTAGGCAAGTTTTGCATTTCCTTTCATAAATACATGCTATTTATGTATACAAAAATTATTTAATATTTATTGCTATGTACAATAGACACCGGTTATAACGTACTCTCACGAGACCTAAAAAAGTAGTACGTTATAGCCAAACTACGTTATAAAAAGTACCGCGGTAAGATTTAATATTACATTAAAAAAAGGTGGGCTCATAATTTCATTCTAAAATGTGTTTTAAACAGGTCTGATATTTTAAAATTTAAATTAGACGGAGAAAATTCTTTATTACTTACAATTTTTATTGAGATAAATAATCTGTAATTTTCTTTTGTTTTAAATGGGCAGATGCTACTTTAAAAATACTGTTTTGGATATCCATAATAGACCTTTGTAGAGTCTCAGCATCATCACTGCGGCATTCAAAAAATCGTGATAATGTTTTTGCAGCATTTAATGCGTGGTATAGTCTCCTCTGTTTCTTCTTCACTATTATCAGAATCATAACAGATAGGGCTTTTCAGGAGGCATTTACATTGATGAATGACAAATAAAAAGCATGGTCTTGTTCTTAGCCCTGCCTATCAGGCGAAAAAGATAAGATCGCTCCCTTCATTCATACACTATTCATCTCGCTAGATAATCTGAAAACTGGCAATGAGCGTTTTTGAAGGTACTGAAATCTCCGAGAACAAGGAAATAAAATTCTTAAGTAAAGCAAAATTTTATTTTTGGCTTTGGTATAAAAAGTACGTTATAGCCGTAGTATGTACTTTTGTTAAGTACGTTTTATGCGAAGTTAAATAACATTATAAATATAGGACTTCAATCAGGACCTAGCTTCTAGGTACGTTATAACCGATAGTACGTTATATCCCAGGTCCGTTATAACCGGTGCGCACTGTATTTATATTTAGTGTTTAAACAAACAGTATATTTAAGTAGCTATATGTATCTAAAATAACTTAGATGTATAATACTGTGTTCGTGCAATTTCCCGTAAAATATTTATAGTCCGGTGCAAAGGACCAAAAATTTGTGTTTGCACTGGGCCCAATATTGTGATGATCGGGCCCTGATATCCTTTGAAGGGCCTGTTTCACTCTCTCCCCTGTTGTCCCTGTTGTCGTCTAGGCCTAGACTCAGTCTAGGCCATAGACAATGGCCTAGACGGACAGGGAAGAACGATTAAACATGTTGGCTCTATTGCATGTAAAGCAAGAGAGCTTGGCATAACTAGGCATCACAAAAGTTATTGATGAATTTGCAAGATATAGGAAGAAGCAATTTCGTATAAAGTATTTTAACCCTTTAACGTGCAGTGTTCCCGCTCTGGGAACACCAAACTCTGACGTTTTGACTTGCCATTCACGAAGAATAGATTTGATTTCTATAAAGATAGTTGCGGGTGACATAGCTCCACGAGAATCATTTACTTTTTAGCATGCCATTTCCAGTAAAAAACTTGTCACGATTATTTTTAACAGCACTGGCATCTGCTGAAAACTGGAAGAATGCGAGAATGCGAAGAATGCTGGATAGATTGCCCAATGCTGGAAAAAGGGCAGCCGTTGCCACCGCTCGACTTAACTACGAGCAAAATGGCGAACGATCGAAACGTTCATCGTGTGCTACAGATCTAGAGACCCTTTTTTGATGCAGCTGGCAGTGCACAGCCAGCTGCAGCCAAATCAATATCCTTTTTTAACCGTTTGACTGCTATGCAGCGCTATTGCGCTTTTGGAATGTACACCCTCCAAAAGAAGCATTCGAGCAAGAGAGAAATTTCCTACGTTAGTTTCGTATATTAAAAATTATTTATCATAGAATATGAGTTAGGCTATGCATAAATATGGCATTCCATATTTCTATTAAGCTGTGCGTTTTTCAGAAACTCAATTATTTTTCGCAAATCTAAAATAGGAAATTTCTATCTTGCTCGAATACTTTTATTGGAGGGTGCATGAGGATTTTGTTGGATAGCAGTCAAACGGTTAAATATTAAATGAAAGCCTGTTAAATTATGATAATTTTGACACCTCGTTTTTAATCATGCACCAATAATATCATGAGTTATTGCAACTTTTGTTCATACACTCAGCGCAATTTCATTGGCAAACAAACTCTTTGGATGACTTTTTCTCCATGTTCATATTTTCTTCAATTTCATGTTTTAAAAATGCTAAGGTACTTTTGTATTTGAAATGAAGATTTAAATTTTTTTGTACATGTTCTTTATTATGTATCTAAAAAATCTGTGCATGGAATTATCCTTCAGTTCTTTTCTCCTTTTTTTACAGAAATCATAAGAATATATATTACATTTTAATTTTTTACGCGATATAAATCAGTAGGAAAACCATATAATGGCTTAATATTAGATGTATCTAAACATCCAGGCACAGTATTGTGTAATATATGTTTGTAAACATTTCAAAAACTTTTTTTAAACTTTTTAAAAATTTCACTTAAATGTGCAATTTAAGGAGATTTATTTTTCAAAATATACTTTTAGTTGAACATTGAAATGCATTCAGTTCACCATTTGTACTATATTTTTTTTTAATTAAAAAAATGCTGAAAGGTAAACTATTTCCTTCAGCAGTTCTGTAAAGTTTCATTTTTAATTATATGTATTATATAAGTTAGCAAACTTAGAATTTCATAAATTCTTTTATCTTTCTTTTCTCTTCTTCTTCTTTTTTTTTTTTTTTTTTTTTTTTTTTTTTTTTGGTGAGTTTAATTTTATTGTTAAAGCAATTGAGTGAGAGCATTCAGTGCTCCTCCCTCATGGAAAAAACTGATAGTGTCCTTAATACACTATATTATGGAAGGAACTTGGTCTTAGGGGTCCCGAAAATTTTACTGCCAGGGACCTCCAATAGGCTTGATCGCCTCCGGTGTGTGATGCTCTTAAACAGTATAGCTTTTTTTTTTTTACAGGGACACACAAAATAATCTTAGTGCATCAGGATCTTTAAGCAGAAATCATTATGTAAACGTGAATACGTACCTACTAATGTTTAAAGAATGTAAATTTAAGATTGATATAAGATAGAATCAAGATAGTAATCATTATATAAATGCGAATGCGTACCTACTAATGTTTAAAAAATGCAAATTCAAGATTGATATAACTCACCAAGAAGTTTTGAGGAAATATTAATCACGATTGACAATATACATTTAATACCATTTAACGATTGACGATTCGAAAATTCAGTTCGTAATCATGATTAACGATACCTTTAGCCGTAATTGCTGACTAAATTCTTCAATCGTCTATCGTTAATCGTGATTAAAATATTAATCGTTAGTTTTCAATCGTTAACCATGATTGTCTTTTTACTCTACATTGTAACAAAATAATTTCTAGAAATAAACACTAATTATAGACTTACTCTCTTTCTCCTCTTAAACGATTAGCATTTCTTTGTTCACTCATACAAATTTTCCTCGGATCATATTTTGTAATATTTTGAAAAATCGCTGGGCAAACTTATCATTTTGCCTGATAAAAGCCAAAATAAATAAATAAAAACGTAGACCAAAAGATTCATCCCCAGAGCTTGGGCATGGATTGAGTGCTTCTGGCAAACATGTTTGCCGAGAATTCATTCTCAAATAATTGTATGCAGTATTCAAGGCACGCATAAGAAATTAAAGAATCGTCGAGTTGTGGCCAATGCAAAGTGGTGTTTTAGAAGTAATCAATTCTGAAGATGTCGTGGGGTTTTTAAGCATTCTAAAACGATTTGAATAACACTTACGAAGAAAAAAAAGAAAGTGGCTAAACCTGAATAGAAAATATATTTTACTAAATACATTAAGACATAAAACAACTCGCATTTTCAAATAGGAAAGACTATTAAGTTTGTGACCTTATTTTTATTTTCAAAGACGTCTATTTACTCTGTAGCTACCTAGAATATGTAAATTTCTGATAAAACAATATTGTTGTAAGCGTTAATGTATTTGAATATAAGCTTTTTTAAAAATACATTACCCTTCTTGGAAAACTAAAATTTAAAAAAATTAAAAAGGAATTTTGGTAGTATTTTTAATGCTTAGCTCTGTATTTCAGAAGTTTAATCCTGGATCTATAATTTTATTTGATACTTGATTTAATTGAGCACATCGGAAATACTAATGTTTATTTAGTATAACCAGATAAAAAATATTGAAAAATGTCCTTTCTAATGCTGAAAGAACTGTTCAAACTTTAAGGAAGCCCATAAAATATTAGGTGCCATTTAAAAAAATAATTTACGAAACCCAAAGATAACTACATTTGTATGAATTATAAATTTTTCAAATCGATTATGAATTGAAAATTAACACATTAAAAAAAAAAAACTTTAAGTAGGAACATACACGAATTTTATTTATTTTTTAATCTGCCTATTGCATACACCTCCCCCCCCTAAAAAAGATTTTATTAGGAATAATAGTTTTAAATTTATTACCTAATGCTATGAAAATTAAGCATAAAAGAATTGTTAAATTTATCATTCTGAGTATTGTCATGTTCAGCTTACTAATAGCGGAATTAAATGCACACAGTTATTGGTTCACTCATTTTTTTTCTGCAGAGCAAAGACATTCGATATTTAGAATAGACTAGATATCCGAATAGATAGAATAAACGAATCTCAATAAACAAAATGTACTGAAAAAAAAACAGTTTTGTCAAAGAAAATTTCAAAATTATAAAAAAGAATAATCTTTAGGAAGCATTAAGTAATCTTAAACTAACCTTTCACGAAAAGGTATATTTCATATGAAAAAAAAAAAAGAACATTTATAGCAATATTCAAGTGCTATAGAGTAAAACGAGAAACGCAAGAGTTGAAAAATAATATTGTTTCATTGCCTTTCGTGACAAAATGCCACTTTAAAGAGTTATGTAATACCATATAATTGTGTCCCAAAAACATTGACATCGCTTTTATTCCTTAAAAATGGATCGTATATACAATATAGAAATATACATCAAATAATAAAGTTGAATTCTATAAACCGATTAAGAATTTCAGGGGTTGAGTTTGAGTGAATACAAAATTTAAACTTGTACTCTGCCCAAGAACAAAAAAAAATCCTCAATTAGTAAAATATTCCCCATACATTAATTAGAAGATGAGCAAAATTCCGACCTTTCAACATAAAAAGTCTCAGAGATCTGTTTAAACTAAATTAGGGGGTACACACTACCAGTTGTAGTAAAATTATTATGTGTTTATGCATAGTTTTGTTTCGTGATTTGTGTGCGGATCCTGGCACGTGATCGTCCGAAAAAAGGTGAGAAATCCTTAAAAAAAAAATAAATAAATAAAACACCAATCATTTTATTTACACACTATTATTCTTAAAACATTTTTGTATGTAAAATAAGTCTTTCTAGAAAATACACAGTGCCCTTCTAGAAAAATAGAAGCAAACAGCAATGGAATTCAGTTAGTAATCTCTCTTACTGTATAACATTTGTCGTACTTTGCCATCCACACACAAAAGATAAAAGTCAGCATATATTTTATTTTCATATCTCTGACACATTTTTAGGATAAAATGCTCAAATTTTGCAAATCACCTAATTAGTGTACGGGGCACATTTTACTAAATGAACATTTTTGTACGGGAGCAGTATAAAATTTTAGTTTTTTTATTTACTCACATTTAATGCACTAAATGTTTCAATCAATCATGAAGTCCTGTACCTTTCTCAAATAACTTTTTAATTTTCTGTAAGTGTCAATGATCAATATTGAAGAAGTCGAAGTCAATGTTTTTAGGCCACCCTGTACATTAACGATTTATTAAGTTACAGGTTTCCAATTTTAACTGAACAATTTTGTTTCCCCCTTTCATCTTACAGGGTATTCCAAAAGAGTGGTAACGCGCTTTAATTCTTTATCTAATAGAGATAAATTGGTAATGTCAATTGAAAAAAATGTTCAAAATAAAGCAGGAAAATAGACTAAGTTAAGAAAAAATGTCTCTCGTTAATTGCTCGTTAGTTGCGCTTTTTAAATGTGTGTATGACTCCCGTACAAAAAAAAATCTAATTAGTAAAACGTGCCCCATACATTAAAAAGATGATGGGCAAAATTTGAGCTTATCATCATAAAACATCTGAGATTTGTCTAAACAAAGATGATCGGGGTTTATGTATGAATGTGAATATAAACGTTTACTGCACTAATAGAGTTGAAAAATTATATTGTTTCGTAATTTCTGTACGATCTATGAAATGCGATCATTCGACGTGATTATTTCAATTCGAAAGACATTGAAAAGTGTTTTAGGTCAGCCTGTACTTATCTTTGTACCCCTCATACTTTTTAAGATATAATTCTCAAATTTTGTATATTTTTGTTATCTTCATTTCATTCCTAGCAGTTTTAATGGCCAGTAGTGTATTTTAGCATAGTACTAGTGTTCGGTTCTGTGCAAAGTATGTGCAATCGTGAAAATATTAAAATATATTTAATTATTCTTGCTCTTGAATTTAAAGATAGCAGATTTTTTCTTTCTTTTTTTAATAAAAATTTATCAGTTTCATAAAAATATAAAGGTACACTAAACTTCATTTAGGAAAAATCTCGCAGAGGCATTTTAAATTCGCAATTTATTTTCCTTTCAGTTTTTGGATTCTTACGTTAGATTAGGGAGAGGTACGGGAATAAAAATAAAACACTATAATGGGTATAAATCCATTACATAACAGCTATTTATGAGTATAGTAATTTTATGAGTATAAGGAATATACAGTACTCATAAGAATATTACTTTAATTATACTCGAATATTTTCTCAAATGGATACAAAAAACTATGTATGATCAAAGTTTCGAACCAAAGTATAAGGGAAATACAATATAGAACGGCTATGTTCGACCTAAAAACTACACAGCAGCAGGAATTTAAATACCTTTTAACAATTCATTTCATACTTTGTTAAAACATTATGCGGTATAGAAACAATAGCATATTATATACAGCTTCAAACCCACAATGCATGACTTTTTTTTTTTACTTTTTCTTGAAAAAAGAAAATGCATATTAATTTTCCTTTAAGAAAACATAAATAATTTTAAAACTTAGATCATTAACTTTCACATCTTTTTAATTAAATTTTATTTTGTTGCAAAATACTTATTTTTTATGCAGAATGTTTCCATGTTTCTCTTTCTTTTAACTTTAAGGAAGCGAATTTGTCTTTGTAGCCATTTTGCAACGTGACATAATGTAGGGTTAATAATATTTAACTGTCCTGTGTTTTTGTATTCTCCAAATGCAAAAGATTTTCCTTTTAAGCATGCTACAGTAAATTCTATTTGATAAAGTCACTTATCATAAATTGATCTACATTGTTTTGCAAGTAAGTAAAGTCGAAAAACATTTAATAAAACAATTTTCTTCAAATTAAAGGACCAGCGTATAAAGCTTAAACACTAAATTGACTACTATTTTCGTTTCGTCTTTTAAATCTATTCACGCGTTCTTTGTTCAGGCCCATTCTACCGCAAAAGATGCATTACCCTCACTATTCTGTCAAGGTTTCTTATAAAAAGAACTGTTAAACACTTATCATATTAAATTCATTTACGTTGAACATATTCCGTTTGGAGAATTTAAAAGAAAGAAATGAAATTCATAATGGCATTTGCTGCACAGGTAAGTATTAAGTAATGCTACTGCTCTTTAGCAAAGAAGGAAAAGCAGAAAGTAATTGCAGACTGCAGACACAGATACGATATGAATTCAAATCTATTCATGTAATCGAGCTCGTCATGAATTATTACAGATTATTTTAAAGCATTATCGTACTTACATTCATGTCAGAAATTAAATGTATGCTAATAGGTGGTCGTGCATTACGAAATACACAGCCGGGAATACATTAGCTTTACTGGAAATGTCTTTAAATGTGTTCTTAGGTTGATAGGCGGGATGAATTCAACCGTTAGGGGTAGGCATTGCATATGCCATTTTTGGAATGGAAATATATATACACACACACACACACATATATATATATATATATATATATATATATATATATATACTTATATATACAGGGTGTTTCTCAAAAGATTGTCAAACCTTTGAGAGGCGATCGTACAGATCGAAGCAAACAACTTTCATCGAAGAATGCGTTGTCGGAATTAAAATGCATAAGCGCTAGAGGGCTCCGAAGCTGATGTTCTTATGCAAGTAAAAAAAACTCACGATGGACAATAAAGTTTAAAAAAAAAAAGCTCAATATCATTTGAATAGTGGTCAAAACAGTGAGCGGTAGCAACTAGGCACTAGGTACAACGTCGAAGAAATATTGGAGAACATTCTGAAACACGCCAGACATATTGTGTATTTTCCCTGCAGCTGCGGAAAATTTGGTGACGAGTTCTTATGCAGATTCAATGGGAGTCTCATGTTTAACTCTTAAAAGCTGTGTGTTGCCTTTCGGCAACATACCCAATTTGGCCTTCTACAATGCTATTAAAATAATATCGAAGTTTTAAAAGTATTTTCCCCATGATTTGCTTAAGAAATGCAAGCCAAAAATATTTTTAAATTTATTTTTAACTTTCAGGCGTTTAAGGGATAAGAGTCTTGAGCTGTCCCCAAAAGCAAATCGCAAGAGAAGATCAAAGAGAGATCGAGCAAAATAAATCGAGACATGAAAGATATGGTGAGCGCGGTGGCCAAACTACAGGACCAAATTTTCCAATCCATTGGTTCGGAAAGGTTACATATCGATAGTTTCATATCACTCACACAAATAGGCTGGTGCTCGAACCACATCTCTTGCCGGAAGTGTAGGGTAACATCGGTCAACATCTCCGGCAGCACCTGTTGCAGGAATGTGGAACATTTTCTCCTGTCTGAGCGTTCTGGCAGAGGATAAGGTCTGAGTTGGTGATCACCGATTATTTCTGACTAAACATTGATAGAAAAGCGTCAATCGCGTGTCATTAAATTTGCTTTTGTAACTTAATCATTTTTTGTGTGCTTTTGTCTGTCATAACAACAACACCTTCGGCTATCTATTGAGTCGTAGCATTTTAATTCCGAACATGCATTCTTTGATGAAAGTAGTTTGGTTGGATATGTGTGTGTACTACACCTCTTAAAGTTCTGTCCATCTTTAATGCAACATCCAGTATTTAAGAATAGCTTCACCAACAGCTTCACTAGCAAAAATCTGTAGATCAGCTGGAGGGGAGATCCTAAATAATGATCACCCATTCCACGATTTCTTCCAGTAATCGCCGATGCACTTCTCGGACGATTTGGGATTATTTCGTGAGAACCGCTTTTTCAAGATTTTAATGTGTCTATAATCAGTTCCTGTAGCAAAAACGGGAATTCTCTTTTAAAGAGCACTTGAAATGCAGTTCGCAAGCAGTGCAATCGCTATGATCGCTGCACATCGTTTATATCAACCAACTCTCATGGTGCATCTGCATAAAGGGGATCAGGTACGTCGGCGTCCACTAACTATGACGACGCAAGGACGTGCGTCTCCAATATTTTGTCTGATTAATACTGAATGTTTAAAAAGATATATGACCCGCAGTGGTCTGGTAGCTAAACTCCGTTCCGGCTAGAACACGGCAAGTGAAGCAACAACTGGCTTGGCCAGAACTTTGGAGGGTGAACTTCTGTCTCGACTGGACATCTGTGGGACCTTGTATGCTAATGGATGCTAATGCTTGTAAAGTCCGTAGTGTTTCCAATATCCTCCATGTTTAAGGATACTTCTGGGGATGCCGTTTTCAGGTGTTTGGTCCCTCATCTGAAATTGGTTCAAAATGAGGGAATCCCGAACAAAGTCGGACTTCTTCCCACTGGGGTTCATTCAAATGGAAGCCGTCCCCTTCTGTCCACAGCTATCCTATATGGATGATCTGGCAGCGCTCTGTGGTTGCTACAGGGCATCAGAAAAAACAACAACAATAAAGATATAAAAAAAGAGAGCATATATTTTCTCAATCTTCCACTATCACAGTAATCAGCCGGTGGCGACGCTTGTGCTTGTAGCTGTAGCTAACTTCCTTGCATATTTAAACATTAAGAAACTACCTTCGTCCGTTTCTACTAAACTTCTCACACAGTCATCCTCAGGTTCTAATTTTACCACCCCTTTCCGTTCATCTTTAAATCCTTGATCCAGCCCTCCACAAATAGTGAAAACCAACACATTCCACTGTTAAACGGAAGCACCTTCGAATATAAATTGCAATTTACGACGACGGAAGAACCAGGGTCCTCTAAATATTGTCTCCAGATATAGATCACCTTGTTTTAAAAATGAGAAGTAATCGCAATCGTTTCGAAGTCTAACTGAAGTAGAATTCCATCGTTTGAGTGGATAACTGACTGCCAAATACGAAATGAATCATTAAGGCAAGTCAAATGATTTACTTTGTGTTTTATATTTTGCAAGAGTAAGTCGAACTCGTAACCTGCAGAGAAAAATAGATTTCAGTAGAAAATTACATAATTTGAGATGCGACATTAAGAAGCGTGTGTTGTTTCTTAAGTTCGTGACAACATGCAGGTGTTGTAATGTTGCGGGAATCCACACACATGAAGTGGGTATGAAGAATTATTCAGCAGACTCTGTTTAAACAACCTTTTCTTTGCGACAATGTCGTTTAAGTGTGGTTTCAAAACCCCTTTATCTACAGTTACACTTGCAGATGCAGATGTTCAGAGTGAAGGAACGTCACGTGAGGAGATTGTTGCGTACCTGACTGCATATTGTTGTAATTTGGAAACTGGTTCTGTTTCTGAATTCTGTTGTATAATTTCGTCATTTATTTGTTACTGCCTGTGTATTAATCCATTGAAGCGCAGCCATTTCCCAATGTGGAAAAAGTACAGCCGTTGCCATCGCACGATTTAACTACCAGCAAGATTGCGGTTGATCGAATCGCCCAGTGCCTGCCACAGAGCTCAAGAACATTTAAGAAGCCGCGCAGCCAGCTGTGATCCTCCAACCAAGCGACGCCTCGGAATAATTTAGTACAATTTTTTTCTCGTTGGGTGCTTTCCACCCACCCCAACTCAGGTTTGGGTTATGCTCCGAATCTATGGAAACTCTTATATAAAAGAATAATATTGTTTATAATTTGATTTCAGCAGTTCGCTTATTTTCTCCGCAAAGGCTACAGCTGGACTTTCAAAGACGCCCAATTCATTAAACAACGACGAGCAAGAGGATCTCTGCTCGTCATTGTGTAGAAGGAGCGAGCAGTCTGATTGTATACCCAAATAAGTGTGTATTGGAAACTGTTTGGTACCTCGATGTATCAAATGATGATGAGCGTATTTGATGCACGAAATTTGCCAAGTAAGTAACTAGATAACTATCAGCACATCCAAACTTTTTTTTCGACGGGCGGGCACTTGTCGATTAGGCATTGTCCACTACAACTGCGCAAAGGTATTGTGGCCATTTTATTATGGGGGCACCCTCTATGAAAGGACGGACAAGTGAACATCCATGCACAAGCCGGGATTAGAGCCCGAACCCAAGGCGTGATAGATAGGTTCTTAAGCCACTATACCACCTGGACTAAGAACATTATTTCAATTTCGGATTTACTTGAGCTCCATATAATCCCTTTGTATCTTCACATAACACTTGCAACGATTATACAAGTTGTTCAAAGAATACTGGAAGTCCTGATTGCATACTGCCTCCAGTCTGTTGACCACGGGACAAATGGTTGACAGTGCAACAGTTCGCATCAGTACTTTTTAAACAGCTTTTAGCATCAAAACAGTTCTCAGTGATCAAGAACCCATCTTATTCGCCTGATTTAGCACCTGCATTTCTTTTCTATTACCAAAAATTAGGTGTTCTATAAATGGGTAACATTTCAGTGACACGTACTGTGACCAACAGACTGAAAGAGTTACACAATTAGAACTTATCTAGTTTTTTCTTCAACAACTCCGGCTGATCTAACGCCTGGAGTTTCGAGATTAATTTCTCTAGATATAACGTGAATTCTCTAGATGTAAACGAACGTTAGAACCACTTAAAAAGGCCTCCGCTCTAGACTTCCTCTCGCTTAGGCAGATACCCCTCGTGGAACTTGGCCTTAACCACACAAGCCAAATCACTCTTTCTACAGCTTGTATAATCGATGTAAACGTTGTACGAAAGTTCAAAGGCATTCTTTTAAATCGCTTAAAATATTTAATTAGTCAGTTTGGTGATAAATCTCTCAGTATACTATTTACGCTTAAATTCTTCTTTTTCTGAAAAAGAAATTCTTAAGATTTTGTTTTATTAAAAAAAGAATAATAATCCTGAAGCCACCACCCCCCCGAAAAAAAAAATGGTTGTAATGTTATGAAATTGTGGTAAAATATTTTAAAGGAGTTTATTTTTTTATTGAATGAACTTCTATGAATTAAGGTTGACTGTTTTTTTTTTTAATTTTTTAGTCATTTAAAGTAATGAATAGCAAAATCGAGCTTGGAATATTACACTAAAATATATCTTTCACTCATCTTACAAAATAAATGATTAATTTTAATTAAAAAAGTGATTTTAATGCTCCCATACTCATTACTTATCTTTTTTGTGTGTTCTTTCCTCCAAGTATTGTCAAAGCAATGACTGGCTATTCATCATTCAATTTCTTTAAAATTTAGTATTTTTTGACACTTGAGTTACAAGCGTATAAAACGAAGCAAATCCTTTAAAACGTGCAATTCCCACTGTATGTCTTTAGAATGTATTTCTGAGTTTCTGGGGAGAACAGAGTATAAGCTGGAACATTGTTTCAATATAAACTGCCCATATAGAAATTATACCTTGGGAAAAAAAAAAAAAAATCGTAATCCTTAAATTGCGACAGATACGCATCACTCACTGCGACACTGACGTGCGATTTTAGAGATTGAATTAAAGAATTCTTCAAATGGACCAAACAGGAAAAAAAAATGTGACAAAAAGTCTTGTCAGTGGAAATATAAAAACATCGTTAAAAGTAATAGATGATTCACAAACTATTAGAAATTTTATTATATGAAATTATTATAGTGTTTTTGTGTTAATTCAAACCTGCACGATGGGTATGTGTCTAGATATGGGAATGCCTCGGGTGGAGGATTTTTTGAGGGGCTCTAACACGTATCCACGTTTCATTTAGAGAAAACCGTCTAAATCTCCACACCGTTAGATCGATTGCCGCTCTGTAGTCCAGAACCCTGGACCTTCACACCTCAGCCATCTACACACCAGGGACTTAACAATTAGACCATGGTGTGACCTGGAATTACTATAAACGGCCTTAAAATGTTCGCATGGTCTATTTTTGTGCATACATTTTCTATTTTTGTACATTGATATCTGCATGTACAGGGTGGTCATTAAAAAAAAAAATATCCCGATGTGTGGACCTCTAGCAGCCGTTCAAGTTGATCGAGATTAGATTCGGAAATATTTATTCAGAGGTATGAACACGAAATTCTGTGAACGTCAACAAAGTGGCGGTTACGGTTAGTGGTACAGAAACTGGAAATTTTCGAATGGCAACACCTATTTTTTCCGTCGCAAAGTGATCAGAGCATACGAAAGCCCTAGAGAGTGATGGAACGGTACGGGTATCATAAAAAATGGACGCATTGCGCGCTCACAAAAGCAGATCCGTGAAAGGCAAATGCGAACACGATCGGGCACACAAAGAAAATTTGCATATGACAGAGACAAGAGACCAATCACAAACCGACGTTCGCCCGATATTCAGCGCAGAAAACCGTTGTGCATGTTCATCTTGAGCTGCCGCTGCGTCCTTGCGTGCAAACTTCCGACTGAAGAACCAACATTCCCATTTTGATTTTTATCTTTTTTTTTTTACACTGAATATCTGGCGAGCATCGTCTGTGATTTTTTGTCTTGCCACTGTCAAATGCAGATTTTCCCACCGTGTACTAGAGAAGAGTTCGGGCTCATTTTTTGAATCCCGAGCCCGAAGACTTTTAATCCGAGCCCGAGCAATATTCTTTAAGTCGGAGCCCGAACCCGAAATTTTAGCCAAAGATAAATAAAATTCAATAAAATTCAAAGAAGTAATTCTTTGATAGAATACAATAAATTTTGCCGTTTGTGCAAATTAAAGACAAATATAGTTGCAAAATTTTAATGCACTTTCTTATTCTTTATATCTATGTTTATGAAATAATGTCGGATCTCATGAGTAACTAAGCAATAGAAGCCGCCGTTCTGAAATAATCAAAGAGCTTCATGCGCCTTCTAGGCACCTGTGCCGCTATTTTTTTTATAAGTACTTTTATTTTGCATATGAATCACTTTTTAAAAATCTGTTTCAAGGAGTATGTTCAATAAAATAGAAATTTTTCACGAGCCCGAGCCCGAATGCAATGGTGAATTACAGAGCCCGAGGCCCAGTTCGGGCCCGGGCTCGGGCTCGGGCTGAGCCCGTCTCATCCCTACCGTGTACCTGCTATCGTATTTTTATTTGCTGTTCATAGAGATTTCTTTTGTGGCTACATAACGCGTCTGTTTTTGTAATCCACGTACCGTTCCAACGTTCTCTGGGTTTTCATATGTCAGCATTTTGTGATGAAGAAAAACGGGTGTTGCATTCGAAAAATGCCGGGTTTCTGAACCTATAACCGCAACCGTCAGTGCCACTTTGTTACCGTTCACATCAATTCTAAGCTCATACCAATGAATTACTATATTTGAAATCTCATCTTGATAGGCTGAACGGAAGGGGGGGTGGGGTAGAGGTTCATATATCGGGATAGAGTTTTTATGACCACCTTGCTTGTATTAAAGCTCAGGGTGTGACAATAAGGCCAAAATGAACTTGTGGACTATGGTGCATAAAGTTTTGTCCCATCATCGAAGTCAAGTTAATAAGGCGTGGACAGTATTTGAGAGAACAGTCTATCTATGTTACTAATATTCGTATTATTGTTAGAATTACTTAAAATAATATTTAAATGTTTTGCTTTTTGTTGAATTCAAATAAAGAAATTTTTCCGAAAACTCAAAACGCATTTAAACTAATTTATTGTTATTCTTAAATTATATCGAATATGAATGTGAAAATTGGCGGGCGATTTTCCTTAAATTTAATTTTTTATTAGTTAATGTTCTGTAGTATAATTTCACATTTTAGTTAAGTTCTCCATATTTTTTCTTTAGAACCATCATCATTCATAAGTCAACTATCAAGTCATTGTTAGTATTATTAATTTGCAACAAAAGGTACATTTGTCGTCTATAGCAGCGTTTCTCAATCGGTGGGGTAAACATCCTTAAGGGGTGCAGAGCATTTGCACGAGGGAGGGGCGCAAGAAAAACAGTCAAAGAGCAAGTGATAATATATGTTTTAAAAAACATCGTATTTATTCTTATTTCTATTCCTAAACATACCCATTTTCGCTTAAAATATTTCTTCAAACTTTGCTGATAACATTATTTTGTAAACAGGCGACTAAACGTGCATTGTTATTGAATAAAAACCTGAATGTCTGCTAAAAAATTTGACGTGGGGGCGTCACAGTAAGTTAGCCTTTGTTGGGGGGGGGGGGCGAAGTTAAGCTATAGTATATATTTTTAATTTAATGATAAACATTGCATTTCAAATATTTGAAATTTTAACTATCCTCTTACTATAAATCTCAATAAATTTAACTGAACTCAAAAGATTTTCGTACGCATTGATCAGATTCCTTAATAGAGAGAAAAGTTACGTTTATTTCACGCAGTAAACATTTTCTAACGGGCAAAATACATAGAAAAGACTAGAGAGATTAGGATGGACGAGAAGGGGAGTCATAAGTGAGTATTTATATATCTATGCAGGGTGAACAGTGCTAAAACGGTGCCCAGTGGCCATTTCTTAAACCGTGAGTCAGAGACACTTAGTTATAATAGCAAAAATGCTTTCATCTATATAATCTATTATATCAGAAACAATTGAAGCCAATAAATTCATTTCTATAAAAAGTACGGAATTTAAATTTTTATACAGTACCGCGGTCTTATCCGTTTTATTTAGAAAAATTTCCCTTAAAGTTTCATGCAAAATTAAAAAAAAAGTTTACCCTTTTAAGATCAAAATTCACCGACTTATGAAGCAGAAAACATTTTAACTTAAGTCACTTTTTCATGTTTAAAAATACCCCGTTATGGTAAACCGTTAAGGAACCATATATATATTGAATTTTTAAATCATTTGACACTTTTAGGTTTTCGGTTTTGATTTTATTTTCTGACATAATGCGGAGAAGGAAGCAAAACTAATTTTAGAAAACTAATCTTTAAGCACAGGGTTATAGTCAGGCTCTATAAAAATCTATTGTCTGTCTTTTGATTTAAATGATTGATAAAAACCATGTAAATTAATTTTTCTCAAATTCATTTTGTATACAGCCCCTATTTCGCAGCTCGGAAAGTGCTCTAACTTTTAAGCAGCTGTAATTCGGTGACATTTTAGAAGGTCGATTTTTTTTTCAACAAATTGTATATATATATATATATATTTTCCCCGTAAGTATAACTGATAGGATTGGGCGACCATATAAAAATTTTGATTTCGTAATTTTTATATAAATTGATTTATTGACTTGAATGTTTCTGATATAGTAGATTATACAATTGAAAGCATTTTTGCAACGGGAACTATGTGTCTCTGACTAAGGGTTTAAGAAATAACCATTGGGCACCGTTAGTAATGGACACCCTGTGTACATATATATATATATATATATACAGGGGTTGCGCTGGCCCTTTTTAAAATTTCGCCAATTCATTCGACAAATTAGATTTTTCCGGACATCATTAAGAAAAGCAATTGTCAATATTTTCGCCAATATATATATATATTGTTACGAATTTTCAGGGCAGCCCTCTGCTCTGGAGCTTTAAATGGTTTAAAATTCGTATTCTACGCTTCAAATAGATAAATTTTGCTTTTTGTTGCATCAAAATCGGCCAATTAGAACCGGAGATACTGAGGTTTCGGTTTCCCATTCAAATATATGGGATTTCTAGAAACTCGAGAAATATTAGTCCTAGAGCTTAGATCTCTTCACTTTTGTGGACTTATTTTTGGAGCCAAATTTGGCGATATTTCGCCAAAAGTCGCCAAGCTTGGCGACTTTTTGGTCATTTGGTGCGATTTTCCCAATGGGGCCTGGAAGTTGTTTTTCCTGCATTAAAAACGCATAATAACCTAACATTTCTCTTCTATGACGTAATCAAAATTCACGCTTTATGTAGAACCCTCGAGAAATTGACTTTTCTGGAAACCTCTTGTACCTCCTGCGTCGGCTATTTATAGAAGCGGGCATCGCCCCGAAGCCAGTCAGTTGCGAGTTGAACATTCAATGTGTGAAGAGCTCTGAGTACGCTTGTTTTGTGTGAACTGATAGTGCTATAGAAGCTGTGTTTTAGCTTGCTTTGTGAAGCTGTTTTTAAAGTGCTGTGTGTAAATTCTTCATTGCTGTGTCTTAAGGGATAGTGTACTATATCCCTTGAATATTTCCACGGAATTTTTTTTGCCTGTAAAAGTGACTTATTTTGTGTGAGAAATACAGCATTTGTGAGAGCTTCTGATCCAAGCGGATTGTTAAAAGCACGTTACTGCTAGATTGTGCTTGTGAATTGTGTGCAGCTGATTGTTCTACGAAGTTCTAGAAGAAATAAAGTTTGTGTTCCATCCTGACAAGTGACTATTTACTTGAACTTTTTTTACACCAACTGGACTTTAGAACGACGAACCCCAAGAGTAGCAGAGTAATTCCGCAACATTTGGTGTCAGAATCGGGGTTCTAAAGAAAGACTTTAATTTTCCAGTTTATGGTTTTGACTAGACAAAAAATGGAAGAACAACTTCAAAAGCTGATGAATATGATGCAGGAAATGAAATCCGGACAAGACGAGATGAAATTCGGTCAAGATGAGATAAAAAAAGAGATGAAAGCTGGACAAGACGAGATGAAAGCTGGACAAGAACAGATGAAGGCGGATTTAGAGAAGAAAATTGAAGCAGGACAGACCGATTTAGAAAAGAAAATCGAAGCCGGACAAGAACAGATGAAAGCGGATTTAGAGAAGAAAATTGAAGCCGGACAAGAAGGAATGAAATTGGGATTGGAGAAAATGGAGACTGCTTTGGGAAAATTAGAGAAATTCGAAAAGAGTGTGCAGGAAAATCAAGAGATAATGGAGAAAAGAATGTCGCTCATAGAAGAAACTCAAACGAAATGTGAACAAAGAATTGAAGAAAATGTTAAGGAATTGCAGCAAGATATTTGCAGAATGCGGGAAGAATTTAAGAATAAAATTGAGGAGAAACTAGACTGGAAAGAAAATATAGTTTCGAAAATATATGAAGAATGTGAAGCTAAAATTGAAGAGAAATTGGACTCTCTCGTAAAGCTGGGAAAGTTACCCGAAAACATCAGGTTATCTTCACACCGCCCAGCAGTGAAACTTACTGCCTATGACGGAAAGACTCCCTGGGAAGCTTACAAGACCCAATTTTCGATCGTCGCCAGAGCCAATGGTTGGAGCGAGTCCGAGAAAGCTAATCAACTGGCCGCTTCCCTTAGCGGAGATGCAATTAATGTATTGCAAACTATCGGAGCGACGAAGATAGGAGATTTTGACGCCCTTGCCAGTGCCTTGGAGATGAAATTCGGAGAGAAGTGCCAGAAAGAATATAGTAGAATCCAACTTAAGTCAAGGATGCAGAGATCTGGCGAGACCCTTCAAGAGCTGGCTTCGGACATAGATAGGCTGTGTCATCTAGCCTACATGGACCACCTTGATAATGTCCGAGAAGAAATGGCGGTGCGTCATTTTATTGAAGCCATCCGTGATCCAGAAACCCAAAAGGCACTCATGTTGGAGGATTATCAGGATTTGAAGTCTGCTCTGGTGTTCGCAATGAAGCTAGAGGCAGCCCAGCGGGCCGTGAGAAAAGATCGGCATGCTGTCAGAGCGGTCACGGTCCAAGAGGAAGCTGACAAAGACACAGAGAGCGTCGAGAACAGATTGAAGAGAATTGAAGATCTCATAGAACGAAAATTAAGATCCGATAGAACGAGAGATGGCCCAAAGAAAGTAAAATGTTGGAGGTGCAACAGCGAGGGGCATTTACGAAAATACTGTGACGCACAAAAGAACTCTCGTCGTAAAGATCGCAGTTATCAATGCACCAGAGAAGCCCATGAAGGAAGACAGAAAAGAGACGACTTTCAGGAACAGAGGCTGAGGGATATTCAAAAGCCTCGTTTGAAAGTCTTACAGATTTCATCAGTGAATGGCGGCAGTAATGGACTCTTCGTACTGGGATATGTTAATGGTTCCCCATGCCACATGGTGATTGATACTGGAGCGAACGTAACCATCATAAGGACGGATCTGGCCACGAAATTAAATTTGAAGATTATCTGGACTCCGCCCTCGCTGACCCTCCAGACTGTGACAGGTGACAAGATCGAAGTGGGCGGAAAAGCGCAAGTAGAAATCACGTTTGGAAATGCCAGATACGACCATGTGGTATATGTCGCTAATATTACAGACTCTTTTATTCTCGGACTGGACTTTTTAAAATCGCACAAATTTAACTTGGACTTTAAGAATAATGAGCTTCGTTCAGACTCAGAAGAAATAGCTGCGTTCGATATTAAAAATGAAACTATTTTACCTGTACAGCAAATAATAGCCCAGACTGATATCACTCTACCTCCCAGAACTGATTCAATAATTTCTGGAACAGTCAAAGAAAGCAATAAATTCCGTTTTGGATTAATCGAACACCCAAACAATAGTGATTCCGTCAAAGGAGTACTTGTGGGAGCAACACTTGTGGACTTGTCGAGGACAGAAATTCCAGTTAGAGTAGTAAATGTGACGGACAAGTCGAAGGTGATAAAGAAAAATGAAGTGTTGGCGACATGCACTCCTGTTACCTGCATTAATAAGAACATCAGCCAAACGACAGCTAAATCTTCCGAGTGCCTGACGAAGGAATTATTACAAGACGTGGAGTTAACGGCAGAACAGAGAAGCGCTGCAGAGAAAGTAATAGCTGAATTTGAAGACCTCTTCTCTCGTACTTCCGGTGACTTTGGCCGTACGAGGTTAACGCAACATAGAATAGACACAAGCAGTCATTCTCCCATCAAGCAACATCCTAGGCGGCTGCCGTTTGCTAAGCAAGAAGAGGTGAGCAAACTTTTAGAGGAGATGCAGCGTGATGACATCATCGAGCCGTCGACTAGTCCCTGGGCCTCGCCAATTGTTTTGGTCCGAAAGAAAGATGGTTCCACCCGTTTCTGCGTTGACTATAGACGTCTGAATGACATTACCAAGAAAGACAGCTACCCTCTTAACAGGATAGACGACACATTGGACACTTTATCGGGAAACGAATGGTTCTCCACTCTGGATCTCAAGAGTGGCTACTGGCAAGTAGAAATCCATCCCGATGACCGTGAAAAGACTGCGTTCACCACGGGACAAGGATTATGGCAGTTCAAAGTTATGCCTTTTGGGCTCTGCAACGCACCTGCTACATTCGAGCGACTAATGGAGACAGTGTTGAGAGGACTTTCCTACGAAGCATGTCTCGTTTATTTGGACGATATCATCATCGTCGGAAGGACTTTCGAAGAGCATCTCGAGAACATTCGAAAGGTACTGCAGAAATTAAAAGAGGCGAACTTGAAACTAAGTCCATCGAAGTGCAATTTGTTTCGTCGGGAAGTACGTTACCTCGGGCACATAATATCCGCCCACGGAGTTCGAACCGATCCCGAAAAGACGTCCGCAGTCCAGAACTGGAGTCGTCCCGAGAATATCCATGACTTAAGAAGTTTTCTCGGTCTGTGTACTTACTATCGAAAATTCGTGAAGGGCTTTTCTCAAATTGCAAGACCCCTTCACAAATTGACCGAGACTGGACAGAAATTTCTATGGACTGAGGAATGTGAGGACGCATTCAACGAACTGAAGACGGCTTTAACATCTTCGCCGATCCTGTCGTATCCTCACCCTGACAAGCCATTTATCCTGGACACAGACGCAAGCAAGGAGAGTGTTGGAGCAGTTTTGTCCCAGGAGATAGGTGGCCAAGAACACGTCATTGCTTGCTGGAGCAAATGCCTTTCAAAGACAGCACGTAACTATTGTGTTACGAGAAAGGAACTCCTTGCTATCATTAAGGCCGTGGAGCACTTTCATCATTACCTGTACGGCCGAAAGTTCCTGCTCCGAACGGACCATGCGTCTTTAACCTGTCTTCTAAATTTCAAGAATCCAGAGGGCCAAATAGCCAGGTGGATACAGCGATTACAAGAATATGACATCGAGATACGTCATCGGAAAGGGGCATCTCATGGAAATGCAGATGCTTTGTCAAGGAGGCCCTGTATAGACAGCTGTCGCTATTGCTCCAGGGCAGAGAAAAATTACCATCTGAAACATCCCGTTGTCCGCCAAGTTACATCATCGACACCATCCCAAGATCCCTGGAGTGACGAAAATGTTCGGGTGGACCAATTAGCAGACAGCGACATCAAACCTATTGTGGAATTTATGGAAAAATCCAGCGCTAAGCCCAGTTGGCAAGAAATATCATCTTGCAGTCCGGCAACAAAACAGTACTGGGCTTTATAGGATTCGCTTCACCTGAGGAATGGAGTCCTGTATCGTAAATGGGAGTCGGACGACGGCAAGATGCTCCGATGGCAGTTAGTACTCCCTCGTTCGAGGATTCCGAAGGTTCTAGAAGAACTTCATAATGGCTTAACTGGAGGCCATTTTGGCGTAATGAAGACCCTGCAGAAAGTTCGCGAGCGCTTCTACTGGGTTAGGGCTCGAGGCGACGTCGAAAAGTGGTGTCAAGCTTGTGACGCCTGTGCCGCCCGTAAAGGCCCGAAGAAACGAAGCCGTGGAAGACTACATCGTTATAATGTAGGAGCGCCTTTTGAGAGGATTGCCCTCGACATCCTGGGACCTCTTCCGCGAACTTCGGATGGCAACAAATACATCCTAGTTGTCATTGACTACTTCTCTAAATGGCCCGAAGCGTTTCCTATTCCCGATCAAGAAGCTACGACCGTAGCAGAGGTACTGGTGCAAGAATGGATTTCCAGATATGGAACCCCTCTGCAACTTCATTCCGACCAAGGAACGAACTTTACCTCTGCAGTCTTTAAAGGACTATGCCAACTTCTCGGAATGGACAAAACCCAGACTTCGCCTTTACACCCACAATCCGAGGGCATGGTGGAGAGGTTCAATCGCACAATTTTGAACAACCTCTCTCTCCTAGTATCTAGGAATCAAGAGGACTGGGACAAGAAACTCCCCCTCTTTCTGCTGGCCTATAGGAGTGCCGTCCACGAGACTACCAGCTTCACACCTTCCCAGATGCTGTTCGGCAGAGATCTTCGTCTTCCCGCCGATCTAGTGTTCAGCCGCCCTCCAGATGCGCCTTCATCGCCAGAGGAGTACGTGGAAAACCTTCGGTCACGGTTTGAAGATGTGCATCATTTTGCTCGGGAGCGGATCAACCTGAACACGGAAAAGATGAAGACTCGCTACGACACGAAGGCTACGGGACACGAGTTCAACGCAGGTGACAAAGTTTGGCTATGGAATCCTACTCGACGGAAAGGCCTGTCTCCCAAGCTGCAATCGCCTTGGGACGGTCCTTACACAGTCCTAAACCGGCTGAATGACGTCATCGTACGGATTCGTAAGTCATCAAACTCGAAGCCAAGAGTTGTACATTACGATCGGCTTGCCATCTACCGCGGTTGTAATTAGCTCAGACCATGGTCACTATGGCGTAATTCCTCTTTTCTTTCACCTCTCATTCCTTTCCTGTCTTTCTCTTCTCTTCCTCTTTCTTCAACTCTCTTTCTCTCACCACTTACGCCATGTTTAGTGTACATATTTGTAATATATTGGATTTTATTAATGTGCATTTGTTATTACATTGATTACTTATTACAGTGTAATTATTTATTATGTTGATTATTTATTTATTAATGTGTATTTGCTTATTGTGCTATTGATTACTTGCTTGAATTATGTTGTTAAGATCTTGTTAAGTGTTATACAGTGTAGGTACCTGTGTGACCTCCTAACTAGGGATTGTACTGCCCGGGACGTGCAGTCCTTGGGAAGGGGGCAATGTTACGAATTTTCGGGGCAACCCGCTGCTCTGGGGCTTAAAATGGTTTAAAATTCGTATTCTACGCTTCAAATAGATAAATTTTGCTTTTTGTTGCATCAAAATCGGCCAATTAGAACCGGAGATACGGAGGTTTCGCTTTCCCATTGTTTTATATGGGCTTCTAGAAAACTCGAGAAATATTAGTCCTAGAGCTTAGATCTCTTCACTTTTGAGGACTTATTTTTGGCGCCAAATTTGGCGATATTTCGCCAAAAGTCGCCAAGCTTGGCGACTTTTTGGTCATTTGGCGCGATTTTCCAATGGGGCCTGGAAGTTGTTTTTCCTGCATTAAAAACGCATAATAACCTAACATTTCTCTTCTATGACGTAATCAAAATTCACGCTTTATGTAGAACCCTCGAGAAATTGACTTTTCTGGAAACCTCTTGTACCTCCTGCGTCGGCTATTTATAGAAGCGGGCATCGCCCCGAAGCAGTCAGTTGCGAGTTGAACATTCAATGTGTGAAGAGCTCTGAGTACGCTTGTTTTGTGTGAACTGATAGTGCTATAGAAGCTGTGTTTTAGCTTGCTTTGTGAAGCTGTTTTTAAAGTGCTGTGTTGTAAATTCTTCATTGCTGTGTCTTAAGGGATAGTGTACTATATCCCTTGAATATTTCCACGGAATTTTTTTTGCCTGTAAAAGTGACTTATTTTGTGTGAGAAATACAGCATTTGTGAGAGCTTCTGATCCAAGCGGATTGTTAAAAGCACGTTACTGCTAGATTGTGCTTGTGAATTGTGTGCAGCTGATTGTTCTACGAAGTTCTAGAAGAAATAAAGTTTGTGTTCCATCCTGACAAGTGACTATTTACTTGAACTTTTTTTACACCAACTGGACTTTAGAACGACGAACCCCAGGAGTAGCAGAGTAATTCCGCAACAATATATATATAAAACTTGCGCAATGAAAAAATCAGACCCGGATCATAGAAAAGTTATTAAATGCAATATGTGATCGACAGCAATCCACATCAGTTGCATGAGATATGGTCAAGTATTGTTTCGATGCTCTTCAATTAAGAGCTTCTTACTGGGAGCTCTGAGTCAGTTCTTCAGTTCAGTGAAGACGATAATCACTCAGTGTTGCGATTATGACCAGAAGAGGCAATCATTGACCGCTTCGTTTTCTTGAACCTTTTTAAAATACACTTTTAGCACTATCCGTAAAGCATAACGTATTCAAATTCTTTTCGTGAGTCCATGTAGAAAACTATCCATGATACAGTCACCAACTTCAATAAAGCGACAGGGGGAAAATACCACAGATGTAAGTTTTATAGAAATAAAAGCCTATTTTTAGACGTTCGAGCACGGATAGAAACAGTTAAATTGAAAATCATAAAAATTTAAATTTCTTCTCAAAGCTTTGAAAATTTTCAAGCAGCCCCAGTATTGGCGAACATTTTTTAGCAAAAGTCGCCAAACTCTGTCAAAATGTCGCTATTTTTTTTAATTATGGAATGCATTGTAATAGCTCCAAATGCAATAGAAAGTCACCAGATTGAACCGAAACTTACAAAGTGCAACAAAAGGTCCTAAATTTAGCACACATAAACCACCGAAACAAGATGGAAACAACTATCAATATCATTCTAAAACTTTACCTAAAATCATGCGACCCAATGTTTTATTTACTGACGTTAAATCACGTTAAAGCTGTCACAGTGAAATCATAAAGAATCTTCAGCTTCACCGAAAATTTAAAATCCAAATCCATCCCAGAGTTACCAGATGCTCTTCGGCAAAAGACCACACAGTCAAAAATGTCTATAAATTTCCCTAAATGGGGCTAGTTAATTTATTATATAAAGCATTGTTTTGGCTTCAAATGCAATAGAAAATCACCATATCGATCGGCAACTCCCAAAATGCAGTCAAAAGTCGCTAAATTTAGCGACAAATCTTTGCAACAGCTTTCTAATTTGAAATCCCCAATTTTGAACATTTGGCAGTGCTCTAATACGAACACGTCAGAGCACAGACAGACATTCAAATTGAAATCATAAAATTTTTTTCAACATCTCTAGAAGACAGGGGCGTCGCCAAGGGGGGGGGGGGTTACAGGGGTCATAACCCCCCCCATGAGGAATTTTTTGCCATACAAAATGTATATTCTTCACTCCCTTATCACACACATATATGCATATATGTGAGTTTCAGTAGTCGTAACCCCCCCATGAAAATTTTCTGGCTACGCCCCTGCTAGAAGATACATCATGCTATTTCAGTGTATCAGATAATGAAAAATTTTAACGAACTTTTCAACTGAATTTAGTGACTTTTGTTGAACAACATCTGACAACTCTGTGATTGCTTTGAATATTTCAGCACTTTTCGAAGATTTTTAATGCATTTTGGGATTCTTCGCTAAATTTGGCAATTTTTCACTGAAAATGTAAAATTCAAATCGATCCCAGAGTTCCTAGTGTTGGCAGCTAAATTTGGTAATTTTTCACTGAAAATGTGAAGGTCTCGGGTTCGAGCCTGTAGCGTGGCTGCCGATCTAACGGTCAGGAGTTTTGGGCGTTCTTCTCCAGATGTAAAGTGAATATGCGTTAGAACCCTTTAAAAATCCTCCCACCCTAGGTAGATGCCCCACGTGCAGCCATACATGCTATAACACACAAAACAAAAACAAAAGCGACGTTGCTAAATTTAGCTGCGAATCCTTTAAACCTGTCAACACTGTACCCGAACCACCGAAACACGGTTGAAAAAAAACATTCAATACCTTTCCCGAACTTTCCGTAAAAGTTATGTAACACAATTTTTAAGTGCAGCATTTACTCTCCCAGGCAGAGTTAATGCCCGTGTTACGGCACTTTGGAGCCCGTAATAACGGCTTCAAAAAGCGAAGCCGACAGCCCGATAGCATCGGCAGAACAATGGGTTCTACTAGCGTAAGCATCCTCAGAAATGGCAAGAATAAAACAAGAGATTAAGCGAAGAGAAATGTTGGAATATTCAGGGAGTAAAATGAGATAGATAGCAGCACTTCAATAAATGCGCAACTAACTGGCTCGTAATATCACAGTTAAAGTGGTTCCACTTGACAGCTGCTGGAGCGAGTTTAAACGAGAAAGATAAAGAATGACATGCGCATGTTTAGTAAAACACTTTCCAGCATACTCTTATTATTAGCGATGATGCTACTGCTTAACGCGTACAGTGTTTAACCCGTAACGCACGTACGGGGGGAGAAGAGTTTCACTTATAAACCCTCAATTTTTGGCCCTTTCACCGTTGTTCACATAGATATTTAAACATTTGTCAAATTTCCTACCTCTATTTTACAAATAATTGCTACCATTTCCACAGAATGTTAACAGATAAATTAAAGACGTGGAGTTTTTCTCCCAAATATACCTGTAAAAAAGTGAGTGTTCGTTGACCAAGAGAGGACAGCTCACGGCACCAAATGTGCCGGGTTTAAAGGTAAATGCGTCCTTCCTGAAGTTTCCCTCCACAATTTGGATCCTCATCAGAAGAGGACTTTTGAATATCCGCACCCTCGGAAACTTCTAGCGACCGCAGAGGGGACTTTCAGAGTCATGGATTTAAAGGGAAGATACACCACATGTATATGGTGATATTTAGTGTTTTGTCAGAATCGAACCCGCAACCTTTCGGTTACCAATTCAACGCTTTAACTACTGAGCTACCACAGCCCCAAAAGAACTCGTTCATAAAATTCGTATCGAAAATTAGCATTTGCAAAATCTGTGAGAATGGAATGAAAATACTTGCCCTTCAAAGTAGTGATGCGGCATTCGAATGATTTAGAAATCGACTGATAATTGACTGATCGAATAGTGAATATTCACGATTTTTACTATTCGAATAGTATTCGCGATTTCTATTAGAAGAGCATTCTCGGTTTCACAATTCGAACATTCGAATAGAAATCCCGATTTCACAATTGAATAGAATTCGAGCTTTCGAATTCCGTGTGCTGAGCATTCGAATGGATTTTTCAAAATCGATTACTTAGAATGCATTTAAGAATCCATTAATTTGAATAGTTCCATTCAAACAGGCAAATTACTACTTCAAAGAGTTAAAGTACATCTGTAAATCAACGGAAAAAGGACTGACATTGGGGAAAAAGGACTGACAGAGTTGGGCAAAATACACCGAAAATGCATTTTTGATACAAAATACAAATTGCATTGATTCAAAGACTAAAATACAAAATACTTCTTGAATTTAAAAAATGCAAAATATAAAATACATATATTTTCAAAATACATACAAAATACATATATTTTCAAAAACATACAAGCATACATGTAACTTTTATAAACGATATGAATAGAGAAGAAGCTAAATTTCCACCGAAGATCCCAATGTATTTTATTTAAATACATTTGGAACAAGAATAACAAAAGCAATTTTAAAGAAGTGTTAAGTAAAAGGTGCTTCATCTTACTTTTTTTTAAGTTGCCTTTCAACATTTTACCTGTGCAGCAATAAGATCCGAAACAGACCATTTCTGAGAAATTGCATTCATACTCAAAATGCAATGAAAACTATATAATTTCAGCATGTGAACAATGAACACTAATCTGTTCCAAAATCATTTATAAAAACTTTTTCCAAACATCATAGTGCGTAAAATAAACCTCTACATAAAATATTTTTTATTTATATAGATTTCAGTTGAACGTTTGAACATAAATACTCAACTAAATCACAACCTATTAAAAAATTCAAGTTTTGTCTCTCAGTGACTTTTAAAATGTATCGTAGGTTTAAATGTATTGCATATTATCTAAGTTTACAGCTTCCATAACTGACATTGTTCTTTAACTTTTTCATTCCCATCAACAGAAAAAATTTAGAAAACATTTTAATTAATAATTTCACAAAAGGTTTCAAAATCATCTAGAATGGAAGTTTGATCCACCCCATCCTATTACAGGAAGCTGTCTCTCCAATTCTCTGGAGTTTGGGGTGTTTTTTTTTTTTTTTTTTTACTTTCCTCTGTTGAAATGAAGCTCTAGCTAAATGAAATGTCAATCCCGCGGGATTACGGGATCCCGTGGGATCAATAAATCTCAATCCCGAAATCCCGCAAGACGAAAAACAGTGCGGGATTGCATTCCCTAGTTCCAAATCACTATATTAATACTAAATTACGGTTGCCACATACAAAAAGTCGTCGTGGGAACTGCATAATGTTTCGTTATCGCCATTTTGGTGAGAGTCAGAGCGTTAAAGTATAAATTAACCCAAGAAAAACTAACATGGCATACTCATGAATTATGATGCATTCATACTCAAAATGCAATGAAAACTATATAATTTCAGCATGTGAACAATGAACACTAATCTGTTCCAAAATCATTTATAAAAACTTTTTCCAAACATCATAGTGCGTAAAATAAACCTCTACATAAAATATTTTTTATTTATATTGATTTCAGTTGAATGTTTGAACATAAATACTCAACTAAATCACAACCTATTAAAAAATTCAAGTTTTGTCTCTCAGTGACTTTTAAAATTTATCGTAGGTTTAAATGTTTTGCATATTATCTAAGTTTACAGCTTCCATAACTGACATTGTTCTTTAACTTTTTCATTCCCATCAACAGAAAAAATTTGGAAAACATTTTAATTAATAATTTCACAAAAGGTTTCAAAATCATCTAGAATGGAAGTTTGATCCACCCCATCCTATTACAGGAAGCTGTCTCTCCAATTCTCTGGAGTTTGGGGTGTTTTACTCCATATGTAACACAAATGCGCCTTATAACCTCTTAAAAAGTCCTCCACCCAAGGCATCTCCCCCCGTAGGCAGGCGGCCGTCATGTAGCTATGTCTCTTAATCACAGTAACCAATAATCCATTATACTACTTCAGAAATACTGACAGTCTTATTTTTCTAGAACTTAGCAACATATTGAAATTGTTCATAAATTCCATTAAGAATCTACTAAATGCTACTCAAACATGCTTTTACTACTTTTGTCTTCATATACAGTGAAAATCTAGAAATATTTCTAGACCCAAACATACTGTTAGTGTTTTAAACAGGAGAATGAAAGGCTTTTCTTTAGCTTTCCTGTTAAGTTAAATTTAAAGATCACAAAAGATCCTAACACTTCTTCAGTTACAATGTCACGCATAATTCTGGTGCAGCTCATAAATTACATCAAGAGAGGGGGGGGGGAGTGAAAATCAGCAATTTTATGATAACAAAAAAGTTTATAAATAACACAATCATTTTCATGTGAATTTATTCCAAATTTATTTTATGTTGTTTATTTTTCATAAAGCAGGACTTTGGCGGGACAGGAATGGAAAAGCGGGACACTTTAGGGTTCTGTAGGGACAACAGGATATATAGGTAAAATCAGGACTGTCCCGCCAAAAACAGGACGTCTGGTCACTTTAGACAAGGACCGATATATTTATGATGTCATGACCATTGACATTAGTGCATTTCTCAGGCAGTCTTAGGTAGAAATTTATTGTTTAATCTTCGGTGCGTTAAAAAAAAAAAAGTGTTTTTAATTCAAGTACTCTAATTTTAAAAGGATGATCAAAATAACTAGATTCGGTGTCTATATACCTTCCTAGATGCAAAACTTCTTACAACAACACTTTTAAGCAAACCGATTTACAAATTAGAGGGGCGGGGCGTAAATTTACAGTTTTTACAAGACAATTTCTTAAAGTTGAAACATTTTCCTTTTTCTAACGGGAAATTTCGATAAAAAATAACGTTAGAAGTATCCCGAATTTTCATATTATTTTTACATTGTGTAGTTAACGTGTTGGTCCCATCTTTTAAAGACTCGATGACAGAGATTCCCCTTCCTGTGCCCATTGTTTCTTCCTCCCTTACATCTCTGAAAGCATAGAAGCAACCGTAATAAAAGAGAGAAAAATATTTATAGAAAAATATTTTTTTTCATTACAGTAACGATAATTTTTTTAGCAATTCGTACTTTTTAATTATTTAAATACTTTGTGAGTATTAGTGGATTTATTACTGACATGATTTATAATTTTGAATATACACTTTTCGCAGTCTTGTAGGAGAAAATAAATATAGTCTAATTAAAATCTAAAATCTGCAACACAATGTTATTTCAATGCTATTGTCTGAAGGACAAGAACAAAAACTGCGATAGCATGTAATGCTCAAAAGTTTTAAGATGTTGAGATGATGCATGGATGTAGCCAGGGAATGGTCCATGGGAACTTGGACAACCCCCGAAATTTTGAATGTTTGTGAGAAATTCTACCTTTTTCCACCTTTTGCTCGCCATCTAATTTTTTTATTTATTTCTTTTTTTTTCGCTACTTCCCTGAGATGATAAGTTATGTAAAGTTAAAGAACAATCTCGTGAAGAACATTTGGCCAAGATAAAAGTCGAAATTATCATTTTTTTAAATAAGCATACAGTTCACAAGTTATTATTTTATAAGAGAAATAGGATACTAAAACGTTTGAGGTACTTTTCTGCAGTTTGTCACTTTCTTGAATGCCGTAAGTTATTAGTAGTCTGAGTTGCATCAAAATCTAGTGAGTTTTAACTTACGTTGTGCTGTAGTTTAAAGTAACCACAGTTCAATGTGTACGTAAAAGTAGCACCATTTATTTCTGTACAATCTAAATTTTTTTAATTTTTATTTATGAAAGCAAAATTTAAATTTTTACGCATACCCAGTACAAAAAAAAAAAAAAAAAAAAAACACCGATTTGTAAAGTATACCCCATGCATTAATAAGATGTTGTACAAAATTTCGGCCTTTCATCATAACAGGCGAAGAAATATGTTTAAACAAAGTTGGTAAGGGGCTATACAATGCCAATAATAGCAGAAGTATCATGTATTTATGCAGTCATTGTTTTCTTTCGTAATTTCTGTACGACCACTGAAATACAAACATTTGGCATTTTTTTCTTTATTCGAGAGTCATAAAAAAGTGGTTTAAGTAAACTCATATTTATTTTCCTATCTCGGAACCTTTTTATGAGGAAAGGCTGAAAGTTTACATATCTCCTAATTAATATATGGTACACGTTTTATTAAATGAGATTTTTTTTTGGTTGCAGCTGCATAAAAATGCAAATTTTGTGTTTAATTAGACTTAATCAACTGAAAATTTTAATCGATACCCTAAATTTTGTGCCTTTTCCTATGTAACTTTTTAATTTATTGTGTATTTCTAGATCAATATTTCATGAAGGTCGGTGTTTTTGAGATACTGTGTACACTTTTAAATCATAGAATTGTGTTAGACCAGTGATTCCCAAACATTATTCTCCCTGGAAACTGCTTCTAAAATTTAAAAGAAATTGGCGAAACCCTTGTGTAGTCTTTGTGTACTATCATTTTCATAAACCAATGTATAAGACGAATTTAGATTTATTTTCTCATCAAATAAATTTACGCTTTTTTTCACGAGTTTTATATTTTCAATACAAATTAAAACATTTTGATTCAGTTACAGAATTTCATTTCAAATTTTCGATGTTCACTACTAAAGCATCCTAAAACTAATTACGTAATTATACCGGCAGTATTCCTAAGGCAAATTTTGAAAAAAAATGTTCGAACGTACTTAAAACACATTTAAACCACCCCCCCCCCAAAAAAAAAAAAAAATCGATTAAGAAGTTTCGGTTTCTAACATACCTCAAGAGAATCAGTTTAAACGTAGACAGATATTGCTAATGAGATCGTCAGTCTTCAAATGTACCTACTCAAATCACAAAAATTAATTTTTAATGTTCAAAGTTTCTCTTCATTTGCGTTGTCAGTTATTTGATATGGAAGAGGCTTGAGAGATTATAAGGATATAAAGAAAATATAGTTAATCCAAGTATTATTGCTAAGTTCTATCCCTAAAAGTGTCTTAAAATATATAACATTGTGTATATATATACATATATTGTTTCCCATTCGCTAAACAATGCACAATAAGAACAAGTTTATCTTTACTTTTTCGACGGAGATATGGTAAAAAACAATTTCATTAATTTTATTGGCTTTTGTCTGATCGTTTAGCTAAAATTTTGAGAATTTAAGAAACTGGATGACTTGTAAGATGCATAAATATTCGAATGTATTTATCCAGTTTATTCCTTTTTTGATACGTTATTTTTCACTCTGTGTTTGACTTAACCATACGTCAAGTATAAATTACCAAAATTCATAGTTAATAGTGCTCTGTGGATTTTTTAATATATATTTGATTTGCACGTAAATAATATTAAACAAAATTTATCATTCACTACAAAATATAAAATACTTTATGCTCCATAAAATTTAATCTGCAATAGCAATAGCATATCAGTTTATGAGTGAAAATTTCATCATTTGCATGAGCCGTTATTAGAAATCCTTTTTGTTTAAAAGCTTTAATGTGTGTAAAATTATATTTTACGAGTTCTAAGGAAATTTTTCAATTAGCTTCTTTCAAAGGATTTTTAAACGATAAGATAAAATATTTTATCCTTTTTCTTAACTTTTTAAGAGTGTGCATGGATTATTTAATATAAAGATTTAGCTAAATTTATTAAACATTAAAACTCGATTTACACTGAACTTAATTGAATATTTTTTTAGTCGAAAATAAATCAATTGATAATGAATCACATTTTTAAAAATATTTCTATTAAGTAATATTTCCACAAAAAAAAATTATTTTTAATAAGAAATATTAGTTAAGATAGACAATAAAATCTGCTTATTGCTTAACTAATTATTTTTAGATTAAAAATTAAATTATATTATTTTAAGTGACACTAATTTAAAAATACATCTCTAAAAAAAGTATGGCTAAATTGCATCTACGATATTTTAATTTATTAAAAATACTTTTAACTTATTTTCAAAACCAACTGAAAGTGATAAACTCTACAGGAGCAATCCAAAATAATTGTTTTAAGTTTTCTCTTTAAGGTTTACTTAATTTTTAAAAAAGCTTTCACGATAGGGGGGAAGACTTTATAAGAGAATAACCATAAACTACACAAATTCATATACCTGGATTAATCTTTTGTGGCAAAATATGAAACACGAAAACAACGATAAGATATTAATTTTAAAATATGTTCGTGCATTAAAGTAGTTTTCTCTTTTAAAAAAAATCTTAAACATGTAAAGCTATTCTTCTAGGACTAAAGCATTTTCTAAAATTAAAATTTACTTTCCACAATGAGACCGAATTCAAATTTTTGAATAAGATATTTTTAAATGAAATCTCAATGTTTCTAAAAGCGAGATCTTTGCATGGAACACAATGCGCTTGGCATTTGCCTGGGTGTTAATGCTTGAAATGAAGGAACCTGGGGAACATTTGATTAATATTCGAAAAGAGCTGTTAAGTTTTTTGGTCAATCTTATTGTTATTGCTCATTAACAAATATTTTTCATCGACTTGGCTTTATGTATTACTGAATTATTCAAAAATAAAATATTTTTCTTATGTGTTACCTTCTCGTGTATAGCATACTTTGAAAGGAAATTAATATGTATACTTATTTGCTCGGTTGATATCACCATGGAATTTTACAAATATGATCAAATCATTATTTCTGATCTTACCGTGTTAATTAGAAACTGAGCCAGTTTTCATTTTAAAATATTTTTTGAAAGTTTTAAAATGAAAATTAGCAGTTTCATAAAATTAAAGTGCGTAAAAATAATTAGCATAAATTTAATAAATTAAGTACGCATACAGTAAATATTAACATTGAATAAAGTTGTTTTCTCCTTACAGAATACAATACTTTATTAATATGAAATGTACGCAAAAGTTTAAAAAGAAAAAAGATTAATTTTAAAAGTTTTCATATCAATAAACATGTATATTTATTTAAATATGAAAACCTTTCTGTGAAAGCCTTCGAGATATTTATATAAAACAATTAATTATATAAGAAATCGCAGTACAGAATGTAGTTTTTAACCCTCTCATATATCATTCGAAAGTCTGAGGAAAAGAATTTAAATTAATAAACAATTAGTAACAGACGGACTGTTTTCTAAAATAATTGAACAATCATTGACCGTTTTAGAATCTTAACAATGTTCGAAAATGTAAATCTTTTTATCTCCATATCAAGTCCAAACCGTTGAGAACGTGATCACATTCTGTTCCATTGAACCCAGGTTTAACCTCCTAGCGCAAGACTGGGTTCTTGTGAAGTATTCTCCACTGAATCTTTTTTTCTGTGATGAGAGAGAACAATATTAAAAATAGAAAAACTTGACTCGCCTTTTTGTAAAAATTCTGTGCATGCCACTTAGATTTTTACTTCATAATAAATGAAGTATCAAAAATAAAGTTAAACTTAAAAGAAAATCGGTTTTAAATACTATTCTTAAGATTTAAAACAAAAGAAAATTTATGTAAAATGTATTTTACCATTTAAAGAACCGTTTGTGTTGAAGGAAACCTGTATGTCAGAAAAAGAAACTTTGCTTACTAGTTGATGAGAGAGTTAAATTTACCTTTTGCTTATTCAAAAGTTCTTTTGCACGATAATCAAAACACGTATGCGCATGATGTGTGTCCAAAACTCTGTATTATTGCTAAGTAAAATATTGGATTTCAACAAAATGCATGGTGGGAGGAGAGGAATATGATATTCAGTTAATCTTAATGTGAGAAGTCATTTTTATAAATTTTGAAATTACAACACTCTCAACAAACTTTGTAATCTATCTGTGTTATTACGGTGGTATAACATTATTGAATAATCAGTTTGATTAATCACGTAGATAACGATTATGAATATTTCGTCAGTTAATTGTATAAATATATTTATTTATTTATGTACTGGCTAGAAAATGTTGATTTTTCTGCTCGTTTTCATAGAGAGTACACTGGAAGAGAAAAAAGCTTTATTGGTTCTGTAAAAATGGGACGAAAATAATATTTTAAATGAACAAAATTTTATCTAACAAAGTACTTTGCTAAAGGAAATGCTTTATAAAATTATTTGGTTGAAAAGGCGGCATCAAAATTTCCGTTGAATTAACAAGTGTCTTTAATTCAACAAAGCATTTTCTTTTTTCGTGTGCATATTTAAAAAAACTAGTTTAATTCGCTGTTCAGTATTTATACTGCCAGTGTTAATGAGCATGATTAACGAACAGACCAACAAACTGTTGCTATTTTAACCCTTTAACGCGCAGTGTTCCCGCTCTGGAATCACCAAACTCTGACGTTTTGACTGTTGCCAGTCGCGAAGAATAAATTTGATTTCTATAAAAACAGTTGCGGGTGACATAGCTCCACGAGAATCCTTTACTTTTTAGCGCGTCATTTCCCGTAAAAAAATGGTCACGATTCTTTTGAACGGCACTGACATCTGCTGAAAAATAGAAGAATGCGCGAACAGCTGGATAGATTGCCCAATGCTGAAAAACGGGCAGCCGTTGCCATCGCTCGACTTAACTACCAGCAAGATGGCGGACGATCGAAACGTTCATCGCGTGCCGCAGATCTAGAGACGCCTTTTTTGACGCAGCTGGCTGTGCGCGAGCACAGCCAGCTGCGTCTCAAAGGGTTAAAAAGTTGAACGATCTAGGGAACTCACCTCTTGATAGTTCAGAACTCTCCTTTTCCTCTCATTGTGAAAAAGCATGCACGAGATTCACGTCATGCGGTCTCGTGAAAATTTCCCAACGATACACACTCGCTGTTTCATTCAAAAAAAACTTTTTTTTTTTTTAATATCTTTTTCTTACATCTGTCAACAACAACGGCGACGCCGGAGAACGACACACACCACGTTTTCTACCCAAAACTCCGCGCCGGCTGAGCGCATGCAGCTCCGCCGCTGAGAGATCTTCATATGCGCCAAAACATTAACCTCGACCTTGGCAGCGCTTCAAGAGTGGGAAGGCAGGGAAAAAAAAAAACAAAGAAAACCACACACACACACATGTGAAACTAGTGCCAAGTTCAGCAGGTAAAGTCGGCTTCACGGCACCAGATGTGACACACACACACACGCACACGCTATGACAGGCCGAGCGATATGGCTGTGTGACAGCCCACTAACGCTGTGGTGGAAATCTTTTTTCCCCCGAAAGCGATGGTTGGTTGCTAGGAAGCTCCCGTTGCTGCCTGCTATCGACCGCGATATTTCGATTCTGCAGTGGCGCTGCCAAAATATTCCACTGGCACTGAAATTTTAGTAGTGCATGCTGCGCCGGCCTGCTTTGTTTACTCTTCCACGGGAACTGTTACGTAAAGGCATGAATGGCGCAGCTTGAATGGTTGTTTTCGAACGTCTTATTCAAACATGAGGCTGTAAAAATTGCGCTAAGTTGGGAAATTTAAATTAACCTTTTACAGGTCAATGTTCCCAATTGGGAACATCCGATTAAAAATTTATTAAAAAATTGAAATGTATCAATATCGACTCGAAAAAATTAGCAGATATAATTAGAAGATGACTACATTTTTTTTTTTTTTTCAAATTGGAGCTGCGTATATCATTAGTGCAAAACTGAACAAAAAAATCATTTTAAAAAAATCATAATTTTTTTCAGTTATCTCGTTATACCCCCCCCCCTCCTCCTTCAAACTTAATTCATATCTTTATTTAAATTTAAAAATAAAACTTTCATTAATTCTTAATATTTCACTTATTATATAAACTACCCAACCCTAAGCCAAACAATATTCTGTTTTGAAACCAATGTAAAAGTAGACATAAATGACCCATGTTCTCGTCTGGGTGTTCCCAGTCAAAATTTCATACAATCCCCCCCCCCCCCCCGTTTAAATGACTGATATCCTTTAACGCACTAGAAGGCAAAATATGCTAAAGAATAATTTTAAAGTATACCTGGATCAGAATTCGGTCTGTAAAAGATTAATATAAGTAACTTAGTTTGCTTAAAAATGAGCATTTTCTGTAAGCAAGAAGTGTCGTAAAAATCTCAAATTGGTGTAACTAACTTTATTTACCTATACGCAATTGAATTTTCTCTATGCATAAGACCAGGGACGTAGCCAGGATGTAGGTCACGAAAGTCTGTACCCCTTCCGAAATTTCGATTTTTGTTGATTGGATGTTAATATAATCAAGCATTTTTGAGAAAAATTCTAATTTCTCCATTTTTTTCGGCCCTCTCCGAATTTTTTTTTTCTAGCTAATTATAAAAGTACCGAAAGAAGTTTTATAGGAAAATGGTTAAAGCGATAAGTATTTTTAAACTGACAAGTATTGCTTGTTTGAAAGACAAGACAAACTTTTTTAACATTACGATATAGGGATTTTGCGAGACGAGACAACGTTTTTCGGCTGTTCTGTGAGATGCAAAAGGCCTATATTTTGTTTCGAGTCCATCACTAAACAAGTGATAAGGTTTAAACAAGTGATTTTGCAGTAAAATTGACAAAAGACTGACTCGCAACAGTATTTTTTATATGAAAAAAAAAGAGATAAGGTAATGAACTTTTGCTTTGTTCCTTCCTATTTTTCTCATTGTGTAAAAATTAATAAAATAAATAATAATGATGAGATGGAAAGTAGTGTGTATCATAGGCGTAGAGTTATATGGGCCCGTGGGGCTCGAGCCCCTCCAATAAATTGTGAATAGGGGCTGAGCCCACCCAATAATTTACCACTAATTACAGAAAACTAATTTATACTAATATAAAAAACGTATTTCACGCCATTTACAAATGTTTAAAAAAAACCTTTACTTGTACTTTAAAAAATTTTCTTCTTTGGATTTCAATCATGATTTAGTATTCATTGTGACGCCACGTAACACACAATGTTACTATAAGCTGCCCTCGCCAGGCTCTGGTTCATTAAAATCAGATTATGCAATGTAAAGTATGAAATGAAGAAAAGTTCAGATGTGTCTAAAACGCACCATCTCATCGAAAATGTTTTTTTCCTCCTTTGGATTTTTTACTTTGCTTCTATTTTTAACTTATAACATGGTAGAAAGATACTAACATGGATACTTACCTTACATAGGTGTAGAATTCTATGGACCCATAGAGCTCGAGCGCCTCCAATAATTTACACTTATATATAGTAAGTCATAGCTGCCAACTACTACGGAATATAATTAACCACTTTTTTGTAAACAGTATATTTTTTAATTATTTTTTTCAAAATAGTAACCAACTCGCGCGCGCAGCACAAAAATTTTGCTATATTTTAAGCCGAAAAATCATGTACAAAAAGTGGTTAATTATATTCCGTAGTAGTTGGCAGTTATGAGTAAGTTATATGTACGTGAATCAGTGTCAGTGGCGTATCCAGAAATTTTTCATGTGTGTGTGTAGGGGGGGGGGTTACGACTTCTGCAATTCACATATATGTATACGGGTGTATGATAAGGGAGTAACGAATATACATTTTGTATGGCAAAAAATTCCTCATGGGGGGTATGACCCCCTTGGCTACGCCACTGACGTGAATATATGTTGTTGTGGGGCCCGGCCCCCCCAATAATTTTGAAAACTTTACGCTTATGGTGTGTATAATAAATGGCTTGTCGGGAAGCATGGGCGTCGACACAATCTTTTTCAGGAAGGAGGTGTGAGTTTACTTCAACATATTGTTACCATGTTGGAGAGAACAAAAAAGCATGGAAAAAAGGGCATACAAAAATCCAAGGCGGTCAATTTCAGCCTTGCCCTGTGCTGCCAACGTCCATCTCGGGATGAGGATACGAAAAAGATAGGCGCATATGTTAAAGTCATCTTTAGTAGATGCAACCGGGGCCATCGTGATTCTAGCGGGCCTGCTTGTGCACTCCGAAAGAGGTCTACTGACGTTTTCTCGTTGGTTAGATTCGGCCGTTAGATGACGTATCTAAGTACTGGAACCAATATGTGAGCAGCCGTAGGCCTCTTTGGATGACTCATCAGAGTGCACAAGCAGGCCCGGTTGCGAAGGTTGTAGAATTGCGATGGCCCCGATGCAAGGCATCCTCATATTCGGTAGTTCATAGGAAACTGTCCAGTTTCATTCAATCTGTGAAGTTATCTTGCAATGTGAGAGAAATTTGTCAAAAATTTCCGACAGCAAGTGCATAATCAGATGAAACTTCGCAATTCACGAGCACTTCCACTATGACTCTGTAGTCTTTAACTGGTGAAGTATTTTCGGTGTCAGTTCGAGCCCCCAGGTCAGAGACTATACAGACAAGATATTTTATTTCTTGGCGGAACAAGTGATATTTATATGGACTCGTTTCTGTTTTACTTTCTTCAGGTTCTGGAGTACCTTTCGATTATTCTGCAAGTGCTCCTCAAAAATTCTTTTAAAGATGATGATATCGTTCAGGTGTACCATGCATGCTTCATAGGAGACCCCTCTCAACACAGTCTGTATCAGACGTGCAAAAGTTGCCGATTATAAATCAGTTGCAGAGTCAAAATAACATAAACTATGAATCGTCATTATCCTTATCCCGCAGTCTTTCCATGGTTATCAGAATGAATTTCTAATTGTATTCCGACACTAGTATTAATAACAGACATTTTTAATTCCAGAGTAGAAAATCATCCATCTTCTGATAAAGCGTCTAAATTATCATCTATCCTGAAAAGAATGTAGCCATCTTTCTTAGTTATATCATTCAAACGTCACTAGCGAACCGAGAATCAGGCGGAGCTGTTTTTCTTACAGACCACCGATTGAAGAAACCAAAGGAAAAACACTTACCGCTGCTTAGTGATACTTTCCCATAAAAGACCGTGGCTGACTTTAAACTGTGCAGTACGTGTAGGAAATCACTGGACTCGAACATAGTGTTCATGAAACTTAAATATAACGCGTTATGTACATTTATTCACGTAAAACACACAGCCGTGTCCACGACACAGCCACACCCCAGTTGTTTTTTGGCTAATTCCTTAGCAAGTCTTCCCCTCAAGTCTCTTTCACTATTCACAATTTCTGCACAAGCATGCTCTTGAACCGCCGTCACCCAAATAGCATGTCGATCTTTCCGAACGGCTAACTGAGCTACCTGGACATCATGGCCAATACCAGAGTGGATTCAAAATCTTTATTATCCGACACAAAAAAAAACGTTGGTTTTTGAATCTCTTTCGCCTTCAGTAAAACGACGCCCAATGATTTCCTCTGGAAGATAATCTGGATGGTCGACTTAAGCCAAATAGCACAAGACCGCTGCGAGTTTTTTTGCAGTCTACGAGTATTGTAATTTTGATGTAAGCTGGATTCGACTCTATTTCTTCTAGTGCTTTTCTCAAAATAGAAGTTCTAAAGTACTATCAAGGGAATCTTTGAGTACAGTGAAACTTGACTTCTCTCAGCGGAAATAATTTTTTTAATTAAATATCTATTCAACGGAAACTCGTCTTTAACGAGAAACTATTTCAATTCCGTCTAATATCCTCGATGCTGTCTGTCAGGCATACTCCTTACCGATATTGATTGTTTTACAATCAAGGAAATCGAGTTAACCAAGAAAAAATTAAACTTAAAGCCTCAATAAATATAGATAAATCAGTATCTGTGCCACTGGAAATTACGTGAGTTGTTGTCACCGCTCTGCCTTGATTTTGAAGTATGGAAGCTAATATAAATATGTAAATAGCTCAAAAACTCATGATAATTAGGTTTGGGCATTAATGACCTATCCAGTGTGTTTAATATCTCGGCTGACCCTAGGCTCGGCCGGAGGCGTTAAAGTGCCTGGATTATCTGACAAATATTGGACACTGACATTAACAGCTATAAACCATGTCATACCCAGCAAACACACACAGGTTCTCTGAACGTCTATTAACGTTCAGAAAACGACTTCTGAACGTTAATAGACGTTCAGAGAACCTGTGTGTTTGCTGGGTAGGGTCTACAGTCAGACCTCCATGAGCCTGAACCTGAAATCGATTATACTGGATTTCATTCACTTCATTTCGCTAGCATTGTGTGGGGTCTTTTGAAACAAAACTCAAAGAAAAAAACCTTCTATGTTGAAATTAACTGCAATCCGTTAGCCGTTATTATCGAAGAAAATAAAAATTTTGATCGATGATGGGGGGAATGAACGACGAAAATGCATGTCATGTTCGATACTCTTTCATTAGAACCGGATCCTCTGATACCCTTGGGGCGAGTTTCTTCAATCTAAAGTCCTTTCACTTGTCTCGGTCAGTGAGAGCCACTGACCATAATTTATTGGAAAGGAATTCGTCTGTCGGGCATTAGGGCAAACGACATTTGAGAAAATAACAGGAATTTCACAGACGAAACTGAAGAATCAGACGTACTTGGTCGAGAACTGATGATTGGTGGATGTTACAAACAGTTTCTATGATGAATTCTGAAACGATTGCGATCTACATCGTGTGCTGAATTATAAATATTGTTGTAATTTATAAATTACATTGAATTTTTTTTAATAAAATTGAATTATTCCTCGGTTTTTCAATTTCTCAGTTTAATTTCATTTGATGTCGATCAACATTACTGCCTTTAGCGAATGTATCATTAACTAATCATAAATTTTAAAATAACTAGCTTAATAGTTATCATGTTCAATATTATTCTCGTAACCGATTACAGATAGCTGTGTTACACTCTCGTTTTACCCTTTAACGCGCAGTGTCCCCCTCTAGGAACACCAAACTCTGACGTTTTCTCTGTTGCCAGTCACGAAGAATAGATTTGATTTCTATAAAAATAGTTGCAGGTGGCATAGCTCACGAGAATCCTTTACTTTTATCACGTCATTTCCCGTAAAAAATGGTCACGATTCTTTTTAACGGCACTGACATCTGCTGAAAAATGAAAGAATGCGAGAACAGCTGGATAGATTGCCCAATGCTGAAAAAAGGGCAGCCGTTGCCATCGCTCGACTTAACTACCAGCAAGATGGCGGACGATCGAAACGTTCATCGCGAGTCCACAGATCTAGAGACCCTTTTTTGACTACAGCTGGCTGTGCCGACACAGCCAGCACAGCCAGCCCATGACCGAAGCCCATGCACAAAGCCCAGCACAGCCCATGACCGAATGTATAAGACACTGAACATGGTAGATATCTAGATATCTGAAGTGTAAAGGTCCAGGGCTCTGTCTTACTGCACGTCTTTTCGAACTAACGGTCTGGTGTTTTGGGCGATTTTCTTCCGATATAACGCGAATGTATATTAGAATCCCTTAAAATATACTCCGCCCAAGTACAATACAGTTTCTTTTTTTATAAAAAGGAAATATATAGTTTCTTTTTTTATAAAAAGGAAGGGGGGGGGAAGTGGGATTTTTTTGCATGTTTTTGTGTAGTTTAGCTGCGGACTATAGAAGTGTTCAGAATACGAAAGGAAATAAAACTGTTGCCCTCCTGCATTTATTGGACCTTTGTCAAAATGATAACCCAAGCAGGACCATAATAAAGCTACTGTAAATAAAATATAATGAACACAACAAATAGTGTATTACCCAAAACTACACAGGTATGGTGAAATTATACTCAAATTATAAATATCAATCAGTAACCAGGATTTTGTTTCGGGGGGGGGGGGGGTATCAAATTGTAAGTTAAAAGTTCAATAAGCTAAATATCAAATTGCAAACTAAGTAAAGGGTCCCATTTCGGGGGGGGGGGGGGGACTGCAGACCCCTCATCTCTCCCTCTGGCTACGCCCCTGATATTAATTATAAGTTTACAAATGTATGTTACAGGTATGGATACAGTAATCGTGGATCATAAAATTAAAAAATATATATAGGGTATCCCATGACTACTGGTAGAAAATTTAAAGGGAGGTAGAGCAAAGAAACAAGAATCATATAGCATTGTGGAGTGCAATATATCACTGTTAAAATCACTTTGGAACAAGTGTTGAAATAACAGTGAACTTTCCGAACATTGTTCATCAAAAGCTAATGTATCTTTCACAGAAAACACGTGACTAAAAATTGATAGCTTAAAAGTCCTATATCATTTTATAGGTGAAATTTTTTTAGACATTCGCATTGTTTATGAAACTTAACTTAAAAAATAATTTCTAATAATTGCGTTCTATGAGCAATCATTGTTTAAAGCATACTTTAGAGAAGTTCATCAATATCAAGCAAAACGAAATTGATGTACGTTGTTGAGGATTACAAAATAATGCTCTCCGTCGAAAAAAAAAAAATGTTAGGACGAACACTCAACACTTTTTCCAGGTAAGTGAAAATGGCGTTTTTAATCCGACATTGCTTTGTGATTCCGATTCTTTATTATCTGCTCTATCTCCCCTTAAATTTTATAGCAATAATTATGGGACACCCTGTATATGTATATGTTACAGTGAAAACCCGAAATCAGTCAAAACCCGAATTAACTAGGGAAAACGCGTTCTGACTGAGTGCGTTAGGGAAAACCCGAATTAACTAGGCAAAACGCGTTCTGACTGACAGCGCTAGGCAAAACCCGAATTAACTAGGGAAAACCCGTTTTATTCGAGTAGCGGTAGCACGTTTTCGAGGGGCACCTACAGAGGAGGCTTATTTTCCAGGGGGCCCCCTAAAGCGATGGCTAGACCCACTGATTTTTTTCGGGTCTCGGGCAAAGAGCCAGTGTTAGCATATTTTCGAAAGGGGGTCCCCTACAGTGGTGGCCGGACCCCATGTTTTCCCATGTGAATTCAGGAATGTTAATGCTTTTATCCACTAAAAATTGGATCTTGCTCTCCCTTCGAAAATATGCTATTGCTGGCCCTTTTGCAAGACCCAAAAGTCCTCACTGTGTCCGGCCACCGCTGTAGGGGCCCCCCTCGAAAATATGCTAACGCTGGCCCTCTGCGAGACCCTTAAAAATATCAGTGTGTCCGGCAATCACTTCAAGGGGCCCCCTCGAAAATTTGTTTACGCTGGCCCTTTGCGAGACCCCAAAAAACATCAGTGGGTCCGGCCACCATTGTAGGGGCTCCCTGGAAAATATGCTAACGCTGGCCCCCTGCGAGACCCAAAGAAACATCAATGGGTCCGGTCATCACTGTAGGGGGCCTCTCGAAAATATGCTAACGCTGTCCCCTTGTGAGACCCAAAAAATCATCAGTGGGTCCGGCCACCGATGTAGGGGCCCCCCGGAAAATGTGCTAACGCTGGTCCTCTGCGAGACCCAAAAAATATCAGTGTGTCCGGCCATCACTTCAAGGGGGCCCCTCGAAAATATGCTAACGCTGGCCCTTTGCGAGACCCAAAAAACATCACTGGGTCCGGCCATAGCTTTAAGGAGCCCCCTCGAAAATAAAACGCTGGCCCCTTGCGAGAACCAAAAAAAAAAACATCGATGGGTCCGCCCGTCGCTTTAGGGGGGCCCCTCGAAAATATGCTAATGCTGTCCCTTTGCGAGACACAAATAAACATCAGTGGGCACCGCTGTAGGGCCCCCCCTGTAAAATATGCTAACGCTGGTCCTTTGCGAGACCCAAAAAACATTGGGGAGTTTGTGCAGGCCCGGTTTCACTCGCGGTAACGCTAACGTTAAATGACATTGGATAATAAAGCGCATGCGCACGCATAAAATGCGAAACATGGTTGGTCAAAATATTCCGCATAGCGGATAGCGTTAGCGTTAGCGTAGGAAGAAACGGTATGCACAAACTCCCTATTACTGCGTCCGGCTATCACTTAAGAGGGCTCCCTTGAAAATATGCTAAAGCTGGCCCTTTGCCAGACCCGAAAAAAATCAGTGGGTCCGGCCATCGCTGTAGGGAGCCCCCTGGAAAATATGCCTCCGCTGTAGGGGCCCCTCGAAAACGTGCTACCGCTACTCCAATAAAACGGGTTTTCCCTAGTTCGGGTTTTGCCTAGCGCTGCCAGTCAGAACGCGTTTTGCCTAGTTAATTCGGGTTTTCCCTGATGCACTCAGTCAGAACGCGTTTTCCCTAGTTAATTCGGGTTTTGACTGATTTCGGGTTTTCACTGTAACATATATATATATATATATATATATATATATATATATATATATATATATATATATAAAGAAAACGAAGTTTTAATTGTGAACAAAATAGCAGGTTGTAACGAAAGTTTTCCGCCAAATTAGCTTTGCCTAGCTCATAGAGTACCCAGCGATTAACCTTATATGCAATGCCTAGCTCGACTAATGGAAATGGTACTAAAGTCCAACTCCTTTACCTAGCTCTCGAGTGTATGAATATTTTATCTTCTTCCACAAATTCTCGTAGGCGGGCCTCATCAGCATCAGAAGGCCGGCCAGAGCGCTCTAGTTCTTAAATGTCCTAGTCCTCGTTTTTGAACTTTCGGTACCAAACCTACACAGTGTCATATGATGCAAGAGTAGTACTTTAAGCTGTACACATGATTCGGTGTCATTCTGTTGCAGACTTTTTGCAACAGGACTGAGAGTAAATGATGGCTCAATCTAGTAGCGTGATAGTTCCATTTCAGGCACCTTATACTTAATCACAACGGTATTGTTTTACAAATTTCATAGCACAGTGCTCTAAAACAAGTCTTTTTCTTTCAAATAACAAAAATCGTTGGACAAAATATTAGCAAAAACACCAACGCGAACTGTTTGTGTAGAGAATACTTGCAGTGGCGGAAAACTTTCGTTACAACCTAATACTTTCAACATTAGACGCTAAACACTTCAAACAAGCCCCCAAAATAATACAGCACCAACCTCAAAGAAGTGCGTTGCAAAAACTTCAGCTAGATAAGGTCACTCTTTCAAAAAATTTCAAAAAGAGCTCTCTTCTCTTATGCAGATTGGGTCTCATCTATTTAGAAGCAATACCTTGTCGGTTGAACTAATAACGCCAAGGCAATCACGACGTCAGCGATACCACATTCCTACATGATTCGGAGTCATCTAGGAGTTGTCTGCCTACCCCTCATAAAAGTTTTGAGAGCTGTGCGGAGACACACTGCATATAGTGTGTGCGCCAGATAGATGCTCATGAGGAGCCAAGTTTGAGAATGATTGACTTTTGAAAATAACTTTTAAATTTGCAAATTTATCATTTGAAGAAAATGGCGCTAATGTTTCTCCTGTCTAAAGTCTAAAACTTTAGACAGGAGACTAGTCTAATCACGATGACTCAAAAGCTAACGCAAATTAAAATTGTAACTTACTTTTTTCACTGAGAATTAAAGGAGAGTGGTTATTATGGTTAACAAAAAATTTTGTATTGAAATTTTGACGGAAAAATCGATACTATTTTTTTTAATTTACTTTGGGAAGTTTCAGTATGACATTTCAACGCACATAATTTTCAAAACTGAACCAAAGCTTGGTGATTTCTCTTATATTTCGCGAGATATCGCCAAATCATTAATTAGTGAAGTATGGTATCTCAGTTTCAAATTAAATAAGTTTGAATAAAGTGCATCAAAAGATTATGTAATTTAATAGACGGACCAGAAAATCATGCGCTGTCCACATCAGACTTTTTTAATTTTCAACAGGTCTTGCGCTCAGTTAAAAGGCTCTTATTTCCCAGTGTGAGAGCCGAACTCTTTTTGGAGATTAAAAATAATTTGATAAACGAAATTCATGTAACTCATTTGATAAAATCATTGGGATTTAATAAATTTTTGTGGTTGTTGGAAGAAATCTTTCCACCAATGTTTGTTTTCTGTTTTAAAAAGAGCACATCTCTGGCTTTTTACTTATTTAGAAATCATTGTGCTTATGAATTTTGTGCTACGTTTATCTGCAGGCAATAATAATAATAATAATAATAATAATAAAATTGTTTTTTTAGTTAGTTTGTTTTGTTCATCACTAATCTTTATTGTTCAAACCACAATATGTAATCAAATATTTATTTATTATTTTATTTTTTCGAATAAATATATGGCAACTACTAAGAGAAGTGGTAAAATGGCCTAACTAGGATGTTCAAAAATTGAGAATTCTGGTGTTAAGAAATATATTTCCAATGAATCAAAAAGGATTAAACTATTAATTTTTTGCTATTCAGCTTTGTACCCAGAAAAAAAAATGATGGAATTACATTATTCACTTTCTTTTTCTGAAGATTGCTTTCCATTCTCTTGTCACTCTCTTTTTTTTATTTTTTTTTTTTTTAAATCTGATGTTTGGCGTGTTCCGAACCAGATTGTTCGCCATTTTGCTTTATTTACTGTCCTTGGCAAGAACCAATGCCCTGCGATGTTTTCCAAACATGTTCTTATAAATGTTGATGTCATGGATTAAATATATAGATAATCGTTATTGCGCTTTGGTCTCATTTTACAGAAACGCCCCGAGCATATATCTCTCTTTTCAAGGCCCCTCTCAACAAAGATGAAACGTTAAAAAAAATCTTGTACAGATGATTTATTTTCATTTACTTCAACGTTATCTTTTTTCATCCTCGTGCCTTGTTTGTTTTCGTACACGAGGTGAATGACTCGTGTTTCATTATTTTTGTTATTATTTGTGGAAAACATTTTTTCCCCTGGATTTTAGTTTTATTTTTCATTTATTTTTCTTCTGAGCATTTCGTGCGGTGAAATTAAATGTCACATTTTAGCACAAGAAAAGCTTCTCCCTTTTCAAAAAAGTACAGCTTAAATAAAAAGGAAACAAGAAATAAAAATCTGATTTTTGCGTATTCGAATTTTTTTGAAAGGAGTGTGCGTTTCACAAGCTTAAGGAATCCAAGAGACATGAAATTTAATTGGTCCAACACATACATTATTGATTTCTTTAAAACAAAAAACTTTTTGGCAATTAAACTAGCTTACCCTTCGTTACCAAAGTTTTCATTGTTATCAAAAAATAACTCCTAAAATGCAGAGTCTACCTCAATTAAAACAATATATAATACAGTAAAAATTTTATGTCGATAACATCTCCTCATAGAACTGGTTGCCAAAAAAAAAAAAAAGAAAGAAAGAAAGAAAGAAAGAAAACCAAGTACACGACTTGGTGAAAATCAGATGTCAAAACAACCTGGACTCAAAAACACCTCTGATCTTCATAAATTTAGGAATACAATAAAGGGATTGGGCTACAATCGCATTTTTTGCAAAATGCGGGAAAAAAATTTAAAATGCCTCATAAGAAATTTTCTCAAAAATACACGCAAGTTGTACACCTTTAAAATTCTCCATAAAACTAACATTAAAAATATAATTTTACCCTAATTAATAATATTCCCAGCGTAAGAAGCTGGGGACCCAGAAAAAAACATTTTGCTTTTCATAAGTGGGTCAGTATAAAATAAACTCTGAACTATAAACAAATGTTTTTTTTTAAAAATATCATTATTATTAGTTTGTTTCAAACATGTGTCTGTTGTTTTCATTAATATTTTTCAAGCTGTCTGTCTGGAAGGCACAGTTATCATTGACTTTAAGCAATAATTTTCCATTTTACCACTTTTTAAAGCATTTTATTCTTTTTTTCTCCAATGTAGTTTTTTTGCTGAAGAAATTTTTGTTTGACCCTGCTACAAAGAATTAAATTAAGATAATGATATCTAAGAAAAATCGATTCTAAAACAGAACGACTTATTGAAATGAATGAAATGATTTTAAACGGCCAAACATTGTGTGTGATATCAATTATCAAGAATCAAGATCACTTCACTTTTGCGCATGGAGTCAAAAGCATAAAATTATATAAGTTCGTGATTCTTAGGCTCCTCGAATAACATAAACGTTTAACATACATTTTAATAGGTCTGTGTGGCAAATTTGATCCTCAAATTTCCCTCACAAATTCGTAACAGCTCCCCAAGAGTTATTCCCAAGACAGTTTCATATTTTTAAACTAACGCACGGAGTCAATTCTTCATGCACAACTTTGGAGGGTTCAAATGAGATTTGCCTCTTTCAGAGGTCAGGATTTTTTTAAACTTTACTGAAGATCTGCTGATCATGAAAAAGCATTTGATCTCAATGCAAATTTATCAATTTTACTTAGTTTCATACATCTTTAGTAGATGCTATTACTTTTAAATGTAACTTTACTGATATGTTAAACGTTTCGGCCTTGAACGGTAAAACTTCAAAGACATTTATTTTGGGAGCATTGAAAATAAATCACTTTTGAAAAATACCCTTCTTACATATCTAAGCAGGGAAATTGCTTTTGACCGAAGCTACCTACTGAAATGACTTAGTTTATTTTTTTAATGTAGACACTGAAATCAAACAAACATTTGTTCTGAATGTTGGTTCACAAAGTGTTCTTCGAGGAAATTATTTGACAAAGATTGAAACCAGTTTCGAATATTGTCCACAATTTCAGTGCCCAAGTAAAAACCACCTCTAAATACCTTTTTCAGAGAAATGTAAGATGGTGTAAGATCAGAACTACATGCTGGATGTACAAACGCTGTTCACCGGAACTTCAACTTTATCTTGGCGTGAGGGGTTATGCATTTTCATGGGGCAAAACTACTCCACAGGACAACAGAATAGTCGTTTGGTCTTGAAAACAGCTTACAGATGGTCCAGAGTAATGCAATACCAATCGGTGTTGAGCGTTTGATTGCGATTTAAGGGAGTCAAGGAGAAGCGATCCTTATAATTGAAAACGTAGTATGATTTTGTCCTCCCACCAGAGTATATCACGTGTTTCTAGGTGATTACCAAGACAGTGGCGGATTATTGCAAGTTTGTCGGGGGGAGGCGGTTAGTTAGAACATTAACATATACATCCATTTTATGGAAGTGAAATAGGATCATTTACATTAATTTCTTTTTTTTCGGGGGGGGCGGTCGCCCCCTCTGCCCCCCCCCTTTAATCTGCCCTTGTACCAAGAGCACGCCCATTTTGCCCCAGGGTTGTCTTTTATACCGCCTGTTTTACTTCTTCATTGCACTCACGCAAAAATACATCAAACCACATTCACTGTTTCGTTTCATTTAATTCTTTATATACAGGGTGGTTAACTTCCCCTTTCAACATCATTCTCCAGCTAAAACGGATTGTTACCAATTCTGGATTACGGACTGTACACGAGGTGCGCCCAAGAAGGTATTTTTAAAAAGATTAATTCGAAAAAGTTTACTAAGCGGCATTTTACATGGAAAACCGGTAAGTTAAGCTAAAAAAAAAATAACCCAAAACAGTTGATAAACGTTTAAAAAACTATTGAATTCATGTTGAAATTGCCTCGATGTTCCGAATTAGTTATTTCCATTGTTGATTTACTGTTTTTCCATGCAAAGCGCCGCGTAATGGACATTTCGTGGTCTGAATATTTTGAAAAACTCCCTTAAGCGCATCCCGTGTACCGTCCGTATGCTAAACTTGGTGGCAATCTCATCACCTGTTTCAGCTGTAGAAGGGTTTAATTCAACCATCCTGTAATTTTCATCAAAAAAAGGATTTGTTTTCAAATAAGTTTTATTCCAGTGAAAAAAAAAAAAAAAGTTTATCTTTTTAGATATTTTTATTTCTTAGGCGTATAATTAACCATGTAATGCTCGTGGACAACACAAAAAAAGCTCATTTCCAAGCCGTCTCGTTTCGCTTTTGGTAGCTGCCCTGTCCGATTGTTCAAAGTTTACGCATCGAAGTCTGATAACAGGAAAAACCCACCTAACAAAACACAGGGAAATTGCACGATTTCTTTCTTGAGCGATCGCAGTTCTATAAATGTGATACAATTTCTGAGAATAGGTATCCATTCTTTAAAAAAAAATCATCGTGGGAAAAAACTCAATAAGAGGAAATGCAATGTTTAATGAAGAAATAAAAAATAATGGCAATTCAAATAAGTTAATTGAAAGTTACGTTACTTCACAAGGAAAAATTCACTTTTGTCTGTCTTGAACTGCGGTTTCATAGTTTTATTTTTGTCGTTGAAGCAGAGAGGAAAAAAAGGCGAATATATTTCTGGTAAACATATAGCTGAGATACGTTTACATGAATAATGTGTTGAATTTTTTTGACGTAGTGATAAAATGTAAACAGAACCGTCAATTTATAATTATATTTAATTTTTCAGCTTATTTGTTTCATATGATCAAAGTGGGTTTTTCCCATGATGCTTAGCGTGAAAAAAACCGGGCGAATATTTTCATCAATGATAGTATATTACAAAATAAATAAATTTTTTAACAGAACATGGCGGTTGAATGGATATAAAAAGTCTAAAAGACATGCAATTTCTGGCTGTCTTGCCAAGTATATATAAATAAGTAAAAAAATCGCACACAAAAGGGTGTACAACAGATAAAAAACTAGATAAATAATAGTTTATAGTTAACTGTTATTTATTTATCTTATTAACAACCATATACTATTTAGTTTTAATCTTTTACTCATTCGATAATTTGGAAAGTTTAAAAAAAATCAACAGAGTAAAGGATAATTGAATGTTCGACTACTTTTTGTATGGTCATTTTGATCATTCTATTTAACACAATAAAAAACGCCTCAAAATTAATGCCAGATATATATGATCCACCAACATTCAACGACATCTCAAAGCCTAACGTACAGGATTATAGCCACCAAGATTATAACAACCAAGATTACAACCATTGGTCGGATCTAAAAAATTTCAGAGACCATTCCTTAAAATACCGATATACAGTGTGCCCTCTAAAGTCCGTTGTCTCTCCAATAACTTCTGAACTTGGGGAGCTATAGTCATAACAGTAGGGTCTAAGTATAATAAAATAGCCATGCGCTACTGAATTAAACTAATTACTCCTCCGCCTGGTGGAAAACTGCGGAATAAGCATTCCTATCTTGAAGCAGTGGCGGCCCGTGGTCAAAACTGTTAGTGCACCCGGAAGCATATGAGCCCCCCCCCCTCCTCCGGACAGGAATGGAAAATCTTTGTTATTGAATTCGAAAGCTGGCGGATTAAGCCCTCACCGAGGAAAAAAAAAGAAATTACATAAAAAAGTAAGAGATCCTATTTTACTTTTCCATAAAATGGACATAAATTTCAACCAGCCGCTCTTATCCTCAAAATTGCATTAATCCATGTCTGATTCGAAGTTTCCTTAGAATTTTCTTTTGTAACGATAACTTGAGAAGAAAAGAAAAAAAAAAAAGAAAACGTACTTATTTTTATAAGTCAAATCAATCCTCCTTTCTTTTAAACTTGCGAATCGGTCAGTGATGCCCTCATAAAAAGGCGTTGTTTTAATTCAGATATCAATAATTTTAAAAGCTCTTTAAAATTTCCTATGTTTAAAGAATTTTTTCGCTCGCCATGTCCTCTAAATGCCAGTTCTTGCTTACTTAAAAACAATACTGCTTTGATGGGTAATTGTCCATTCATAAGCGTTTATTCAGGCTTACCTTCTTGATAAATTCAGCAATATAAAGTCCAGAGTTTGCCGAGCATATATTCTCCTTACCCCCTCCCTCACTTCTCCAGCCAATCAGTGAGTCGAATTAACAAGTGCTGCCGACCTTTCAAAATCTTGAATGAGCTGAGCTCCTAGCTGAGTCTTAGCTGCGTACCCCCATTATAGCCTATGCCGGAGGAAATGCTTACGTAACCGTTGTCATGGCAACGGTGCTGCCAATTTTCTTATCAGCGCTCTGGGCTGAACCAAAGATTTTCCCAATTGAATTGCGGGAAGATTAAAGTGCTTTTTTTCTGAATGAGCGATCTGGCCACAATACGGTTTTTTTGTTTGGTTTTTTTTTTTTTTTTGGAGATTTTTTTAATTTACCATAGGAATTCCATAATTCTAATCTGAATTTAGGAAAATTAGTAGAATAAATTATTTTAAAGTATGTGCTGATAATTTCAAGTGCAGCCCGGCTGTACTTGCTGTATCCCACGAGCCGCCACTGTCTTGAAGACGGAACGAGATTCGGGAAAATAGTTACGAAGTTCTTTACCATCATGGGATTAATAAGGAAAGATAACTTGCGCGTATCTAAGTGCACAATAATGGACACAATAATGCTACCAACGGAAGGCATAAAACGTTCATTTTATGGTCAAGTTTTCCAAAGCTGCACTTGCGTGATATTAGGTTCATTTATCTTCCGGGATGAAATTTTTTTCTGTCAGCAAAATACACATCTGGACTCTTCTGCTATTCCCACTGCACATTTGCTGCAACATGGCTGGATCCAAATTGGCGCAGCTATAAAAAATAGGCTTTTACACCTTGCATTTTACGTTTTCTATTTATAAATTAATTTTAGCAAGGTGTCTCTTCAACTAAATCGATGATGCTGAACAATTTGTAATGTCTGTGATGGAGTTGTCGGAGGTCGATCTAGAAACTTTCCCTCGGCCGTTTTACATAACGTATAGTGTGTTAATAAAATCCATGACTTACGTTGGAAACTTAGAAAACAGGCAGTCACACGAATTCTGAAAATCTACTTTTATTGGAGGTATCATGCAAAACAGTTTTAAAGGAAACAAGTTCAATCTCATACAGTACATTGCTTCAGTAGAAAACTAGCTGTTACCCCTCGACTTCGTCCGCGTAGGCTTTAGAGTCAGGTCCCGAGAGAAATGAAGCATGTGTGAATAACACATATGTTTGCGACAAAAGAAACTGCATTTAAATATTATTTGCTTTTTACTTATTTTAAATGAAGTATAATGCATGGTAGTATACTTCATTTAAAATAAGAGAGTATGCAGAGTTACTAAATTTAGATTTTTTTTTCAGGCATTTGGCGAATAGATACAGTTACTGCAGTATTTGCGAACTGTTTTGAGTGTTCTTGTAAAAGAAATATTTATGCTATATGCATGAATTTTAGCCTATGTTAATCAGGAATAGTGCAGCTTTCTATTAGCGAAAAAGTTTTAGAATCGGTTCTGTAGTTACAGAGATACCCAGAGAGCGTAATGTATTAGAATTATTTTGAGTGTTCCTGTAAAGGAACTATTTGCGCTACATGCATGAATTTTAGCCTATAATACTCAAGAATAGTGTAGCTTACTATCAGTGAAAAAAGTTTTGGAATCGGTTCAGTACTTACAGAGATACACGTAGAGCGTAATGTAATTCTTATGAGTATCCCTGTAAAAGAACTATTTGTGATATATGCATAAAAGGTAGCCTATAACACTCAGGGTCCCACCAGTGTTTAAGAGGTTCCGCTCTCAAAACTGGAAGGTGAGGTCCAGGTTCAAACCCTGGTCACGCCTATCGACCTAGCCGCTCGCAGTTTTTCGTGGTTTTCTCCAAAACCTCGCATAAATACGGGCTAGGATCCCTTAGAAAGTTCCCCACAGAGGAATTCCCCATATAGGCCTAGGACCCTAGTGCAGTCAATCGGTCTTAATCCACAACAAACAAACAATAATACTCAGGAATAGTGTAACTTTCAATCAGTGAAAAAAGTTTTAGAATCGGTTTAGTAGCTATAAAATTTCCATAGAGTGCAATGCATTAGAATTATTTGAGTGTTTTTGTAAAAGAATTATTTATGCTATATGCATGAAAGGTTGCCTGTATGTTAATCTAGGGCATAAGCTATCTCCATTACAAATTTTTCCTAATCCGTTCAACCAGTTTTGTGTGATTCAGTCAAAAACATCTAAACACACTAACGTCTACATTAATAGTATTGGTAGGATTTGGAAATTTATGAACTTTAAGAAACACATTTAGACTTTTCTTTCTAATACTTTTTAATTTGGCGTAAAATCAACATAATTTCCATTCCATTTCATGTTTTTCAAATGCATGTGAATCTGCAAATAGAATTTCTGCTTTATTTCAAAAGCATAAATCATTTGTGCGGCGATAAAACGGTTTTTAATTAATAATTAGAAAAGTAATTAAAATTTCGAAAATTCTGAGCCTCAGGTGCACTTTACCGAAGTCATGGGCTTATATGCTCAAATTTTCAAAGCTCTGCTTTCTGTAGATTTGTCTGGAGAACATTCATTTTTATTATTATAGATAGATAGATTTGGCATAAAACTGGCATAATTTCCGTGGTATTTAATGTTTTTCAGATGCACGTCGCTTCTTCATTGAAGTAATAGCATTCTTGTTAGCTCAAAACATGAATCATTTGATACGGGCGAAACTCGCCAAGCATGGCAACGTAAAAACGGTTTTTAATTAATAATTAAAAAAGTAATTAAAAATCTAAAATTCTAAGTAGCCTATAACCTTCTCCAGGGTCCCATCTATATCTAAACCAAAATTCATCCTAATCGATTCAGCGGTTTAGGCGTGAAAGCGTCATAAACAAACAAACAAACAAACTCACTTTCGCATTTATAATATTAGTTTGGATTATGTTAATTAGTATTTTCCACCTAGTGGCGACTTTGGAATTTCCAACGATTTTAAAAAATGTGTTTTCTTTCGTTATTATGGTTGCTTGAAAAGTCATAGAGCTCAAAAATCGCCAAGGGTAGCTCGCGCAGTAAACAAAATGCTTTGAGTTTAGTAAATTTTTACGCCAAAGCCTTTTAACCTAATTAGATTTATAACTCATTTTTAAACTCATGACGTCAAAATCGCGTCATTCTCAGTTGCAATATCTAACATGAGTTGGTGAAAGAAGGGGAAAAAAATTCACGTTATTTTAATTTTCTTCAGCATCTGATAATTTGGAAGTTTATTATTTCGCTCGTGGTGTTATTGTTTGCCGAAGCTTGTTAACCTAATTAGAATTTCTAATGCATTTTTAAACTTGTGACATCAAAATGACGTAATTCATTTATGATAGATCGCCAGCATATAGATGGTATGTCACATGATCACTATTTTACACAATCGGAAATTGAAAAAGTTTTTTAGGAGAAAATTATTGAAAATTCGAAAAAAATCGTGGAACGATTGGATTTTCAGAATTTTAAAGTTGATTACGGGCTATTCTATGTCGTTTTACATATCTGTACAAAGCCGATCGGTCGAACGGCATGAAAGGAGTTCCCAGACAAACAAACAAACTTTCACATTTATATAATAGATGTTAATTAATATTTTCTACCTCTTGACGACTTTTGAATTTCCGACGATTTTAAAAAATGCGTTTTCTTTTGCTATTGGTTGCTTTTATTTTCGTTATGGCTGCTTCAAAAATCATACTGCTCAAAAATCGCCAAGGCTAGGTTGTGCAATAAATGAAATTCTTTGCATTTAGTACATTTTTGCGTTTTTAGTACATTTTTGCGTAAGAATTTTAATCTAATTAGATTTCTTACTCATTTTTAAACTCATGATGTCAAAACCGCGTCATTCTCAGCTGCAATATCTAACATGAATTACTGAAAGAAGAAGAAGAAAAAAAAGAAAAAAAAAAACACGTTATTTTACTTTTCTACAGTATCTGGTAGAAGTTTATTATTGACGCTCGTGGTGTAATTTTTTGTAAGAGCTTGTTAAGGATTTATGACGTCAAGGTTTAACTGCCGTAAAATATACACCAAACTCATTTTTAGTAAAAAAATTCCTAAAAATCGGCAAATTATGCTACATATTCAGAAAGAACTGTTTTTAAAAGAAAATTTTCTCCTCTATTCGATGATGTAAATGCCGTTTTGCTACAAAACGTAATTACGGCCGTTATTACGAATTAGGTGAGGAAAAATTCAAAAAATTGCCAAAAATAGAAAAAATTCTAATTGGAATTTCGAAAATTTTAATAGATATTCTGCTATTCGGGGCGAAGAGAAATCCAACGAATCAAAAATCATTAAAATCGGTCCAGCCATTCTTGAGTTATAAGTGTTGGAACAAACCCGACTTTGTTTTATGTATATAGATAACACCAGGCACTGGTCTAATTGTTCCGGCCACACGGCGTGCCGGAGACCCATAATGAAGCGAAAACAACCTCTTCTAACCACTTCTTACAAAGCTGCCAGCTTTTTACAGGTTGGCGAGTAAATGATGAGCCATTCATAAGACACTGACCACGTGACAACAACTGTCCGGTAGGCGTTATAAATATAAAAATTTGAAACAAACGGATTAAATGCATATCGCCGAGACAGAAGCAGTGGCGCAGAGAGGGTGGGGGAGCAGGGGAAAACTTTATGTATGTAACTTTACCTGCAACTTTATGTATATAATGTTGCAGAATATTCTGCTTATTATTGGTTTCATCGTTCTAAAGTCCAGTACGTGTAGAAAGTTCTAGTAAAGAGTCCACTTATCAGGATGAAACACAAACTTTATTATTTCTAGAACTTCATCGAACTATCAGCAGTACAAAATTAACAAACACAATAAGCCAGTGATGTGCTTATAACAGTTCACATAGTACAGAAGTGTTCACAAATGCTGTATTTCTCACACAAAATAAAACACTTACACAGGCAAAAAATCAGTGAAAAATTACGAGGGAAATCGTAAACAGTCCTTCAAGACTCAGCAATGAAGAATTTACTTACAGCACTTCATAGCAATGCTTTTATCGAAACAGTCGGAAAACAATCGAAAATACCGCTCTTATAGCGTCAATACAAAGCCTTAAGATTTCACGGACATCTGCTCTCTGAACAAGCAGAAGTGAGACTGATTGCACCGAGCAGGCCACTTCTTTTTATAGATGATGAAGAAGCTATTAGAAATCGTTTTTTGAAAGATCCCCGTAAAGCGCGAATTTTCATTACGTGATAGAGCAATATTAGGCTACTGTGTAATGTTAATGCAGGAAAACTACCTTTAAGACTCCATTGGGAAAATCGCGCCAAAAAACTAAAATTTCGCATAACTTGGCGCCAAGAATGATTCCCCAGATTGATATGAAATACCCCAGATTGATATAAGATTGATATATTCCCCAGATTGATATAAGTCCCCAGAAATGAGGTCAGCGAAGGTCTACGCCCCATATTTCTCGAGATTTTTAGAAAATGCTATGTAAACCAAAGGGGAAAAGAAACCCCTATCTCCGGTTCTAGTTAAACGCTTTTGATGCAACAAAATGCAAAATTTAACTATTTGAGGCTTAGACTACGCATTTTAAACTATTTTAAATCCCAAAACGGCGGGTTGCCCCCGTTGGTTTCTCAACTGATGACCGAAAGAAATTTATAAAAAAAACTAGCTGAAGTACCCGTTCTTCGCACGGGAATGAATGGACTTTTTGATATTACGATTTGTGGTGATTACTATTCATTGTAATAAACAGATATAGCAAAGTGGATATCGCGTTATATTACGTCCAATAATCATGCATACCGAATTGCAAGGCAATCGTTTGTACGGTGCAGAAGGCCATGCGGCGTAGCGCAATCTAGTGGCGAGTTTTAGCAAAACGGATACGGCGAAAATATTTTTCGCATTCAGATATCGATGTATACGAATTTTCATGATTATCGGCTGGACAGTCCTGAAGTTCATGTGTTGACGCGACATCTAGTGGCAAGTTATAGGAAAATGGATAGCGCCAAACTCTTCCCCGTGTTCAAATATCTATGTATACCTATTTTCATAGCGATTATTTGCACAGTCAAGAAGTGATACACTGCAGGGCCATCTAGTGGTTCAATAAAGTAATGATTTGCTACAGCGCCGTCAGGTGGCGAGTTACAGCAAAATGGATAACGCCAAAATATTCTCATTGTTCAACTATCTATGTATACCAATTTTCATAACGATCCTTTGCACAGTCAAGAAGTGATACACTGCAGGGCCATCTAGTAGTTAATTAAAGTAATGATTTGCTACAGCGCCGTCAAGTGGCGAGTTATAGCAAAATGGATAACACCAAAATATTCTCATTGTTCAAATAGCTATGTATACTGATTTTCATAGCGACCGTTTGAATGGTCAAGAATTTGGCCTGCTGCAGCGTCATCTAGTGGCGAGTTAAAATAATAATGCATTGCAGTGTCATCTAGTGGTGAGTAACATCAAAAGGAACGCAGTTAGAATATATTCTTCGTGCTCAAATGTGTAAGTATAAAAAATTTTATGCCGACCGGTCGAACGGTATAGAAGTTGATGCTTTGCAGCGTAATTTAGCGGCAAGTTACCGCAAAATGGATAGTGAAAAATATTCTCCGTGTTCTAATATTCGCGTGTACCAAATTTCATCGAAATCGGTTGGACGATATTCGCATAGCAAACGGTTAAACGGAATAGAATTCAACGTTGTGCTGCGGCACCAAGTGGCAAGTTAAGGAAAACGGATAGCATAAAAACCTTCTCCATCATAAAAGACTTAGGTGAACCAAATTTCATCGTGCAACGGTGCTCAACGGTGCTGGAGTTTTTCAACCTCATAAACACATACCAATATTCATTTTTATCTATAACCAGTGTTATTATATATACCAGTCTCAAATAAAATCCAGTTTCAAATCTAAGCCTCGCCAAAGTGCCAACATACGCCATTTTGCAAGAGTTTTTTCAGGGAATCATTCGAAACATTGACTTAGCAGCAATCAATATGGGAAATGGTTCGACCGCTAAAGAGTAGCACGCATTTATTTGAAAATTGGAATCCCTTAATACAGCGGATTTTTTTTTAATTATAAACTATAATGTGTTTTATTCATCGTTACTCCGATGTACTAAATGAGAAGATTTCAATTTTCTGAAATTTGGCGGAATTCCCCCAACTTAAATCAATGTACTCAATTGGCGAGAATTCTGAAGTTAGATCTCTTGAAATCCCTTAATAACTGCATTATTTCTTCACGGATCATTAAAATTTAACGCTGTATTCTAATAAAACCTTTGCACTTGTTTTCAAAAATCTATTTCCTTAAGCTCTCAATAAATTGCGCCAAGCCGAAAACTGTGCAAACCGCTAGAACGCACTTACTCAAAATCCATATTTCAGCCATTTTATTTTTTCGCCAAACTAAAAAAATTTACACATTAGCCTCGGAAATCTTCAATTCTTATTGTTTTGCGTGTAAAGCATTACATTCCTGCTCTGATTTCCCATGCACACGATATTATAATTTAAAAAAAAATAACCTTACGAATATAAACTAACAAAAAAAAAAATCATTATTATTCTTTTATTTTTACTTTTAGAATTTAAAACTTTTTATACGGCAAAATCGCCACACATGGCAACCACGATCCTTATTTCACGCTTTTTTCACTACAGGGGTTACAATTACGGAAAGATTTTTGCGTGAAGAGCATAAAAAATCTCTTAAATTCCGGGAACGGGTGGACTTTCAAAGTTTTAAAGTGGACTACGATTTATTCTATATTATTTTACATATCTGTGCTAAATTTCAGGCCGATAGGTCCATTTTTGTGGATTTGTATACGAACGACATTTTATTTGGCAAATTCGCCACACATGGCAACCACTATCCTTATTTCACACTTTTTTCACTACAGGGGTTACAATTACGGAAAGATTTTTGCGTGAAGTGCATAAAAAATCTCTTAAATTCCGGGAACGGGTGGACTTTCGAAGTTTTAAAGTGGACAGTGATTTATTCTATATTATTTTACATATCTGTGCTAAATTTCAGGCCGATAGGTCCATTTTTGTGGATTTGTATACAAATCAAATCCACAAACAAACAAACAAACAGAATTTCATTTTTATTTATAAGACTAGCTGAAGTACCCGTTCTTCGCACGGGAATGAATGGACTTTTTAATATTAATATTTGTTGTGATTACTATTTATTGTAATAAAGAGATACAGCAAAATGGATATCGCGTTATATTGTGTTCAATAATCATGCATACCGAATTTCAAGGCAATCGTTTTTACGGTGCAGAAGGCGATGCGACGTAGCGCAATCTAGTGGCGAGTTTTAGCAAAACGGATACGGCGAAAATATTCTTCGCATTCAGATATCGATGTATACGAATTTTCATGACGATCGGCTGAATAGTCCTGAAGTTCATGTGTGGACGCGACATCGAGTGGCAAGTTATAGGAAAATGGATAGCGCCAAACTCATCCCCGTGTTCAAATATCTATGTATACCTATTTTCATAGCGATCATTCGCACAGTCAGTGTACACGCATCTAGTGATTAATTAAAGTAATGATTTGCTACAGCGCCGTCAAGTGGCGAGTTGTAGCAAAATGGATAACGCCAAAATATTCTCATTGTTGAAATAGCTATGTATACTGATTTTCATAGCGACCGTTTGAATGGTCAGGAATTTGGCCTGCTGCAGGGTCATCTAGTGCCGAGTTAAAACAATAATGCATTGCAGTGTCATCTAATGGTGAGTAACATCAAAAGGAACACAGTTAGAATATATTCTTTGTGCTCAAATGTGTAAGCATAAAAATTTTTATGCCGATCAGTCGAACGGTATAGAGGTTGATGCGTTGCAGTGCAATTTAGCGGCAAGTTACAGCAAAATGGATAGGGAAAAATATTCTCCGTGTTCTAATATCCGCGTGTACCAAATTTCATCGAAATGGGTTGGATGATATTCGCATAGCAAACGGCTAAACGGAATAAAATTCGACGTTCTGCTGCGACACCTTGTGGCAAGTTAGAGGAAAACGGATAGCATAAAAACCTTCTCCATGATAAAAGACTTAGGTGAACCAAATTTCATGGTGATCGGTGAAACGGTGCTGAGTTTTCCAACCTCCTACACACATACCAACATTCATTTTTATCTATCACCAGTCTTGTTATATATACCAGTCTCAAGTAAAATCCAGTTTCAAATCTAAGCCTCGCCAAAGTGCCAGCATACGCCATTTTGCAAGAGTTTTTTCAGGGAATCATTCGAAGCATTGACTTAGCAGCAATGAAAATGGGAAATGGTTCGACCGCCAGGCATTTTTTTTTAAAAGTGGAATCCCTTAATACAGCCTCATTTTTTAAATTATCAACTATAACATGTTTTATTCATCGTTACCTCGATGTACTAAATGCGAAGATTTCAATTTTCTGAAATTTGACGGATTTCCCCCAAGTTAAATCAATGTACTCAATTGGCGAGAATTCTGAAGCTACATTGCTTGAAATGCCCTAATAACTGCATTATTTCTGCACGGATAGTTAAAATTTAATGCTGTATTCTAAGAAAACCTATACACTTGTTTTCAAAAATGCTATCCCCTTAAGCTCTCAGTAAATTGCGCCAAAAAGCCTAAAGCTGTGCAAACCGCCAGAACTCACTTTCTAAAAATCGGCCTATCAGCCATTTTATTTTTCGCCAAACTAAAAAAATTTACATATTAGTCTCGGAAATCTTCGATTCTCATTGTTTTGCGTATAAAACATTTCATTCCTGCTCTCATTTCTTATGCGCACACGATATTATAATTGAAAAAATAACCTTACAAATATAAACTAAAAAAATCATTATTATTCTTTTATTTCCACTTTAAGAATTTAAAACATTTTATTCGGCAAAATCGCCACACATGGCAACCAAGATGCTTATTTCACACTTTCACTACAGGGGTTACAATTACATAAAGCTTTCTGCGTGGAGAACATAAAAAATCTCTTAAATTCCGGGAACGTGTGGACTTTCAAAGTTTTAAAGTGGACTATCATTTATTCTATATTATTTTATATATATCTGTGTAAAATTTCAGGCTGACAGGTCCATTTTTGTGGAATTGTATACTACCCAAATCAACAAATTGACAAACAGAATTTCATTTTTATTTATAAGATAACCTACGCTTGTTTTTAAAAATACCCTCTCATTAAATTGCGCCAAGCGCTAGAATCATAGAAAATCTGACACACTTTCAGATTTTAAATACGCACTAAAGTGGTATATATAAAAGAGTTATAATCCATAGGTCTTCCCTATTTTCGTTCCTTATTTTATTAAGTTGGAAAGTGTATCATTATTCATGAGTGTGATTAAACAAAATTAAAATATATATTTCTAGCATCCTTTTTTCTGGATGTAATATATTAGAAATAGATGCAATAAAGCTGCTCAGAAAAATGCACAATTCCAACTGAATGAAAATTTCAAAAACTTATACGCAGGTGTATTCATAACCCAAATAGCAGACTATTAAAGTACGATAAATAGCGCCAAGCGTTAGAATCCTCCTCAAAATCGCACATCAACCCCTTTTATTTTTCGCCCAATTAAAAAGTTGCACATTTATTTTCGGAAAATTTCCAAATTCTATTTTTCTTTTGAGTATAAATCATTTCATTCCCGCTCTGATTTCACGTGCACACGATACTTTAATTTAAAAACAACCTTACAAATAACCTAGTCAAAATAAAAAAAAATCGTTATTCTTTTATTTTTTCTTCAAGAGTCTGAATCATTTAATGACTGCCGAATGTGGCAACCTAGATAAGCTTAATTGTCGCTTAATGCACTGTGGGATTAGAATTACGAAATGGCGGGAAGCAAAAATTAGCCTTTTGCGATACGTTTTTATCGGCATTTCCTAAAATAGTTCGAATTTTGAAAATATCGCTTCGAGGTATGTCGGGACCTGTCATGGGGAATTTCCGTTCAAAAATTGGTAGGTCTACGATCACACGTTTGCGAGCCACGCGAGACACAGACAAACAAACAGTTTACACACATTGTTTTATTAATATAGATACCAGTCTCAAATAAAATCCAGTTTCAAATCTAAGCCTCGCCAAAGTGCCAACATACGCCATTTTCAAGAGTTTTTTCAGGGAATCATTCGAAGCATTGACTTAGCAGCAATCCAAATGGGAAATGGTTCGACCGCCAGGCATTTTTTTGAAAAGTGGAATCCTTTAATACAGCCTCATTTTTTAAATTATCAACTATAACATGTTTTATTCATCGTTACTCCGATGTACTATATGCGAAGATTTCAATTATCTGAAATTTGGCGGAATTCCCCCAACTAAAATCAATGCACTCAATTGGCGAGAATGCTGAAGATAGATCGCTTGAAATCCCTTAATAACTGCATTATTTCCGAACGGATCAATAAAATTTAACGCTGTATTCTTATAAAACCTTTGCACTTGTTTTCAAAAATCCGTTTCCTTAAGCTCTCAGTAAATTGCGCCAAGCCGGAAACAGTGCAAACCGCTAGAACTCACTTTCTCGGCATTTGAGCCATTTTATTTTTTCGCCAAACTAAAAAATTTTAACATATTAGCCTCGGAAATCTTCAATTCTTATTGTTTTGCGTATAAAACATTTCATTCCTGCTCCGATTTCCCATGCACACGATATTATAATTTTAAAAAAGTAACCTTACGAATATAAACTAACAAAAAAAATCATTATTATTCTTTTATTTTTACTTTGAGAATTTAAAACATTTTATTCGGCAAAATCGCCACACATGGCAACCACGATCTTTATTTCACACTTTTTTCACTACAGGGGTTACAATCACGGAAAGCTTTTTGCGTGGAGAACATAAAAAATCTCTTAAATTCCGGGAACGGGTGGACTTTCAAAGTTTTAAAGTGGACTATCATTTATTCTATATTATTTTACATATCTGTGCAAAATTTCAGGCTGATAGGTCCATTTTTGTGGATTTGTATACGAATCAAATCCACAAACAAACAAACAAACAGAATTTCATTTTTATTTATAAGGATAAGATATAATAAAATTATTAAGGATATCAAATTTTAGGTAATGATCTAATATTTGCTGTTACGAAACAGGCGTGTAAGAGTTTTGTTAGGTAAGTTGTGGCGCCTATTGTAGACTGGTTATCAAAGAGAAAAGGGCCTTTAAAAAATCCTAAAATGATAAGAGATGCACGAGGTATGTTAAGGAGTTTTGAGGGAGTTTACTTCTGTAATAACTTGTAACGGCTATATTCTGGGGTCATAAACGAAATAGGCCGTAAAAAATTTAATTGATAAGCGATGTAACAAATGTGCACGAGAGTTTTATGGGATTATTTATTATCAATGAGCTTATGACAGCAGCTATTTTCAACCGGTGATCGAAAAAATGACAATAAAATATCCGGAAATGATGAAGAATGTGTTGAATGTTGGTTATATTTTCTTAGATATGTACATAAGAAGTTTTATTTATTTATTTAATTATTTTTGTAGAACGTTATGAGGACTATTCTCGACTGATGAGTGAAAAGAGGCAATGCAAAAATTCTGCAACGATAATAGGCGCATTTTTTTTTTCTTTTCTGCAGTAAGTTGTGGCACTATTCTCATCTGATGATAGAAAATGGCTTAAAATTTTTGAAATAAGGAAGTATGTAGCAATTGCGTGTAATACACTTTTAGATATGTGTCTAAGAAGTTTTTTTGTGTGTGTATTAGGGGGACTATTCTCGACTGATGCGAGAAAAATGGTCTTAAAAATCTTGAAATACGAAGAGATGAAATAGCTGTCCCCTCGAAAGAGTTTACGATGCAAAATATGTATAAAGTACGATTTAAAAAAATACTAAACAAAGGCATATTTAATAATAAATATTGAAGTAAAAAACTTTTGCACATAAAATGTCTCCGACTAAAACGGAACGTTTGTTATGAGAAATATCGTTTCTTTTCCATAGATTCCAGCAAGGGCCTTTTAGGTTGCTAAAATTTTCATAACTTACAATTTCTTTTGAAATTTAGTGCTCAAATAAATTATGTTACACTTAAAAACTAGAAAATGAATCGTCTTTACATAAACAACATATGTTCATCGGATGGTGAAGAAACATAACTTTTAAACAATTGTTAATATTGATTAATAGCATATTTAGAAGGAATAAAAATGTTGATTTTCGTATTTTTTTCTTTGTTGTTTTTTAAAAATAAAATAATGTAAAAAATTTTTCAGAATAATGACATTAAGTTAGTACCAAATTCAAAAGGTTTTTAGGCAAACTGAGGGCTGAAATGTATTAAAACCATAGTTAAAATAGTCATAATTGCAATTAATAGCAGCGTAAATAAACTTAACTACCAGCATATACCAATATAATTAGAGGAAAACATAAATAGTTTGAACCCCAATAAAGCTGTAATATTTTATCAAGATTTAGTTAATGACTTTCCCCCTTATTTATTTATTTATTTATTTACAAGCCAAAACGGCTATAAACGGCTACAAATTTAAACAAGCTAATCGATTTGACCGTGAAGCTCAGGCCATAAACTCAATCATTTGCAAAACAGACGTACCTCATACTAAAACACTTATGCAAAACAGATTAGTGTGGTTTTTAAAGAGTTTTGTCAAATTCTGATACAAAGTTACCGCTTAAACATCGTTTTGTTATCGATAATTCGAGAGATAGTCGAACAAAATTTCATGCACGAAAGAAACAAAGGATTGGACGTCGAATTTTATAACGACGTATAACAACATTTTTACAACGTTTTCGGTAATTACATCACACAGCAAACGACAAAGGTCACCTTTTAATGGTGAGTTTCCACGAAGGTACTTATTACGGGCGATTCTTTCCGATCACAGTAAAGCTGCTCCGTCGAGTCTAAGCACAAATGTCACGTCCGTAGCTACGTGTAGGTTTTCATATTTCTCCACCGAATCAGTATGATTTAGAAGACTGTGTAATCATACTTTATTTTTAAAATATGGATTGTGAAAGTGATGCCACAAAGCAGCAGCAGTAAAATAGGGCGCTTTTCGAATACTGCGTCTAGGGATGGATGCGAAACGGAGATGAGATGGGCTCAGCCCGAAAGACCGATCCCGGGCCCAGGACCGAACCGGGCTCTAAACTTGACGATTGTGTTCGGATCATGAGAAATTTAAGCTTTGTTGAACATACTCCTTGTAAACAGATTTTAAAAGGTGATTCTCATGGGAGAAATAAACTAATCATGTTTATTTGATAAACTTGAATATAAACAATTGGAAAGTGCATTAAGCGCGCCACGCGGAAATTCGCGGTGGCGGTGTGGGAAAATTTGAAAATGGGTGTGTACGCACGCACACACACACACACACATACACATGCATATATTGACGCTAAAATGAGATATTTTTAAGACTAGAATTTTTATGAATACTAGTCTTGAATATAATGTATGCGATTACAGCCAATTTGCTAAATGTGGGGTCTAGACCGATGGGTGGGGTTAGAGATCCCGATTGTGTTCGGGCTCGGACGGGCTCAATTATATTTCTCTTTAATTTGCTCAAAGGCAAAATTTATTATATTCTATCAAAGAAGTAATTAACTTTTATATATCTATTAGTTGAAATTTCGACTCGGGTTCCGACTTAAATGATATCGCTCGGGCGGGCTCGAATTAAAAGTCCTCGGGCTCAAAAAAATGAGCCCTAACTCAAATCTAGGGGGGGGAGGCCCTCCGTGATGGTCTTTCTAAGGGGTCCTATTCCCCATATCTACTCTTAAGTTTTGGAGGAAACCACAGACATTGCCCGATTATGACCAACAGGGGCCCCGGGCATTGATGAAGTTGGGGGGCACAACTAATGATTCTTTTTTTCATAAAATTTTGACAAAAAAAAAAAAAAAGAATATCTCAGAACAAAATTTGAAATTGGGGTCCTTTCGAGCCGGGGGTCTTGGCAAAGTCCCGATTTGACCATGCGATAATAAGGTTCTGACCACGGAAAACTACGTACGGTTAGGTCGGAGGATGCGACCTGGTTATGAGCCAGGCACCTTCCGTCTCCCAGTTCAGAGCGCTGTGCGCTCGGCCGCTGGTGGAGGTCCAGAGTATGAGCTTGCCGTTGTGGTACACTTTTAAAATATTTCTACTGTAAAACTCAAACAATAGATTTTTATCAAAAATCGATTTGGTTAATGTTGTTTATATAACACATTCCCGATACATTTTAGCTATCCACATACGATTGATACATTATTTGCTTTTAAGCGGTTTTTTTTTTCTTCCAAAACCTTCTCATGTTTTTAAAGCAATCAAATGACGTCGTTGACTCAAAAAATTCAAATTGTATCTCTATAAGTAACTAGCGTTAAGAATATCCAGAAAAAACATAAGCAGATGAAAGTCTAGGTACGATTTTTTTTAAATTTTTGAAGCCTATTGTAGGCCGCGGTGTAAAATCAGCGCTATTCGCCGGCGCGCCGGCCTAAACGTCGGCGGCGGCGGCGTGGTACAAATGCCGGGCGCCGGCGGAGTGGCGCGGTGGCGTAGACCTCTAATTCAGAGTTTGATACCATATTTGTCTTTAATTTGCGCAAACGGAAAAATTTATGATATTCTGCCAATGAAGTAATAGACTTTTATTTATCTATTAGCTGAAATATCGGACTCCGATTGAGCTCCGACTTAAATAATATCGCTTGGGCTCGGATTAAAAGTCCTCGGGCTCGGGCTTTAAAAAAGGATCCCGAGCTCATTTCTAATGCGAAGCGGACGTTGACAGCTTTTACAATGGACGAGACAGACTTTATTATGAGTACCATTTAATGATTTCGCGAGACGAGACAATGATCTGCGAGAGTTTTTTTTTTTTTTTTTTTTTTTTTTTTTTTTGCGAGAAGAGGGGATACGGATCTGTTTAACGCCTCGCGTCCATCCCTAATTTTGCCGGTTTTTCCGTCCATCCGTGATTTAATTGTCGTAAATGGGTATCGATTGCTCCGAAATTTTTATATGTTATAGCTAAGCACTGAATCGTGGCTCTATTAAATAGTACTTTTTACAAGCGTACAAAAGAGAATGCCAGTACGTTACGCACTGTGGAAGTCATTTTTTAAAGGAAAAAAAGAGTCTCAAAGAAGAGTCAACTGAGAATTGTCTCATGAACCCCAACACCCAATACCGAACCAGAACATGTTCGGGACTGGACCGAGCCCGTTTTATCTCTGATCTATATAAGTTATTCATATAATTAAAAGCATACTATCATATACTAAATCTTGAAAATATCAACAGTATATAGTATCATGAAATAGCCTTTAGATAGGTAAAAATTTAATTAATTACTAAATGAGTACGAGATGGACCAGCCGGTAGAAACTCGGTTCCCATCGGAATATTGAAAGCCAGTCATAGCCAAGTTTCGAAGGCGATAATCTTTTTCGACTGGACTGCTGTAACCGTGTGCTCCAAAGGGAAGTGAACCGTCCAAACGATACATTTGGTAGTGCCAGGTGCAGGTCTCTCATTTGGAATTGGCTCAAAATTAGGAGACTCAGCTTCTTAGGGAACGACACTGGCTCACCTATACTGTGCCCTCGTGGTAAAGAGGCCAAAACTTAACAGATGAATAAAAACTGACAGCTGAACTGATGTTTAAACGGAATCGTTCTTTGTGGTGGTCAATGACTACATGCGGCAGGTGCCCCATAGAAAAAAAAAAACTCAAAATTCCAAATAGGAATCAATGAAATAGAGCTAACCAAGAAGAATAATCACATTTGCCTCTCCTCATTACATAAGTCCATGGTGTGCTTGGTCAACTTATCTCCATAACCGATTAATTATGCAACGTACACATTTTTTTATTTATTTTATTTTTTCTAAAGCAGACACTGATCGTGACTTTTTGGCGGCGCTGAATAAAATTCCTCCTTTTTAATATCGCAGGAAATTACTACTTATAAAATAACCCATTTTTCAATTAGCAGCTTGAAATTTTTATAATGACTGTATTTATGATACGTGAAATTCAATCTGCGTTTGGCGTGCGTGGAGAGGGCCATCATTTAGTGAAAATGGCACGCTTTACCTGATATTTCATTGGCTGATGGCTAGAGGAATTTCTTGTGTTTTCTTGAGATGTAATCATACGTTCGAATACATATATGACCTCTCTGCCCGAAAAATGGTGCGTTTTCTATAATATTATTTTATGCGGCCTGATGGTATCACTAATTAAAAAAGAAAAAAAATCATGTTATTCATAATATGACAATTTTTAACACCAGAGTTCTGCAGGATTTCCAAAAACATTAAACTCGACTTTTGTTCCTTAACCCTATGAGGCGCAACCCTTTCCCAATGCTGAAAAAAGGGCAGCCGTTGCCATCGCTCGACTTAACTGCCAGCAAGATGGCGGACAATCGAAACTTTCATCGCGTGCCACAGACCTAGAGACCCTTTTTTGACGACAGCTGGCTGTGCCGGCACAGTCTGAAACTGAGACCATCTAAGTGTAACTTGTTTCGTCGGGAAGTACGTTATCTCGGGCACATAATATCCTCCCACGGAGTCCCAACCGATCCTGAAAAGACGTCCGCAGTCCAGAACTAGAGTCGTCCTGAGAATATCCATGACTTAAGAAGTTTTCTCGGTCTGTGTACTTACTACCGAAAATTCGTAAAGGGTTTCTCTCAAATTGCAAGACCACTTCACAAATTGACCGAGACTGGACAAAAATTTCTATGGACTTCAGAATGTGAGGATGCGTTCAACGAACTCAAGATGGCCCTATCATCTTCGCCGATCCTGTCGTATCCTCACCCTAACAAGCCATTTATCCTGGACACAGACGCGAGTAAGGATAGTGTCGGAGCAGTTTTATCCCAGGATATAGATGGCCAAGAACATGTCATTGCCTACTGGAGCAAATGCATTTCAAAGGCAGAACGTAACTATTGTGTTACAAGGAAGGAACTTCTGGCTATCGTTAAGGCCGTGGAGCACTTCCATCATTACCTATACGGCCGAAAGTTCCTGCTCCGAACGGACCATGCTTCTTTAACCTGACTTCTAAATTTCAAAAATCCAGAGGGCCAGATAGCCAGGTGGACACAGAGATTACAAGAATATGACATCGAGGTACGTCATCGGAAAGTAGCATCTCATGGAAATGCAGATGCTTTGTCGAAAAGGCCCTGCATAGACAGTTGTCGCTATTGCTCCAGGGCAGAGAGAAATTACCTGAACTTTGACATCTGAAACATTCCGTCGTCCGCCAAGTTACATCATCGACACCATCTCAAGATCCCTGGAGTGACGAAAATGTTCAGGCGGACCAATTAGCAGATAGCGACATCAAACCAATTGTGGAATTTATGGAAAAATCCGGCGATAAGCCCAGCTGGCAAGAAATATCATCTTGTAGTCCGGCAGCAAAACAGTACTGGGCTTTATGGGATTCACTTCGCCTGAGGAATGGAGTCCTATATCGTAAATGGGAGTCGGACGACGGCAAGATGCTCCGATGGCAGTTAGTACTCCCTCGTTCGAGGATTCCGAAAGTTCTAGAAGAACTTCATAATGGCTTAACTGGTGGCCATTTTGGCGTTATGAAGACCCTGGAGAAAGTTCGCGAGCGCTTCTACTGGGCTAGGGCTCGAGGCGATGTCGAAAAGTGGTGTCAAGCTTGTGACGCCTGTTCCGCCCGTAAAGGCCCGAAGAAACGAAGCCGTGGAAAACTACATCGTTATAATGTAGGAGCGTCTTTTGAGAGGATTGCCTTCGAAATCCTGGGACCTCTTCCGCGAACTTCGGATGGCAACAAATACATCCAAGTTGTCATTGACTATTTCTCTAAATGGCTCGAAGCGTTTCCCATTCCCGATCAAGAAGCTACAACCGTAGCAGAGGTACTGGTGCAAGAATGTATTTCCAGATATGGAACCCCTCTGCACTTCATTCCGACCAAGGAACGAACTTTACCTCTGCAGTCTTTAAAGGACTATGTCAACTTCTCGGAATAGACAAAACCCAGAATACGCCTTTACACCCACAATCCGACGGTATGGCGGAGAGATTCAATCGCACAATTTTGTACAACCTCTCGCTCCTGGTATCTAGGAATCAAGAGGACTGGGACAAGAAACTCTCCCTCTTCCTGCTGGCCTATAAGAGTGCCGTCCATGAGACTAGCGACTTCACACCTTCCCAGATGCTGTTCGGCAGAGATCTTCGTCTTCCCGCCGATCTAGTGTTCGGCCGCCCTCCAGATGCGCCTTCATCGCCAGAAGAGCGGATCAACTTCGGACCTCAACACGGAGAGGATAAAGACTCACTACGACACGAAGGCTACGGGACATGACTTCAACGTAGGTGACAAAGTTTGGCTATGGAATCCTACTCGACGGAAAGGCCTGTCTCCCAAGCTGCAATCGCCGTGGGACGGTCCTTACACAGTCCTAAACCGGCTGAATGACGTCATCGTACGGATCCGTAAGTCACCTAACACGAAGCCAAGAGTTGTACATTACGATCGGCTAGCCATCTACCGCGGTTGTAATTAGTTATTTGACTATCAGACCATGGTCAGTATGGCGTAATTCCTCCTTTCTTTCAAGTCTCATTTCTTTCCTGTCTTTCTCTTCTCTTCCTCCTTCTTCACCTCTCTTTCACTCACTACTTACGCCATGCTTAGTGTACATATTTGTAATATATTGGTTTTTTTATGTGTATTTGTTTATTACATTTATTCCTTATTAGTGTAATTGTTTATCATGTATATTATTTATTTATTAGTGAGTATTTGCTTACTGTGTTTATTGATTATTTGCTTAAATTATGTTGTTAAGATTTGGTTAATGATTGGACACTGTATATACTTGTGTGACCTCCTAACTGGGGATTGTACTGCCTGGGACGTGCAGTCCTTGGGAAGGGGGCAATTACGAATTTTCGGGGCAACTCGCTGCTCTGGGGCTTAAAATCGTTTAAAATTCGTATTCTACGCTTCAAATAGATAAATTTTGCTTTTTGTTGCATCAAAATCGGCCAATTAGAACCGGAGATACGGAGGTTTCGCTTTCCCATACGTTTTTCTATGGGCTTCTAGAAATCTCGAGAAATATTAGTCCTAGAGCTTAGATCTCTTCACTTTAGAGGACTTATTTTTGGCGCCAAATTTGGCGATATTTCGCCAAAAGTCGCCAAGCTTGGCGACTTTTTGGTCATTTGGCGCGATTTTCCCAATGGGGCCTGGAAGTTGTTTGTCCTGCATTAAAAACGCATAATAACCTAACATTTCTCTTCTATGACGTAATCAAAATTCACGCTTTATGTAGAACCCTCGAGAAATTGACTTTTCTGGAAACCTCTTGTACCTCCTGCGTCGGCTATTTATAGAAGCGGGCATCGCCCCGAAGCCAGTCAGTTGCGAGTTGAACATTCAATGTGTGAAGAGCTCTGAGTACGCTTGTTTTGTGTGAACTGATAGTGCTATAGAAGCTGTGTTTTAGCTTGCTTTGTGAAGCTGTTTTTAAAGTGCTGTGTGTAAATTCTTCATTGCTGTGTCTTAAGGGATTGTGTTCGATATCCCTTGAATATTTTCACAGACTTTTTGCCTGTGAAAGTGACTTATTTTGTGTGAGAAATACAGCATTAATGAGAGCTTCAGATGTAAGCGGATTGTCAAAAGCACATTGCTGTTTAATTGTGCTTGTGATTTTTGTACAGCTGATTGTTCTACGAAGTTCTAGAAGCAATAAAGTTGTATTCCTTCCTGACCAGTGGACTTTTACTAGAAATTTCTACACCAACTGGACTTTAGAACGACGAACCCTGAAACAAGCAGAGTAGTTCAGCAACATATGATTAGCATTTAAGGAATAATATCCAAGATCAGAGTTTTTGAGCCACCCTGTATATATCGAGTCTACTAAAACCATTGATGTCTAATAGCTGATTTTCACTGTTGGAGGATGGGAGGGGTAGAGATGCCGAATAAAAATTTAAATTTTGTATTTCTCAAATTTACTCCCTTGAAAATTTTATTCAACTTCATAAAATTCTCGCCACGTTCTTTATATAACTTTGTAATTTATTATACATATCTATGATTAGCATTTAAGGAATAATATCCAAGATCAGAGTTTTTGAGCCACCCTGTATATATCGAGTCTACTAAAACCATTGATGCCTAACAGCTGATTTTCACTTTTCAAAAATATTTAAAATGTTTCGTTTCCAAGATGAATTTTTATAAATTCTTGCTGAGTTTTACTTGATTATTCTGTATTTATTAAAGAAATTCCATGTATATGGTTTAAATTGAGCGACAAAGCTACCAAATTTCATTTCATTTGCTTCATCCACTTTTACTTGGCGAGCGAACAAAAATGTAACACGCTCTCAGGTGCTTAAAATGGACTGAAACCTCAGAAGTTTTAGTAACGGGCATACGAAAGTCTTATTTCTTTTATACAGATATACTGTTTTTAGTTGTTCAAATTTTCCTACCTTTTTATAAGGTTTTTAGGTCCGTATAATTTATATGTTGCAACATTTTGAGAATACAATATTTTGATTGAAAAAAAAAAAAAAAAAAAAAAAAAAAAACTTTCTTGTAGTTGGGTTATTTAAAATTCCAATGTTCTTGAATTGTGTTTTACTTTTTGTGCAAATTGTTTCTTTATCATTAATTTACAAAACAATGGTTTTATTAATTTAACATTCTGTTAAGTAGTTGAAAGAAGCAATTAGCTGTAACTTCTATATTTCATTAACTCACAGTAACTGTAAGTGTGATAATAAAATGTCACCAGTTTGCTTGTAAATTATTCAGTCGTGTACAAATTTTACAAGGATTCAATATTGAAACGAAATCGTGAATTCTGTAGCATAAAATGATGTAAAATTTTGATCGGAATCACTATTTACTGAGTGCAAAATGATTTTTTATGTTATAACATCTCACACAGATACAGTTGTTATTCTTAATTCAACAAATATGATGTTGGCGATAATTAAACTAAATAATTCAGTTAAATGAAAAAAATATTTTGTTAAATTAACGAACATTTTGCTATAAAAAATAATTTGGTCAACTAAAAAAAAATCATCTTTCAACAAAATTATTGTGCTATAGTGGGAATAAAATTTTGTTGAATTAAACAAAGCATTTTTTTCGTCTAAATACACTGAAAAGAATTCACGACCATTCCGAATGTTTATGATTAAAATATTTTTCACATACATCATACCACTGATTGAATGATTTTTATCTGCTTTTAAAAAGTTGTTGTCGCGTATGCCCTCTGATAATCACGGATTGGTACCAGATTCCCCGTATAGGAAGGTGATAGGCGAAAAAGGGGGGGGGGCTTCTATTTTAGTGAGCCCCAGTAGGAGGAAGTCCGACTTAGCTCGAGACCCCAAAATTTTGAACCAACTCCACATGAGGGACCAACCGCAAAGGGAGCGTTAACAATAGAGCACATTGCAGCCACGGCGGATTTTACGTGCACCAGCTCCCATTAGCGTACACGGTCCCACAGCAGCCAAGTCGCGAGAGGAGTTCACCCTCCCAATCACTGGCCAACGCGGGTGCTGCTTCACTTTCTGTGTTCTGATTGGAACAAAAAGTTATTACCATGAAAAATTTACTGCAAAAGATACAGCAATATTTCAGCTACTTCTTAGTATAAGAATAACCTGAAGTGTAGCACTTGTAACACGGTAAGTTTTTGAAGTCCCAGTGTCACACAAATCTGCCGCCTGAGAAAGAAGCCAGTGTGTCACAGTTGCCTGCACTCTTCATCAGTGGAAAAATGATGCCGGGGCAGAAAAAGGTGTATCCACCATATAGTACCGATCTTTCTTCCAGTGACTGTACCTGTAGAAATATCTGTCCAGGATCACTTTTTATACCGACAAATCCTGCAAAGAACTCTGACACTGTGGCTCTTTTCTCAGGCGGCAGACTTCTATGACACTGGAGGGCAAAAACTTATTCCACCCTATGACTAGTTTTACACTTCAGGTTATTCTCATATTAAGACGTATTAAGAAGCTAAAATATTTTGCGTATCTTTTGCAATAAATTTTTCAAGGTAATAACGTTCTGTTCCTTTTTATTGGCAGTGGGGGAACATACTTTGCGGACGAATTACATATTTACTTGTCTTGTGGCACTCTGAATTCATCTCTGCTATTTTTACGGTGATGAATGTGTAGTGTGTATGAGTGTGTGTACGTGTGTGCATGTGCATGTAAGTGAACACGATAGCTCCTGAAAGGTGGATTCGATTAAGCTCAAATTTATATTTATATTGTAGACCATCCTAGCATAACTCCTGTAAATTTTGATGAGTTCGGACGTATAGTTTTTTTTTTTTTTTTTTTTTTTACAGGCCTATCAACATTTGAGTTTTCAAAAGACAGTTCAGATGCTCTGAAAGATTTTGAATATAACTCTACTAGTATAACACATTTGAAACGTGACAAAACAAAAAACCATACACAGTTATGCCTACTTCGTTGGGAAGTGTTAGAAAAGATCTTCTTCACAAATAAATATGTCCTCAAAGGGTTACGAACAACCTTAGTAGAAACCCTCTTCAAAAAAGAGAATAACACTGTCCTACAAATTACATATTGTCCATTCCTGGAACGAACAAAGCTTTTTCTGATAAAAACGTCACCAGTTCAAAACCCTTTATCTGAAATTGGGAAAAGTCACTGGACTTTACAAACTGCGAGACAGTTAGGGGGGAAAAAAAACAGTAAATGTTTCCAAATGATATGAATATGAATAGAAACAAGAAATATATATATATATATAAAGCAAAGCAGTTCCAAAATAGGAGAGAAGAGGGGGGGGGGGGACTCCGCACGCATACAGTGAATCCGGAATGCCATCCTCCGATCGCGTGATTTGAGAATCCGTCGGAAAAAATGTAAGTTTTAATGGTGTGTTGCCGAAAAGGAAAGATACAAAGAATATGAAAATGTTAAAGCCAGATTTCTTTAGGCCGATAATGGTGACAGGATGATTTCATTCAAAATATTCGTACCGTGTATTGTAAAGAAGGTGCACACATCGCGCTGAAAACGTCCACTGTAAAAGCATTTCACAGTATTGTCAAACGCACGCTTATTTTAACTCGTTAAACTTTTCATTTTGTGATTTTACGTAGCAAAGAAAACCAAAAGGAGCTTCTTGTCGTCAGTTAAATAACAATTCCAGAAAGTAATTACCTTTAGTAAACTAATACATAATTAAAAATGAATGATTTAATTTATCTTTTTTAGAAGCAATTACATATAACTAATTGTGCTCGTTTAAGTTAAGCTTGAACTCGAAAATGTAAACTGCCGATTATACTCGTATTTTCTCAAAAAGTATTCCACCGTAGAAATCCAAATCAGAAAGGAAAGGCACAAGAGACTGGATGATATGAACAGAAGAAAAGTCAAAACGGTGATTTGCAGTCAAAAAGCGTAGATCAATTAAAGAACTTTTTCAAATCTTGCTTTTCAACATACTTTTGATGTTTACGGAGACGAAATTTTAAAACGCATCTCATCTGACCAATGTTATACAAAACACACTCGCACCAAATCCGATATATATACCTACAAGCGATATATATACCCCTATCTGGGGGACAGGACTTGATACTGCGCGGCAGCGTTTCGCCCTCTGTCTTTATAATTCTGTGTTAAATTGTGTTGTGGGTAATTAGAATAAAAATAATTTTGTTACCCAAAGCATTGGAACCCATTTTTCTTCCTAGCCGTCCCTTACAAAATTGTCACCCTTACGCGGTTTTAACTTAATCAGAATTGCTAGCACCTTTCTCGGTATATGATTTGCACGTAGTTTTGGACTCTGCTCGGTATCCTTACAGTCTCTCATCCGTTATAATCTCTAATAGGCTTACGCACCTCCCAAAAAATGGCTTATTTCTAAAGTGCTGTTACTGATGGCAATAGAAATAAAGTAAAATTAGAAACTAAGAATTTGTATAATAGCTTTTCGTCATTGGTGCTTAATCACGCCATATGGCGAGGAAAAAACTAGTGAGCACGGTCAAGGGGTTAATACGAAAAGGAAAAAGTGTAGTATTTACTAACTATGCCTGATTAATTTCACGAGATAAACACAGCTTGTTTATATTACAGTGCCATCATTTGCGATTCGTAATTAATTGAACTGCCACACAAATGTCCTGCGGGCAAATAGGCAACTAAAATGAATTCCCACTGAAATTCTTGGATTATTTCTTTAACGGCCGCATTCACCAAGTACTTGACACCCGTGTTAACCCACCAAAACAAGAGTCAGATGTCGAATGGATGTGTATTTGATATCTATTTAACGTCTGAAGGGGTTAACACGGGTGTCAAGTTCTTGGTGAATACGGCCATAAGTTTAACAACTCGGAAAGGTGTATGACACACTCAGAAACATTTCCCTCTGCCTCCTAAACTTTCGAATAATTTTCTGCATTTTGTTTTTGTGTGTTACTTCATTCAAGAAAAGAAAAAGAAACTAAAAATTGCAATTGGATAATTTTCAACACCTTTAAATAAATAATAAAACAATTTAATGCTTTGTAATAATAATAGTTAAACAAAACAAAAATCTTTCGCCAGTTTTTTAGGGCAATTATACGAAATTCCATTCAGATATATCGTGACTGAAACAATTTGGCTTGACTGGGGTAAAAAAAGGTAAAATAAAGAACGCCAATGTATCACGGGGTTAATGTATCTTATTTCGATTTCCACTGAAGGATCGAGCGGTATTATTACTATTATTATTTAAATTAAAATCGGAGCATACAAAAAAAAAATACCATTCTTTCAAAAGACCGTGCACGAAGCCAATAAATGAAACACAAATAGACACGCTGAAAACGAATGCAAATGAAACTCCAATATCTCAGAAGCTTGAATTGTGAAAATGTTAACACAGCATTATACAGTGATAATTCGAAATACGAGTTCCTTGACCAAGCTTGAGTTAGTTGAAATAAGTGTATCTCGAATCGATTTCCCGCATTGAAATTACTAAAAAATGAACCCTTCTAGCTTTATTTAATAATGCATGCATCATAAATACATGTTTTGTTGATATAAATTAAATATATAGGGTGTCCCTAAAAGTTTAAATCCTTTATCTCTAAGAGATAAAGTATTAGTTGAAAAGTTATTTAAAATGCTGTAGTAGTAAAGACTATGTTAAGAAAAAAAATTTCTAGTAAATTGTAAAACGTTACACTTTTTTTTTTGCATACGCTTTCCGTGCAAAACAGTTTCCTCTCACTAAAGCGTGCCCTCATAACCATAATTAGATGATGTACAAAATTTTAGAGTTATATCCTAAAAAAGTGTCAGAGATATGAACATAAATATATGCCGATTTAAACCACTTTTTAATGGCTCTCGAAGGGAAAAGTCACGTCGAAAGGTCGCATTTCAGGGGTCGTACAGAAATTACGAAAAAAAATATTTTTTCCCCACTTTAGCAATAAACGTTCATATTCAAAGTGATGTATACCCCCGGAAAATCTTCGTTTAAAGATATCTCTGAGATGCTTCATGATGAAAGTTTGAAATTTTCTGCATCACCTCATTAGCGTCTTGAGCACATTTTACCAACTGTGAATTTTTTATATGAGGAGGGGGGGGGGTCGTATGCAAATTTAAGAATTGCAACTTTTCTTTTCTTTTTTTTTAAATTAGCGATAGGAATTTTTTCCTAACGTAGTCTTTTTTCGTACCTCATTTTAAACATTTTTCAATTTATATTGTCCACTTATCTCAAACAGATAAAGAATTAAAGCATGCAGCCTGCACATATATATGCGTAAGTGGCTCAAAAGTAAGGTAGCAGGAGCTCTCCGGAGTGTACATGTTGCCTGAGCGAATGGAATTCCCTGTCTAGGTAGAACCGACGATCACAGCAATCAAATGCCTCTAGATGGAGCAAGTAGCCGTAAAGTCACGAAATTCGAGATGGAAAAAGTGAAGGTGTTGACGAATACATGATCAGCTACTAAAATGCAAAGTGTTATATGATTTTTGTGGTTAAAGAAAATCCGCTGCCCAATTCCCCAACAGAAATTCATCGTCAACTAGTGGAAGTAAACAAAGTGCAATGTCAACAAAGAACAGCCTCGGTTGCATGTGGTTATAAATACAACGCTTCTGAAGGAAAGTGTTGGTGCATCCTCTTACAGCCCTGATCTTGGTTCCCAGTGACTTTCATTTCTTATCTTTGAGGGAGCGCATGGCAATACGGCATTCCTAAACTACTACTCTCTATTCCTGTGAAGGCTTGAACTTTTTTGCAACTGAGAAAGGGTGGACCTTTTGCATCACCAGGGTGCGAACTGAACATTTTCTCCTGGGGGGGGGGGGACACTTGAAAAGGAAAAGGAGGGAAAATGCAAATGCTTTACTCACATGATATTACTTGACAAATGCAGTCGCCGACACGTGTGGGAACTGACTTATATTCAAACTAAAGTCATAGATTGTTCTATGGAATCACAGATGCACAAGCTACATACAATTTACCTGGATTGGATGGAAGCCACCCTTGAGGGGTTCTAGCTTAGAAAAGAGACGAAATTTTAAGGCAGTCGCCTTAGAGTATAGTAACAAACGATAACATACAACCTTCATTTTGAATTCTTGACTTCAATCCTAAATCTGCGATCCCCGGCATCCCCCCCCCGTCAATTCGCATCCTGTGCATCACCCAAAATGATTATACTCTTGATAACACACACAAAATGGTATTTATCGCGCAAAATTTTAATTAATTTTTAATGCTGTTATTCGTTGTCAATCACCATTAACATAACATAATGGTGATTTTTCTGGAAATTTTTAGGAGGCGTGCATCTTCTCTAGTTTTATTCTTTATTTTCCATTCTTGCAAAAGAAAATCTTAATTTTTTGTAAAAGGAGCTATCTAAGGAACAGTTCAGGAAAAGTTACAATCATACAGTTATCCTATAAGTCAACATCAAAACTCTTCTTGCAGAGTTCATAATGTGCTCATTACTCTGAATCTGAGCCTCTATCACAACTTGTAACTTCTGAAAACTGTATACAAGGTATTCCAAAATTAGAGGGACAAACTTTTAGGAGGGGTAGGATACACCGAGACGATTCAGAATCACACAGCACCATGGAGGGGGAAATGTCATCTTCATGTACCTGTTAATAATCACTTTGGAAAAACCGTTGAAGTGTGAGTCTTATTTTTAAGTCCAACTTTCCTAAACAATAAGCTCTCCTCGACAATTTCATCAGTATAATTAAAAAAAAAAAATTCTGAATTAACAATTTTTATCAAGTTCAATCTGTGAAAGATGCATTAGTTTTTGAAAAAACTACGGGCGGCAAGTTCCCCGTTACTTGAATACTTCTACTAAAGTGATTCTTAACTGGTACATGAAGATGACGTTTTCCGAACCCACATTGCCACGTGATTCTGAACCATTTTGGTGTATCGTACCTCTCCTAAAAGTGTGCACCTCTAATTTTGAGACACCTTGTGTGTATGCAGATACTTTCTGTGGAGTATTTTTACGTGTGTGTGTGCAGAAGGGAGGGGGGAGTCAAATTACAATATATATAAATTTGTATTAAAACTGCATGTTTTATGCATTGCCTATTCTTTGTAACCTCTCTCAAAATAGCATTCGAGCAAAAGCCAAACATCCTACTTTGTGTAAGTGAATAACTAATAAGTATCTTAAAAATACACAAAACTCTAATATCATTAGCTATTATTATGTATTGCAATATGTACTTTTTATGAAAAACAATTCAGGCATGAAATTTGCCTTACACTGAAATACTATTTTTAGGGTGTATTGTGAATGGGCACGTATAAAAGGAGCCCCAATGACAAATGTCGGCCCTGGGCCCTATGATTGCTGAGTCAGACTCTGACAGTGCATCGCCAAACTTGGCACAAGAAAAACTATTGCGTTGGAAGGTGTTTCATAGCCTATGCGTTTGACATCATTTATCTTTCTTTTCGTTTACCGTCCATTAGAATGGTGTGCACTCTAGAAAATATTTCGTTACCGAATTCAACTCGAACTGATAGAGGGAATATAAGTCTAAAAGCTATAAGATATTGTTCGCATGTTCCTCACGCCCAGGATGTCATTAACAAAAATGTTTTAATGGTCTGTGTTTAAATGCATCATTTATTACATCGATTATCTAACGGAATTTCCTCTTGCCTATAGTATATTTAAATACATACATACTTCGCTAATGAACGTAGATAAAGAACCATCAGCACGTTACGTCATTGTAACAAGCTCCAATCGTTCGGCCTGTTTTCGACACATTTTTGGTCACATTCTGCGACGGTATATTCATCAGCGGTAAAATGGATGTACGCAGTAAAAGAGCAATTAGATATGAATGTGATTGGGTGTCGGGATTTGGAACTCGGACCGGTTGTAGCAGTTATTAAGACAAGGCACTTACCTGCGAAAATTAATTGAACAAGGGTTGTTGGTGCAGAACACGAATAAATGGATGCTGTGGATACGACATTCGTGAGTAAGGATTTAATGTGAAGGAAGTACCAAAGCCTGACCAAGGCAACTGGGGACCTTGGTCAAAAGAAAACACTGCACCCCACTCGATAAACCCCTATCTTTTTCTAAAAAAGATTTGTGGGTATATTCTGAAAAGTTTTAAATATCTTCCCCCCCCCAAAAAAAAAAAAAATTAATTCAAAGTAGTCTGTAACAACGAATATATATGTATGATGTCATGGAACCGTCACGTCGAAATTCTTTATGGACTGTAGAGCATTTCAACGAACTGGAAAAAATGTTTTTCATTAAAATTCGCTCATACAAGCGTTAATGTGAATTATCAGGTTGTAACGAAAGTTTTCCGCCATATCTGCCTGAAAAACTAACTTCTAACTCCTTAGATACCTGTTTTTGAACTTTCGGTACCAAACCTGTACCGTGTCACATGATACAACAGTAGTACTTAAAGCTGTACTCATAATTCGTTGATATTCTGTAGCTGACTTTTTGCAACAGAACTGGAAGTAAATGATGGTTCTAATCCTCTAGAGTGATAGTTCCATTTGAGACACCTCGTTCTTAATGATAACTATATTTTTTACAGATTTCACAACACAGTGTCATAAAGCAAGTCTCTTTCTTTCAAATGCCAAAAATCATTTGACAAAATATGAGCAAATACGCCAATGCGAACTGTGTGCTTCCGATGTTTGCGGTGGCGGGAAACTTTCGTTACAACCTAATATTTCCACTGTTTATACTTCCTTTTCGCTACAGTTCTTTCCAGATCTAATCAAAGCAGCCATTTAAAATAAACGGTTCGTAAAGTTGTATACGTTAGAAAAATCAAAAAATAAGGATTTCCTTTGCTAATGTATAATTTAATTAATCGTGATCTAACAATATTAAGCAGAGAAATTTTATAAACTTACAAAATAAAATGAAAAATACATTGCTCCGAGCAAAAGGGGAATGGAATGCTATTTTAAATAAATAATCCAGATTTTGAATAAACAGGGAAAGAGTCTTCCCTAAATAAACACCGTACTGCGCACGGGCTGTGATACATATTTGATTTAGGGGAATACTTGTTTATTCCAGAAATTTATTTCAGCCCAATATTTGCATATAAGTGCATTGCATTCAACCCTTTAACGCACGGTGTCCTCGAAGTGAGGACACAAAACTCTAACATTTTGAGTGTTGTCAGTCACGAATATTGAATTTGATTTCAATAAAAATACTTGAGGGTGACATAGTTACACGAGAGTCCGATATTTTTTATCACGTCATTCTCTGTAAAAATTGTCAAGTATTTGTAAAATTGTCAGGATTATTATTAATAGCAGTGACATCTGATGAAATCTACAGAATACGATGGAATTACATCGATATAGAACAACTGGATAGACTGCCCAATGCTAAAAAAAGGGCAGCCGTTGCCATCGTTCGATTTAATTACCAGTAAAACGGCAGTCGATCGAATCGTTCATTGCGTGCCACAGATCTAGAGACCATTTTTGACACAGATGGCTGTGTGTGATTCGACGACGATTCGATCGACTGCCATATTGCTGGTAGTTAAATCGAGTGATGGCAACGGCTACCCATTTTTCAGCATTGGAAAATGGTTGCGCTTCAAAGGTTTAACCACCAGCGGCGAATCCGAGAAAGATATGTATGGCAAAGTATCTTTTTACAAAGGAGATTAGTAATTCTTTCTTTTTATTGTTACTATTCATTTTTAACCTTGAACCGAGGATTAATCTGTTCGTTGTCATGAATGAAAGATGCAGCGATGAAGATTGCCCTTCGACGTTCAGTGTAGCTTCCCAGCTTTGATCTTCGAATGTTCTGCTGAGCCCAAGGTATGCGCTAATGCTCAGCCGTAACATTTCATTGGGGGATCAATTTGATAGCACTTTTCAAAATTGGAATCGAAATTAAAATCGACTGCTAGTTCAACTGCTTAACAATCTTCGACAGATATATACCAAAATACACTTCGCCTTTATAAATACTGTTGGAAAGTATACCATAATACGTGAGTGTACCATATTAGTCTTCCTTGTTCCATGAAACGCTTTTTTGGAAGTGAAATTATATTACACTCGCCTACTGAAACTGTTTTACACATTCGAAAGGCATATTCCAACTATACTTCTGTAATAAAATCTAGCGTTTGCCAGTTTCTCGCCAAATATGGGAGATATTGACAAGGTAAGTTCAATTTGGGGACATATTTCTTGGTGCCAAACTGGCCTCTAATCATTAAAAATGGCAAACCTTGGCGACTTTCAGCATTATATTCTCCCTTACCCTCTACACGCTGTCTGTCATGGAAAAATTAATATAGCACTCTAGTGCTAAAAAAAACGCGACGAATAAACTTCTTTTTTTATGAAGGCCTTTCTGGACTTCCTTAGACGTAATAAACAATGCCATGCAATCAACAGACGAAAGACCTATTCTACAAACACAATATGCATTTTATATCCATTCTTAGCTTATTTTTTAGCTATTGGCAAAGTTCTCTGCAAAGATTATATGTATAATAACAAGTATGACAGTTTGAGATGATTATTCATTTAAATAATGTTATTTATTCTCAGAGCCAGTTGCATTCCGCCCTGAAATAGAAGTGTGACTTGCCACATGTCTACTTTCATCTCCGCCTGGATTAGCATACGTCACTTAACGTTCTTATTTAGCGTCTAACTTCAGTTTGCTTCGCTGACACATAAATAAGCCGTATCTCTCAAACGGCTGACAAGAGCATAAAAAGTAACGAGTTTTTCGGCTCGTTTGCGTTTATGTTCTTGAATTCGAACATTGTTTCTTCTGTTCGAAATAAAAATTTTCATCGGCCATATTTGTGGCTTATATTTCTTTAAGTGGCAACACAGACAAAGAATACTAAATTACACGGAGATAATCTTTGGACGTTTATTTGTAATATTTTGCAAATGTTTATTACATATTTTATTTGGTTGCTGCCCGTGGAATTTCCCTGGAATATAATCTCTTCTCAATTTAACGATGCATTCCTCTAGAACGATAATGTTATTTAGACCATCAAGTATCGTTGTATCTAGATGACTCTAAAACCTTTAATCCTAGAATGCTGGGCATAGGCGTAGAGTTATATGGGCCCGTGGGGCTCGAGCCCACCCAATAATTTACCACTAAATACAGAAAACTAATTTATACTAACATAAAAAAAGTATTTCACGCCAATTACAAAGGTTTAAAAAAACCTTTACTTTTAAAAATTTTCTTCTTTTGATTTCAATCATGATTTAGTATTCATTGTGACGCCACGTCACACACAATGTTACTATAAGCTGCCCTCGCCAGGCTCTGGTTAATTAAAATCAGATTATGCAATGTAAAGTATGAAATGAAGTTCAGATGTGTTGAAAATGCACTATCTCATCCAAAATGTTTTTTTTTTTTTCCTCCTTTGGATTTTTTACTTTGCTTCTATTGTTAACTTATTACATGGTAGGAAGATACTAACATGGATACTTACCTTACATGGGTGTAGAATTTTATGGACTCATAGAGCTCGAGCGCCTCCAATAATTTACACTTATATATATTAAGTAAGTTATATGTATGTGAAGCAGTGGCGTAGCCACAAATTTTTCATGGGGGGGGGGGGTTACGACTTCTGCAACTCACATATATGTATACGGGTGTATGATAAGGAAGTGAAGAATATACATTTTCTATGGCAAAAAATTCCTCATGGGGGGGGATTATGACCCCCTAACACCCCCCTTGGCTACGCCACTGACGTGAATATATGTGGTTATGGGGCCCGGCCCCCCCAATAATTTTGAAAACTTTACGCTTATGATGCTGGGATATTTTATTTAGAACTTGTAGTATCTAATTGTACAGCCCTTTTTTGAGTGCATTCGACTGGGTAATTTATTCACCACCGAGTCACCAAAAGACTTTCAATACATTAAGGTTATGGATACCTCCAATTCCTTAAATGTCTGTGGTCGATCATTATTTCGGCTGTGTCCAAAATCTTGCAAATTATCGCAAGTCTGACAGCTTTTTGCGAAATATCGCCAAATTAAGTGCCAAAAGCAAGTTTTTAAAACTGAACTGAGCTTGGAGATATCTCAAATGTTCGACAAGAAATCTCTAAACCGTATAGTATTATTGCAGTATTGTATCTCTTTCAAATGAAATAAGTTGAGATGAATTGCACCAAAAATATTTATGATTTAATAGACGTACAAAGAAGTCATGTGGAGCCCCCGTCAGATTTTTTAACATTATAATCATCGTAACAGTTTGAACATGGTAGACGGCTGAAGTGTGGAGGTCCTGCGTTCGGACCAACCGTGCGGCTCTCGATCTACCGGTCGATTTACAAGTTGGGTCAATATGACCCATACCGCGGTTTTAGGTACGCCTATCTCAAGCGACGCGGTTCTAATAAGAATTATAGCAACAAAATTTATGTACTTTTAATGTAATATTAAACTTCAAATACGAATGTTAAGATTGAATGTCATTACTGTTAAAATAAAACATTATTGTTGCCTTGCAACGTGAATTCTGCAAATTGGGTCAATTTGGCCCAGCCCGCGGTTTTAGGTATATCTGAAACACCGCGGTTCTAGTGCTAATGTTTGTGGGATTACGGTCAATTAGCCACGCGTGGACTCTAGGCCTAGGAGTGGGGTGCCTTCCTTAGGGTTCTTTATAAGGGGACCTAACCCGTCTTTACCCTCAGTTTCGGAGGAAACCTCGGAAAACTCCAAACGGTTAGGTCGGCATATGCGATCTGGTTTCGAACCAGGCACCCCCCGTCACCCAGTTCAGAAAGCTATGCGCTATGTCACTGGTGGGTCAATATATACTAATTTCATTTTGCTTGAACAGATTAAAGTCATCGAAATGTCCCTTGAACCATGAAGCCTATAGATTTTAATGTTCCAGAAAGTTTTTGCAAGCCCCTGTGAACGGAACATTAATGTTATACAAGTTGTCTTAGTGGTAACACGCTCTAATTCTTTATCTATTAAAAATAAAACCCCAATGTAATTGAAAAAGCGTTCAAACTAAGGTAGGGAAAAAGGCTACATTAAGAACAAATTTTTCTCGTTAATTTTTAAAAAAGTTACATTTTTTTAAAATTTGTATACGGCCCCGTACAAAAAAAAAATCCTATTTAGTAAAATGTGCCCCATACACTAATCAGCGGATGTACAAATTTTCATCATTTTATCGTAAAACGTTTCAGAGACATCTTTAAAGAAAGATGGTTAGGGACTATACATGATTTCAAGTGTAAATATTTATTGCAATTGCGCAAAACATTGTCTTCTTTCATAATTTTTTTACCACCGCTGAAATGCGATCATAAGACATGTTTTTTCCTTCGAGAGCCATTGAAAAGTGGTTTAAGTCAGCATATATTTATCTTCATAATTTGCACACTTTTTAGGATATAATTTTCAAATTTTGTACGTCGACTGTTTAGTGTATGGGGCACATTTTTGTATGGAATACATTTTACTAACTGGGAATTTTTTTGTACGGGGTTCTTATACAAATTTAAGAGGTGTAACTTTTTGAAAATTAACGAGAGAATTTTTTTCTAAACGTAGTCCTTTTTCCTTCATTATTGGAACATTTTTACAATTTGCATTACCCACTTATCTCTAACAGATAAAGAATTAAAGCCCATCACCAACTTTTTGGGGCATCCTGTATACGTTCCTTGCAACAGAATGCTAGCACACAGCAAAATAATGCCCGTGTATAGTACAATATGACCAGACAGACACACCGAAACGGCAAACACCATCAACTTCGACTGAAAGAGTTAAAAATCAAATCAAAGACAAAACTTTCCTTTGCAAGAACTGTGTTATACAGTACAAGGTTAATTAAAAGTGTACCTGTACACTGTATTTTCCATGCGCCATGATTAGAGCAAAATTTTTACGATAACCTTTAATTTCTGTTCAATAAAATCTGACCCCAGCGGGCTTGCGTGCCTTGCACCATTAGCGATTCCAGAGCTGACCAGAACGTTGAACTGAATTTCTAGGTATTCACTGCTGCACCACTCAATATCGTCCGTCGATATATCGGGAACTTTCGTAAGTGTAGACGTCAGACCCTCATTATGCTTACGAAAACGAAAAAACTATACAAAAAAGGTCAGTTTTTTTTTAGCACTAGAACTTAAGCTTCTTCAATTTCGAGCTTCGAAATGGAGTCGACGGTTTTGGCGAAAATGTAGTTTTCTATTAAAAAAAAATAAATGCTCACTCTAAAAAAAAACTTTTGGTGAATCAACAAAAATTTTGTTAAATCCACAAAATTATCCGGTTGAAATAGGGTCAACGAAATTTTTGTTGAATTAACAAACTAATTTCGTTAAAATTATTTGATGATTTCAACAAAACGTTCTTCAATTTAACCAATCAATTTGGTTGAAATAACCAAATATTTTGTTAATTTAACCAATCAATTTGGTTGAAATAACCAAATATTTTGTTAATTTAACCAAACTATTTCTTTAAATGATTTATTTGCTTAAAATTAACCATCTTATTTGTTTGAATTAACAAAATTTCTTTGTTAACTGGTGTTGTGCTCTCTCATTTAACAAAATTATTCCCTTGATTCTACTGATAGATTTTTTAACCCACAAATATTTGGTTCACCTTTCAACATTTTATTTAAACACACACCTTCCCCACTGGCAAATCTGACACTCTTAAGTATAGCTCTGTACAGGCCGTATGAGAAATATTTTTGGAGCCCTGTAAAAAACTGTAAGTCCTATACGCACCAAAATCAATAACGGTTGTTCAACGGTAGTCTGTAATATATATGCCACATTTCAGCTCAATCGAATGTACCATTTAGGAGCTACCGTACTTTTCTCTCCATAGGGCGTAATGTATAAGAAATATTTTTTGTAGCCTTATAAGAATCTATAATCCTGTGCACACCAAAATCAATACTCGTCGTGCCACGGTGGTCTATAATATGAGTACAAAACTTGCGCTCAATCGAATGCACCGCTACCCTGTTGAAAGATGCAAAGGAAAGTTGCGTAGACGCAACTCGGTCCGCAAATTATGCCGACAGAAAATAACCGGAGTGGACTAGATAGCACTCCAGTACTAAGAATTGCCCCAAAAAATCTATAATTAATTTAAAAATGAAGTCAATTTTTCTAAGAAATTAATTAGTTACAAGTATTAACTTGTAAAAAAGTAGACAAGAAAAAACTGCACAGCAGATTATTCGAAGGGGATTCATTTTTCTCGGCTCTATTTGAGAATCGCGTTGTATTTATGGGTTTCATTTCACATGATATACTCGTGAAATTTCTTCCTTGAATTTAATCGAAATACTGCTTGCACGTAAATAGAGAGAGAGAGAGAATTTTGCTTTAAATCACAGGTTCCCAAACTGGGTGCCGCGAGCGTTTACCAGGGGTGCCGTGGAGATAATCAAGAAAAGTATAAGTTTTGGGGGAGCATAATCAAAAAAATTCCTCTGAACCAATATTTCACAAAAAAGTAGGCGAAACAAAAATATTTTACTTAAGTTCGAGAGAGTTCGATGTCCAGTCGCCTCTATTTTACACGAACTCCCTGAAATATGGGGAGGAGAGGGGGGGCAAAATTATATATCCCTTTTCCAAGATAATGTTAATAGTAAGCCCAATAAACATAAAAGAAACAATAAAAAATTTATCCAAACTGTTTCATTCTGACCTTCCATATTGCTTTAAAGGTAACCTGCCCCGAAAAGATTTTTAGCCTGACAAGTGTGCCCCGAAATGTTTTTAGCCTGACAAGGGTGCCGCGAAGTGTTTTTAGTCTGACAAGGTTGCCACGGGCGAAAAACGTTTGGGAACCCCTGCTTTAAGTGAATGAACGTGGATTATGATGCCCTTTCCCAAATAGTGAAATAAGATAAACAGGGCCAGCCCATAGATTATGATGCATTTTTAATGCACTATACTATAGTTATAGGCCTGAGAAGAGATTGGGGGGGGGGGAGACAGGAGCGGCAAGACCTGGGGTCTGAAATTGGATTGAAATTTTACCATGGATAAGGTTTTCTACGTGTGCTCTACGATAAATGTAGAGTGTACTAATTCTACACTGTTTAAAAAAAAAAGTTTATGAGAAAAAAGATTAAATAAATAAAACAAAAATATCTTCATTTATTTATTCGTTTGAAATCTTACCTGTTTCCCGAAAGTTCGTCGCCACTGAGTACTGATTATGAATGTAACTTTCCGAGACACTGTAAAAGAACTTTAAATGTCATTTCTATCCTTTAAGAGAAGAGTAAAATGCTATAAATTTTTATATACTTAGTATTATTAGTGAAGTAAAGTTTTTAAACTGCCTTAGACCGTAATGTATTGGAATTCTTTTGAATGCTTCTGTGGAAGAATTATAAATGCTAAATACACTGTTTTCGATCGAGACCATTATTTTGTAATCCTTAATAACATAAATCAATTTTTTTTTGTGTGTGTAGACCAATATCTCTTTAAGTGCTCTTTAAACAATGACTTCCCTTAGATTGTAATGTATTGGAATTCTTTTGGAAGCTTCTATAAAAGAAGTACAGATTACTACATACAATATTTTCAGTAGCATTCATGGTAAAGTGCATTACAATAGCATATATAAATATCGCAATAACGCGTATAAATTTCGTAATAATCGATGCATATTTACGGCAGTCAGAGCTCGGACGAACGGATAGACAGATAAGCGGACACAGAATCGAACGTTTTTTTAGTTTACTTTGAAAGTGCTAAAAAGTACAGGGAGAAATTGTGCGTTTAAACAACGTTACTGTCATGAACATTTTTTTTATTCTAACGTAGGGAGTGCATTTTAAATAATTTATACAAAAAATGGTTGCCTTAAATTCAATGAATAGTAGATGAATACGACACAAAGAACGCGGATTTTCCTTGCAAATTGTAGTGTAACAAATTTTAATGAAATATGCAGTCGTCCATCAAACACTTGCGGAAATTACATTCATTTATAGTCACTGCAAAATTATTATCCATTCTAATCTGGGTGAAATATAGCCAGAAGTACATATTATATCCTCAGAATTATCGTTGCTAAACACAAAGTGAATAAATTATAAATGGAGAATTTTCATGTTGCCCCGAGCATTTTCAAAATGAATATTCTGAAGTGGGGAAACCGCGGCATTTATTAAATATTTACAAAGAAACTTCAAACTTAGACTGATGTCGCCATGAAATTCTGGGAACGGCACCGATCCCTCGTAAAACTGACAAAATTCTTTCTAATTTAACCGCATATCCTTGAGCGAATCTGTCAAACTTCTTACACAGACATTTAATATAGCAGATGCAATGGGGATATGTAAACTATATTTGCTGGAACCATTTTATTTCTGACACCGACAGAACAGGAAGGTAACGAACCCAGTTTTAAACAAGGGAGACCAATCAGACCGGTGTCACATGGATAATAAAGCACTTTCCTAATATGATCTTGCTCGCTGCAGCCAAAAAAAACCGTCTTTCTGCATTTACAATAAGTTAACCAATCAGTAAGTCTTTTATAATCTACAAATTCTTCATTGTTAACCGTCCATGCTTTTTGTTTTCTTCTCTTCTCATTTTAAAAATATTTTTTTTAAGGCACACTACTGCTCATCGAATATTTAACTCTTTTGCTTCCATCGTTGAAAAGACGCTACTCGCCTTCCGTTTCCATCGTTGCTTCTCGGCAGGGTCTTTTGAATGAGTAGCTAAGATTTGAACAAGGTTGCGTTGCGCTTCTGCAACGCGGCGAACAGCTAGCTTTCTTGCTGCAGTGAACATGATGTTGGACCACAGTGAGACATTCGAAGACCCACGCTCCATGCTGGGCGCGTGGGACGGGTGCGAGACGAGACAGTCGTTTTTATCTTTACAACATAGGGATTTTGCTAGACGAGACAGTCCTATTTTTCTTCTCGCGCCCATTCCTACTGGGCGCGGAAATGTAAATTCTATCATCTTGTCTGTGCGACGCACGGAAGGAGCGAACAGGTATATTTCCATCGTTGAAAAGACGCTATTCGCCTTCCGTTTCCATCGTTGCTTCTCGGCAGGGTCTTTTGAATGAGTCATAAACCTTCATATATTAGCAAATAAACACAAACAAGTTTCTTCGTCCTAATAAGATGGTGTCAAAGTTTTTTATATGATGCATTCTGCAGAATTTATTTTTCTTCTTTCTGTTTAAATCTTTGATTCTGTGCCCATCGTTGTTTTCTTGGAAGAGTCTTTGAACGCCTTGCTGTAAGTATGTGCAAGTAAGATATTGAACAGGTTAACAATTCAGTAACAGAGTGGTGCAGATGCAAACTGGATATCGATCAGATTAACTTTTCATTAAGATAGTAATAGACCAATGTGTAGCACAGTGGTTAAAGCCACTGACATTGGGAGATGGCTCAAGTAGAGGAACAGGGTTCTGTCCTCTCGCGGGGCCGTCGGTCTAGCGGTCTGGAGTTTTGGGCGGTTTTCTCCAGATGTAATGTGAATACGCGCTAGATACCCAGAAAAGTCCTCCCCCAAGGCATTGCCCCCCCCCTTGTGTTTGTCCTTTCTTTGACGTGGATTTATAAGCGGTTCCTCGTGAGCAAGCACACAAATCCGAATACATGTTCCAACAACAACAACAACAAGATAGTAATATGAGAGCAGTGTAAATATAGAATATAAAACAGGTTAATAATTCAATAAGAGAGTAGTGTAAGTGCAAATATACAATATCAAACAGAGTACTCAGTCAATAAGACAGTAAATGTAAGTACAGGATACTTAACAGATTAAACAGTCAGTAAGAGGTTAGTGTAAGGTAAAGGCAACTATAGTATATCGACCAAGTTAATCAATCACTAAGAGTGTAGTGTAACTTCAAATAGGATATCGAACAGATTAGCCATCACTGAGAGAGAAATAACAGTGCAAATAAGATATCGAACAGGTTAATCATTCAGCGTGCAAGGTTCGTCTTGGAAAGTTGTTTATAATCCATCCGTTAGGTACGGTTGAACTCTCTTTCTTTCATATTTTCTTTCTCCTCATCTAAAGGCATTTTCTTTTTAAACGTGTAAACATATTTTTTGACCAAGAAGTTTATTTTTTTTTCTATTTACTTTGATGAACATGTTCCAAGAAGCAAATTAGGTAACCATAAAAAATTAAAAAACTGCATGATGCAAGTGTAAAATTTATTTCGAATGAATAATAAAAAAAGATCTTCAAGGACTAAAATAATAGTCTTCACCCACTGCGTAGTGAGCAACATTCCGTAAGTCTCAGTTGCTCTTCCTATAATATCATAAAAACAGTTTCAACCACAAATTGAAATAAAGACATGCTTTCTAAGAACATCATTGTTCAAAGGATGTTCCAAGGTCGACCACAAACAGCTCTAAATGACTTTCAAGTAATAAATAACCAAAAAAACACATATTTTTTGCCATGCAATTAGGAGCAAAGTATTTCCGGTAACTTAACTATTCCTTGTCATAGCTCAAGTGTGATGTACTACTGGACTGATCACTATCAGACGTCCGTAAAAAGTTTCGGGGTTGTATAAGTGACTTTTATTCTTTCGTTGGGAAAGAATGAAATGGTGCCTTAAAATGGAATTAAGTATCGGTGTATAATTTGTTAAATTTAACAACTGTTTTGCAATAAGTAAGGAGTCACACTACTGAATTGTTTCTCTTAAACCTTGGTAAGGAAGACAATAAAAGACAAATACATCAAGAAACCCTTTAGTCTATAAAATGAAAACGATATTAATAAGTTAAGTTATTATGCTCAGACCAAAACATCGTTCAAATATTCAACCCTGGTTCGTCTGTACAGCTGCATCTGATCGCTACAATTTTTTATTACAGCCACTAACTGTTGCGGCTGTGCGGCAAAAACAGGTTATCGAAAGTTGGCTTCCAAATGATCTAGAATCAGTGGACTGTCGGCAAATACTTGTGATTTAACACAGTTATGTGCGATCTTCGAAAAGCTACGGATCAGACTTTTAGATGTTAGCAAAACGCGGGATAAACTTCCGCATGTTAGCGAAGTCTCTGCCCGTATAACTGGAAAATTTATGTGGGATTTCAAATGGTTTATGTGGGTTTTATACGGGGTTTTGATATTGTTGCAGAACTACTCAGCTATTCCTGGGTTCGTCGTTCTAAAGTCCAGTTGGTCTAGAAAGTTCTAGTAAAAAGTCACTTGTCAGGATGGAACACAAACTTTATTGCTTCTAGAACTTCGTCAAGCTAAGGAAGCCTCGAACAATCAGCTATACAAAATTCACAAGCACAATCAATCAGTAATGCGCTTTTAACAGTTTGCTTAGATCAGAAGCTCTCACAAAGGCTGTAATTCTCACACAAAATAAAACACTTCCACAGGTAAAATTCAGTGGAAATATACGAGGGGTGACACTTACAATCCCTCAAGACTTAAAAGTGAAGAATTTACACACAACACTTTAAGAAAAGCTTCGAAAAGAAGGGCGAAACACCGCTTCTATCACAGAACGAAGCAAGCGTACTCACACAGAGAGAGCTCCATTCACACACTGGGCAGTCCCGGATCTAGGGGGGGGGCGGCAAGCCGGGGTCTCTGTCCCGGGTGGCACATTCAAGTCTGGTACTGTCATGCAGATACATCACATTTTTCCTTCCTTTTAGATACCTTTTTTTTAAAAATTACTGTAATTTTATGATCAATGCTAATTATTGTACGGGTTTCCATTTTAAGGTTTCGTTTTTTTAAATTCATTCTTTCTTCTGTTTTTTTACATATGTTGAGCTTTCCCTTCTAAAAATAGATTCCCCCCGTTTCCGTGCAAGTTAACTTTCATTTTCCATTCAGCAATGCTTAATACTATACAATAATGTTCGATTGCACTCCTGACTAGATGTGTCACATACAGAATAAATGAGTCATGTGATTCTATAAGTAAAAAAATGTTGTGATATGTGTGAAATAAAGGAAACTTTTATAATAGGGGAGCGCAATGTGTTTTTTGGGATTTACTCGAGCGCGGCAGATGAACAGAAGGGGGGGGGGGTACCTTGCATCATGTTGAGTACCTCCACCATATATAAGCCCTTTATGTGGGGCCGTGCGTCTAGGATAGCTCATCAGATTAGTAAAAAAAAAAAAAATGATCGTCAGAAATATTGAAGCGCGTCAGATTAAGATAAGGTGGGTTAATTACTAGCTAAAAAGTGTACATTCAGAAAATTTGACGATTTGAGTGTAACGCAAGGGAGTGGGAGGGTGTTACAAGACGAAAATAGAAAAAAAAAAAAAAAAAGGAGGACGTTGTCTTGACATTCTCGAGCGCGGGTTAATTTTTTTTTTTTTATTTTGAAGGAAATAATGCAAGAATCACGAAAAATATATAATCTGCCGATTTCCACGAACCGAAGTAATAAAAATCGTCAATGAAGATTAGAGCGTGCAAAGATAGCTCGATCAAAGATAACGAGCACGCTCTTCGAGTCAGTCTAGATGACAAGGAGTTCTACATCTCTGGTCCTCAATAAACAAGAACAGCAAATTTTCAGAAGAAAAATATTAATTCAAAGAAGCTTTTGTCAAGTTTTTTGATTCATCATTGAACTGATCATGAGATGGCTACTATTATTAGTAACAGAACAATATATCTTAATCATGATATGCGTTATGTATTATTCAGTTACCGATAATAAAGTTACCTGAACAATCGACCATGAACTCTCAAGTCCTGATCATGAAGAAGCAGATATAAAAATTGTATTTTCGGCAAGTCAAATAAAAGAAGATTCCACAGTTACAATCAGAAATTCAGACACAGATATTGTTGTCGTCATGTTGGTCAATATGGAACATCTCCAAGCATCGGTTAAAATATGGATGGATCTTGGAGTTAACAATGTAAGCTGTTATTTTGATGTATCTGCTCTTCATGCTAAGCTCGGCCATATAATTTCGCTAGCGCTACCAGCTCTATACGCGCTAACAGGATGCGATTACAATCTGGCACTTTACAGACAAGGCCCCCCCCCAAAAAAAAAAAATCCTCTCCAAATTTTTATGGGTTCAAATGCTTTTCGGAAGACATTTGTAGATGTATGCTCAGAGGATCATAATACAGAAGATTCTTTTGACATTTTAAAATCTTCTATGTGTCACTTGTATGGCTTGAAAAAATTAGCTGATGTCAACCTAGCAAGAATAGAAATCTTTCATTAAGACCTACAAAGTGTCAGATACGTCGCAGCACTTATTGAACGTTCGTAATTACGATGCTTGTTGCTTGCCTCCTTGCCAATCTGAGCTACGGCAGCACTTATTGAGAGTACTTAAGTATACTGCGTGCTTGTGGAGGAATGCACACAATAAAACAATGATTAACATGTCACCAACAGATTACGGGTGGACAAATGTCGAAGGAAAATTTGAAATGACTTGGTTTGTTGGCAATCAGTTACCTGATGCATACGAAGATGTTGTCATAACACCAGTTATTGACGAAACTTCAGATTTAGGTATATTTCTTTTTAATACTTTGATAACATGTTATTCATGAAATCAATAAAATTGTGTTAACGGTTATAACGATTTCTTGTTACAGATACGAAAACTGCAGACAATATTGGAGATCCAATTGAATTATTAGATTTGGAGTATGATAATTCTTCGGATGACGACGAAGATTGAAACAAATTTTTTCAACAGATGTATTTTATTTTTATATTATTTTCTAAAAAATTTAAAGTCTAAATATTCAAATAATTTTACGTGCTTTTATTCGTCACATTTTATGGTCATTGAAAAAAAAAATCATAATTTTTTTCTAGCCGTCAGATTAATGATACCCCTCAAAATAATCGTCAGATTTTAGGCTACCATGACTGGAACATCAAGCTAAACCTTCTGTATAAAAATCTGACACGCTCGAGTATTTCAATATGGCGATTTTTTTTTTGTTCTATTTTCAAAAATTCGCTACGAGCTTGCGTCACTTCCGAAACGTCAGTCTTTTGAATGGGAGCATTTTTAGGGTTCACTTAACATCCCCTCTGAATATCTGACGCGCTCGAAAAAATTTTTTTTTCTATTTTCTACCCTTCCGGATGGCCACCCCCACCACCCAAGTCGGAAGATGAACATACCTTTGGTATCAAAGACACGTTGGTACATCTAAACTATCAATATCTGACGCGCTCAAGTATCTCCATGTAACTGTTTTTTTTTTTTTTTTTTTTACATCTTTGAAGGTCTGTAGACGCTTCCCCCACCACTGAAAGGGGAAACATTATATAACCTTTTATTCTTCTTATTATCTAAACTACAAAATCTAATAGGTCCTCACGACGCTCGAGTAAATCCCCATTTAGCATCATGGGCTTGCCTACTATTATTGACTTCATAGAAGTTAATGGAAAGACAGGAGAGTATATTTCTCAACAGATTGTGTAAAAATTGACACTTGATGGATTGGATATTGGACAATGCCGTGGTCAATCTTACGATAACGGGTCTAATATGGCCAGTAATTATAAAGGAGTACAACCCAGAATTACTGAAATGAATCATCTGGCCAAGTTTGCGCCATGTTTAGCTCATTTCTTAAATCTTGTCGGTGTGCATTCTACCTCATCGTGCCCAGAAGCAGTTAATCTTTTTGGAATTATCCAGAAAGTATATTTTTTTTTTGTTGCATGCACTATTCGATGGAATGTTATGAAAAAATTCACAAAAACCAACTTAAAAGGATGCAGCCAGATGAGGTGGTCGGCAAAATATTTTGCTGTGAAAGCCCTTCTAAATAATTTACCAGAAATAGTAGAATCCTTGGAAGAAATTCAAGATAATTCTCTGAATGCGGAATCAAAGTATGAGGCAGGACATTTGATACATGCCGTGAAAAATTTTGAGTTTATCATTAATTTGACAATTTGGGCTAGTATTTTCGAGAAATAAATAGAGTAAATGTTGAAATTCAAAGAGAACACATGATGTCTTCTTTTTGAATTTCAACATTTACTCACATTTCATCGCATTGCGATGGAATGCGGTGGATTTCTCATGCATTCCTCCAGCGTATTAATGGAAGGTCTCATCAAAATTTTACAAAAAATGAGAGACAATACTATGGAATATTGGATAGAACAGGCTAAAATAGTAGCTGAAAAAATTGTTGAGCTGTTCTGACAAATAAGCGAATTATAAAGCACAAAAAGCAATTTGATGAATTGTGTGAGGACGAATCACAAACACTTCAACCTATTCAGCTGTTTTCTAAAGCAACAAAGATTGTATTTGACAGGATCTTATCAGAAATTAAAACGAGAATTGACAGCGCTACTATACTATATTCAAATTTTGCATTTCTCAATGGTAATGAAATACTGAATATGTCAGCTGAAAAACTGCAAAAAATGGAGCAGATCTTGCACGGAAATATGAGCGAGATCTAAACTCATTTGAATTCTGCCAGGAACTCACAATTTTTAAAGAACAAGCCCCACTATTATTCGGGGACATAAGAAAGGCTAGCGCTTTGTGTCTTTTGCAACAAATCTACACATATGATTTGCAAGATGCTTTTAACAATATTTGTATTGCGCTACGGATTTACTGTACGCTTCCCCAGACAGCACAGCAAACTTTCAGCAAGCTTGATTTATCAAGTCAATAAACTTGAATAAAGCTTGAAAATTCCAAGCGTGTAAGCTTAATGCAAGCTTGAATCAAGTGTTCAAGTTTACACTTGCCCAGCTTGCATTAAGCTTGACATAGCAAGCTTGAAATAGCAAGCTTAATTTGAAGCTTAAATTTTTCTTTTTTTTAAATTTCTTAAATACACGGGCGCTCGTCGGCGAACTCGCCCCACATATTTTATTTTTCCACGCATTTTCCCCTCTATGCTGAAATTTCAAGTTAATCTGTTTCCATCAAGCGTCCGCGGCTTGGACAGAACTCGGGACCTAAGGGTTGGGAGGCCAGCATCTAACCATTCCGCCAATCTGCCTCGCGCTGGCACGACTAAAGTTTGAAGTAACTGTCATGGTTGGCACGCCGTTTTCTGGCGAGATCGATCAGTGCCCGATGCCGATTTCTTTCTTTTATTTTTCCATGGGATGAATCAAAATTAAAATAATGTTATGTGTGATTTGTAGACTTTACTAATAGGGAAATAAGCATAATATAAACTTAAAAGCAACACACGTTTTAAAACTTTCAATATCGCGACACTCATGTTGGGCAATACTGGCCAAAATCGAGACAAACGACTGATTTTGAAATCAATTTCGTAGTATAATTGTATTTTATTTTGAAGAATTTCCATATTTGGAAATATAGAATCTTTTTCTTTTAATTCTATGGTCAAGTACATTTATGACTGATAATAAATTATTTGTTATGTGGATGTGGCTTTCGAAATGAAGCAGTAATCAAGTTGTATTCAAGCTTGACAGTTCAAATGACTTCTCCAAGCTTGCTGCAAGCTTAAAATGAATTGAACTGTCTAGCTTGTATAAATATGTCAAATTCAAAGAAATGTCAACCGACCACATCTGCAAGTTGGAAACGAAGTTTCAGAAAACTAAAAGTTATTAAAAATTATTTGCGATCATCGATGAGCCAGGAACGTTTATCAAGTCTCGCAATCGAAAATCAAATCGCCCATCAAATTAATTATCATGATGTAATTGAATTATTTGCAGAACAAAAGGCTCCTAGAGTAAAATTTTAATTTTCATGGCTAATGCTGTGCATTGGATTCTCCTTTTACTTGATGCAAAAAAAAAAAAAAAAATACAGAAACTTAAATTCGGATTTGCGAGGTGGGGGTGGGCGGTATTTTTGTTTTTGCCCCACCTCGATAAAATCCAAGATTCGGCGCTGACACTGGGCGCTCAACTCGCACTCAACTGGGGCTTCGGAAGCGCTTCAATTTATAGCCGGCGCAGAAGGTACAAGTAGCTTCCAGAATTAGTGCTTTTTTAAAATCTGAAAATGCTTCATACTTTTTTTTTCCTTTCCGTTTTTTGATAAACGCCAGTATATCCAGAAGCTCTTCAGAATTAATATAGGACGAAAATAATTTATATCTTTTTGTAGGTTTTTTTCATTAAACCCCACCTTATATTGGTAAACCAGGGGCGGCCCGACACGGTAAGCATCGCATCAGGGCGCCGGCTTCGAAGGGGCGTCATTTCGAACTCAAAAATTAAGTAGAGCATAAAAGGGGGCGTCTTTTTATATTAACAGGGGGCGACATTTACCGTAGGGCCGCTCCTGTTTGTAACCATCTTAATTTTAAATTCCCTTCAGAATCAGAGATTTCAGTGCCAAGGAAGCCCGTGAAGAATAGGATTCTCTCCGAACAAGATTTATTAAAATAGCGAACCAACTGGTCGCCGGAGGCGGCTAGTCCTGAATATAAAGTTTCAACATTCTACACCCAATAGTTTTTGAGATATGCGAGTTTAATGAATTTCGGCCAATAGAGCGTAATGTATTTCGAATCTTTTGGTCGGTCCCGTAGATAAATTATCCAGCTGATTAGGACGAAAACTGCATTAGCATCCAGTGTCATTCACCACAAATTTAAAAAAAAAATGTATTTGAACTTGAATCTATATAAATAAAATTAGACTTTTGTCTGTACATTTCTTGGAATTCAAAAATTTTGCGATTTCTATCCGTTTCAAGCACCCGGGAATCCGATGCGACCCTCAAAAAAAAGTTTGTCTGTCTGTCATTCTGTCCGTGACGCTTTTTTTGTTTAGGCATCACGTAAAAACGACTGAAGCGAATGATATGAAATTTGGTGTCATGATAGGTGGTCACACAACTTAAAACATAGGCGTCGAATTTTTAAAAAATCTTGATTACATTTTCAGATTTTGCGAAATCGTTTCAAACTGCGTAAATTTGTGTTCAAGCATCACGCAAAAACGACAGAAGCGAATGATATGAAATTGGGTGTCGTGATAGGTGGTCACTCAACTTAAAACAGAGGCGTCCAATTTTTAAAAAATCCTGATTGGATTTTGAGATTTTGCGAAAATCCTTTCAAACTGCGTAAATTTGTGTTCAAGCATCACGTAAAAACGACTGAAGCGAATGATATGACATTGGGTGTCATGATAGGTGGTCACTCAACTTTAAAAAAAGGCGTTGAATTTTTAAAAAAATCTTGATTAGATTTTGTGATTTTGCGAAAATCGTTTCAAACTGCGTAAATTTGTGTTCGCACATTACGTAATAACTGCAAAGGTGAAAAAAATGATATTTGGCGAAATGATAGGTGGTCACTCACCTTAAACTATAAGCATCTAATTAAAAAAAAATTGATCAGATTTCGAGATTTTGCGAAAATCGTTTAAAACTGAGTGAATCTTTGTTCCCGCATTAAGTAATAATGACTAAAGCGAATGATATGAAATTTGGTCACATGATAGATGGTTGCTCAACATAAACTATAGGTGTCCAATTTTTTAAACATTTTTATTAGATTTTGAGATTTTGTGAAAATTCTCTCAAAATACGCTTATATTTCTTCAAACATCACGTAATAACGACTAATACGAATGATACGAAATTTAGTGATAGGATAGGTAGTTGCTAATCTTAATTTATAGGCGTTGAAATTTTAAAATATATTGATTGCATTTTGAGATTTTGCGAAAATCGTTTTAAAATGCTGAAATTTTGTTCCAGCATCACGAAATAAAGACTGCAGGGAATGGAACGAAATTGGGTGACAGGATAGGTTGTCACTCAACTTAAATTCTAGCTTTCAAAATTTTTCAAAAATGTTGATTAGATTTTGAGATTTTGCGAAAATTATTTCAATATGCGTCAATATTCGTTCGCGCATCACATAATTACGACCAAAGCGAATGAAATGATATTACTTAGTTACTCTCTAACCTGTAATATTTTAACAATACTTAAAAATTATAACTTCGCTTTCTTTACTTTGGCAACATACTACATCCATTCTGTGTACTCCTACAATGCTGACGAAAGTTCTTGCTTTTTGGAAATTTGCATTCACTAACCCGTCAAGGACGGGTACTTCAGCTAGTAGATGAATAAAAAGTATTTTATTAACGATTGAAAATTTGTACAAGATATATACACTCATGTCCATAAATTAAGGATAATTCAGAATGACACAGAAATTGATCTCTAAAATAAAATTTCACCTGTGGAATGATCACACACATCTTGAAGAAGAATATGCAAATTACAGGAAACCACCAGATGGCGTGGATGGTACGTCACAATGACGAGAGTGTAAGAGAGGGGTATATAAGGAATGGTGGCAAAGAAGCAAAATTGTTCACAAGCGCTGTGAAAGCCTTTCAGTGCAAAAACCGCATAGTTATGGCACAAAGGAGGCATTTGGATGATGTTTTACGTGGCAGAATTATCGGACGACTGGAATGTGGACGTACCCAGCTGGAAGTATCCGAGGAACTTGGAATCGCCCAGAGTGTCATCTCCAGGCTTTGGCAACGATTCCAAGATGATGGTAATGTGAGTAGACGTTACAGCACAGGTCGCCCCCGAGTTACAACGCCGAATGAGGACCGCTATTTGGCAGTTACTGCCAAAAGAAACAGACGGAGTACAGCATCAGACCTGTCTCGTCAGCTCTCTTCAGCTACCGGTACGACAGTTTCAAGGCAGACCGTGTACAGACGCTTAGGGCACATTGGTCTATATGCTCGTAGGCCTGTCAGATGTGTTCCACTTACCGCAACTCACTGTCGCCTGCGATTAACCTGGAGTAGAGAGCATGCATTGTGGACACCGCAACAGTGGTCTTGTGTGATGTTTTCCGACGAGTCCAGGTTTAGTTTGGAGTCTGATTCTCGCCGGACATTCATCCGGAGAGCGCCAGGTACCCGTTACCACCAAGAGAACACCATTGAAAGACACCGTTACGGTGGTGCAGGATGGCTCGTTTGGGGAGGAATTATTTTGGTTCCAGAACTGACCTGCATGTTCAGAGTGTAACGATGACAGGCCACATCTATCGGGATGTCATTCTGGAACAACATGTACGTTTGTTTCGGGGCGCCATGGGTGCTGAATTTGTGTTTATGGATGACAACGCCCGTCCTCACCGTGCAAACATTGTAGACGAATGCCTTCAATCGGAGGATATCACCCGTATGCATTGGCCAGCATACTCACCGGACTTGAATCCAATAGAGCATGTGTGGGATATGCTTGGCCGACGAATTGCAGCCCGTCAACCCCCTCCCACCTGTCTACCGGAACTTCGGAGTGCATTGCTTGATGAGTGGTGTAATATTCCCCAAGATCAGATTGATCATTTGATACTCAGCATGCCTAGGCGTTGTCAGGCCTGTATTGCATCGTCCGGGAGACATACTCCGTATTAACCATCCTACTAACCATGTTATACTGTTTTTTGTAAATAGGTTCTTTTTTTAAATTTGGTCAAGGGAGTAAAACTTGCAATTTTTATTAATTATGTCAAACATATAGCATCTTTTTTGCTCTTTACTTTTTGTTTAAAAAATAGACTTTACAAATAAGTCAAATTTGTTTTGCTTCTTTCTCTTTCTTTGCCTGAACTTCATTATCCTTAATTTATGGACATGAGTGTATATAGGGAGAGTGTGACCTAATAGTAGGAATTGAATAATTTGCTGTTTTTTATGCCACCTAGGACTTTTTTTTTCCAAAATTTTTTCTGTACATGTATAGTCTACAAGCAAAATTCGGTGAGAATTCTTTCATCTACTTTAGCTGTAGAACCCTGTTTACAGAGGAAATTTAATTATAACCCCCACCCTGTACATATTGTTACGAATTTTTGGGGCAACACGCAGCCGCAGTTCTGGGGTTTAAAATAGTTCAAAATTCGTATTCTACGTCGTCAAATAGTTAAATTTTGCTTTTTGTTGCATCAAAATCGGTCAACAAGAACGCGAGATACGGAGTTTTGTGTTTCCCTACTGGTTTGTATAGCAGTTTCTAGAAATCTTGGTCCTATGCCTTCGGTAACTACACATTTGTGGTGTCAAAATCGGCAATATTTCGCCAAAAGTCGTCAAGCCTGGCGACATTTGGCACAAATTTCCCAATGGAGCTTTAGTTAGAGTCCCAATGGAGCTAGAGTTAGTTTTTCTGCATTAGCATGCATAATAGCCTAATATTACTCTTCTATTGTGCAATCATAATCGAGTTTGTTATAGTACATTCCACTGATGGTTCTCTCTGGAATCTTCTTATGGTGTTTGTCTAAGACTATAAAGCAGCAGGCTCCCCCAGTTTGAGTCAGTGTTGCTTCTGCTTCTGCCAAGAGCAGATGACCGAGTATTGGCGCTTAGAAAAGCTTGTTTAGTTGTTTCTGAAGCTTTGTTTTTAAATACTGTGTGAAATTCTTCACTGCTGAGTCTTGAGGGACAGATTACGAAATCCCTCGTATATTTCCACTGAATTTTTGCCTGTGGAAGTGTTTTATTTTGTGAGAGAAAGACAGAATTTGTGGAAGCTTCTGTACTAAGCAGATTGTTCAACGAAGTTCCAGAAGTAATAAAGTTTGTTTTCCATCTTGACAAGTGGACTCTTTACTAGAACTTTCTACACCTACTAGACTTTAGTATAATGACCCCTGGAATTAGCAGAGTTATTCTGCAACAATATACACCGAAATTCGTTAAAAGGATTACAGGTGGAGCCTACTTTTGCTTAGGATCCCAGGGCCTCAAGAAATCTTAAGACATTCCTGTTCTAATATCCTGGAATTAACTTCCTCAGTATGTTCTCATGTTACAATTCTCATAATCATAAATAACTGATATCATGATGACTGACCTGTTATTAACAAAAATCCTTATTTTTTTAAGTGATATCATCCAACAAATTTGGCCTTTTCTGCAAGTGATGTCATCTAACAAGTTTGGCAAATTCAATCTGGCAACCCTGGTATAAAGAAAAATGGTGGAAGCTAGAAAAAATAGGGCATTTGGCACACTGTCCTACATTTGATGATTCATGAGAAGGAAAGGGGTGACAAAATTGATTTTATTATTTATTTATTTTTTTCAAAAATGAAGGATTAATCTCCAGGTTTATCCATGCATTTTTGGTGAATCCATTTTTTTACAGGTAGTGTGATATTGTGTATATTTACTGTGATATTATCAACATTCAACTAGGAAGATGCATGCATGCAGAAATTTACTTTTTGCTAATATAATACTTTAAGAATTCAATAATTATTCAGTCTTGATTTAAGTTAAAATAATTTATGACATCAGACAATTAGATTTAGTATTTTTTAATTGAGAGAAAATTTGCATTCGCACCTTTTTCTTCAGTAAATGTGCCACACAACCTCAAAATATTTTTCATCAAGATTTAATGAAATATTGGCAGTCGATAACTTGAACAAGGGGAGATAAATGAGTTGGATAGTTAAAAAGCAATCAAACTATGGCTCTGTTTAGTAATTAACTTAATTTAAAATGGATTATTTCTAGAAAAAAATGAATACAATAATCTGCATTTCAAGTTTTATTTATATTTTCTCTCTCAACTTCAGAATTTAAATATCAATAATAATGTAGTTCAATATCCCAAATTTAGGTATTTATTGCTCCTTTCTTTTGCGCATTAATTAAATTTTTAATAACTATTATTTATTAGGGAGGGAAAATCTTTATAATGCAGTAATACAAATTCTTTGTCTTTCGCACCCCTTAAAAAGATGTATTATAATCGGCAAGAAATCATTGTGCATAGAAGAAGAAATAAAAGACAAAAACAATAGTGCACGCAGTCCTTTATTAAAGAAGTAATGCGTAGCTCTGCTCTTAACTACAGAATAATTTACTTGCAGCAAATATCATTCCTGCTTTTGCAGTGCATCTAAAATAATCATACATGTGTGTATGTATTTATAATCTTTTCAATATTTATATATATATATATTTATATAGTCAACTCTAATCAATGCTAACTCTTTAAGTACAAACACAACACTCTTCCGCAACAATAATAAATATTTGTCATACACTTGTCAAAATATATTCTTATCAAAAGCTAGAGAACAAAGACTTAAAAAATGTCAAACAGCTTCAAATAAATAATGTGTAGCACAAAACAAATAATATCACAATTTTAATCACATTAATGCTAATTAATATTTACAGGAAAATTATTATTTTGTAATTAGCTATGAGATACTCTAATCTGGCCAAAATAAAAAAGCAAAGATTTTTTTTTCATTCTCCCAGAATGTGTGTGTGTGGGGGGATTACTTTTATTAAAGAAACTACATAAAATAATATTTATTCAAAGAAAGAAGAAATACACCTTAAACTAAAAAATTAAATTAGTTTGATGTTATCACTGTTTACGTATGCAGAAATGATATTCTATCATATAAAGAAACTTCAAAAACACTAGAAAATGGCAGAACATAAATAAACAAAGCCATTTAGTTTATTTATGCTCTGCTACTTGCTAGTGCTGCAAATAGTGGAAAGCAATTGAAAATGCTTTTCAAATTGAAGCTAAGCAATGCCTTGAATTGAAAAGATTAAATAAAACTGATTAAAATAGATAAATAAGCTAAGTGCTTTAGTTTATTTATCTATTTTAATTGCATAATTTTTTAACATTACCAATCAATAACATTAATTATCCATAATATTAATTTAAAAGATTTAATTAATAAAAATAAAAAAAACTAATGATGAATACTTTGAAAAATAATACATTCATCCTCCCCAACGTATAGAAAGAGGGGAAAAAAAAAGAGTTTGGTAACTGCAATTACATATAAAAATCTTATTTCATCAACATCACCTGTAAGCATCAGTTAGCATTACTTATGATTTTAAACAAGTTGTAGTGTTTTAAATAAATAAATATAAATAAATAATAAAGCTTTGAAAATAACTAACATAAGTTATTAAAGAAGTAATGATTATCTTTTATTTATTTTGGCAAAGAAACATGTTTCAATTCAATAAAATCTTTCATAAACATTGTAGTATATTAAATAAATAAATAAAAATAAACCTTTTAAAATAACTAACATAAGTTTTTTAAGAAGTAACGATTAGCTCATTTTATTTATTTTGGCAAGCAACATATTCCGATTCAATAAAATCTTTAACAAAATAACAGAATTTAGAAATATTTAAGAAAATTATACAAGAAACCTAACAAAAGAGCATGTTTGACATTTTTTAAAAAATAAACATCTAGCCACAAGTTTCCACCTGGATAAACCATAATAAACAAGGAGGAAACCATATGAGAAGTAATGATCATACAATTGATTTAGTGATACTGCATTAGAAGTCTTTGCATGCAAAGAAAACAAAGGATAAATAGTGAAAAATTTAAGTAGTTTCATGCAAGTTATTTTTTTGTTATATATCTATACATTATAAATATAATAATTGGTAAAATATTGTGTTTGTTGGACTTTAAAACAGACTGGTACCATGTCTGTACCAGGAAACAAAAAGAAAAGCAATGTCTCGGATTGAAGATTAAATAAATGGTTTTGATTTATTCAGTTACATTTTCTTTAACATTTCAGGTAAAGCATGGGCTGTCTTAGATTTCTTCACTGGCTAGCAGATTTTGTATGCTCTATACCCTTTTCTGAAAAATGAGTGTATGTTTTTGTTTTTGATAGCTGGACGTATGAGAGAGGACATGGTGAACAAATCCCAACCATCTGTTATGAATAAGATTTCTTTCTCCCAATCAACTGACAGAAAGAGAAGAAAAGAGATCAAATGAAAAGAGGGAACGCACACACTGATAAATCCTGGCCTGTAGTCCTGATTATTTTCTAGTACAGAAGTTTAAAAAACCAATCTTGGAAAATCAAGAAGTTATTTATTTTTATAAATTCCTAGTTTAAATAATGTGTGTTTACCACCCTTAGTTATTATTGAAGCAGTGGATGGAGTTCAATAAAGGTACTTTTTGTCCAACAATATGTGCCTGCAGCATTGAACAAGTATATTCTTGATTTTAGTCAGGATTTATTCTCATCAATAATAAGCTCAGCTACAATTGTCTACATAAGGTATGTTTAAGAGTTACTCTATAAATTAAAATGTATTCACATTTTCAAATTTCTAATTAGTGGCAGAGAAATAAAACAAACTTTGAGCAACTTACAGAAAATGAAATAATTAAATCCTAATTCGAATATTTGTCTCCAAAAATTGTTCCTTTAACAAGTTAAGAATTCATTATCTTCCTGTGTATTAGAAATATCAAGTTCTAAATTTACATCTGGTGGCATCGTCCAGGTAATGTAGTAGCTAACACACAATTCTACTTAGGTGTGCTTGATTCCCTGGATGGGTTTGGGTATTAGTGACGTCCTTATTAAGGGTAATGATGTCCGACCATTCACAAATCGCCAAGTTTCGCAACAAACAGACAAGGCTTGATGTGCCAGAAACACCATACCATTGGAGTAAAGAAAATTTGGTGGCTATAAAACTTTGTCAATAATTTCATTTTAAGTTATTTGGCAGTTATCAGTGACCCCTCTTTTTCATGCAATGTCTTACAGCAGTTTCCTCATTATGATGCTTATGAAGTGAAAATCTTCATAAATTGCAGTTTTGCAAGTTATGAGTGGCAGATTTCATTATTTATGATTAAAGCAATGAGTGACATGATTCTAAGTCTTTTACCCTGTCACCAACTACCAACCTGATTAAAACATTTATTACAGCCCTCAAGTAGATTTAACTACAATTTTCTCAAATGTATTACGTTAAAACTAATATACAGATGAAAAGAAAACACAATGGCAAAGTCTATCTGAGGCAGCATCACTAATTCGCTTACTTGGAGTATAAAATTATAAGCATTCCTGAATACGTTCATAAACAGACCAACATCACTTCTGACTGCATCACAAATGAACTCAAAATACTGTTAATTTATCTAATCACAACCGGCTATTTTACAAAATACCTATTCATATAAGATCCACTAAATTGATTAAACACATTTTCCGTTCAACAAAACTATATTCATACATAAAATTCACACACATACACACAAGGAAATAATGACCAACAAGCAAATACGCTCATGCACACTCAAAAGAAATGAATTTGTTTATCTCTAAATTATACAAAAAGAAAAACTGATGTAAATTTTAAATGGCATTTACATTTAATTAAACCTTAATTTCTACTGAACAAGTCAACATTGATTTTACTTCAATACTGATTTGCAAATTAAATTCTTTAACACTAATTAAGCTACATTAAAATATCATGAAACACATAACCAAAGTAATAAAGGACAAAATTCCTATACAGGAAAGACAAGAAAAATAAAAGTTTTAAAATCATGTTTAGTATTTACAAAGTTATAGTCTCCTTTTAAAACGAGATCCCTAAAAATAAGTTAAAAAACAAATGCATATAAATATACTAAAAGAATTAGAATTGTGCTAAAACAGAGAACACAGAATTGGACTGAAGAATTTATAGTTAACACAAAAATATCACCCAAAGAAAAATGGTTAATCACTTATAAATTAAAAGTGTAAGTTAAAAATTAGACATCTAATGTATTCGGAAGTATCACAATCAAATATTCCAAGCTTTAGATCTGATAAAGAACACCACAAAACATATTAATACAAAACTTGGTCTTTTTTTTTTTTTTTAGTTCATGGGTGCTATATTTATAATTACTGCACTTAATACTTTTTTACTTAGTGGACTTATTGTCTAAATATAAAATTTTCAAACATGCACCATAAATTTAACACCCAGAATTCTGTTCATAAAAGAAAAATTCGAGAGAGGAAAATTACATATATATATAAATATATATATATGATTGCTCAGTTGCAATATAATTTTAATACCTGTGTTACAGAAATTAATATTGTAAAAATATTTTTTTTTAATTTATTTTTTGCTTGATTGTCCTACTATTTCAATTGTAATTATTTGAAACAGTGATTTATTTAATTAAAATTTACAATTACATAATATTAAAAAAAATTACAAGTAAATTATGAAATACAAATTAAATTTTCATAAACAAAAAATGTAAATCTTGGCAAAATAATAATAAAAATAGAGAAAGACACATATTTTTCTCTTACAAACTCTGCAGAAATACATTTAACATAGTAACAATAATTTTTTTCATCAAGTAAAGAAAAAAAATGAAGAACCTGACTCAAATATTTCATTAATAAATACAATTGTTTGATAACACATTTTACAAATTACTAATGAAAATTTTCATCAAGAACCCAGCATACCATACATTTTTGCAAGTTAAGGAAATACTTTCCAGTTTAATATATTGAATAACAATAAAATCTTGTTACAACAAACTTCTCTATTATGAATATTTCAGATTAACAAATAAATACTTCGATTAAAAGAAATTTGTTAGTACTTATTCTATCAATAGGAAATTATAGTATAACAAATTTTCCAGAATAACAAACTTCAACTGCAATCTCTTGAAGTTCACTATACAAGAATTGTACAATACTTTCATAACATTCTCTAATTAATAGTTCTAATGTTGATGTATTTATACATGCATATATTGCTCAAATTTGGAAGAAAATTTTTGAGTCAATATTTTTATTTGAGCAAAATGTTTTCCGCCTTCTTCTTTTATAGCTTTATGATTAAAATAAATAGTAGTCAAATAAGTGCACTCAAACAGATAGATCATTTTGGCAACTAAGACAAAATAATTAGATGCTACGGGTATCTGATTTTCACATTTCTATGACTGGCTAGGTATACAAGCCCTATGACATCCAGTGAAAATGTTACGCACAAAATCTTGCATTCATTCGACATTGCCGAACGTATTTATTGCCTTTTTCTTCATGAATGAATACAACTTACTGTAAAGTGAATCTCTTTCCATAAAACTACCACTGGTTTGGAGCCTGAACATTCAAACAACATTGGTAAGTAGTCTCACGATCATGAAAACAGTTTGAAATGAAACGAGTATAGTGGTCTTTTCTTTACTTGCAGAGATGTATAGTAAAATTTCATAGTTAATTATTCACTTATTACAAATATTTTAATGCATATTGATGGAAGATAAACTGACAGCTACAAATATTGACCTTATAGCACAAAAGATTTAACTTCATTTACATGTAAACAGATTGTTAAAAATAAAAAAATAATAACTAAGTGTTGTATTAAACTATACACGGGCATCTCCTAAAGGAGCAGTTTATACACTGTGCATGAAAAATAAGTTTTAATTTATTAGATTTACTTACTAGGAAAGCATATACCACTAGTAAAAAAAGTTCCATTTGGTAGAGTTCATCTCTATGGCTGAAACTCCTCAACAGAGTATGCTTGATACCTTTTAGTAAGTATTATGTATAGGGGGTCACCAATTTTCCAAATTGGATCTTTGAAAAACAAAGTATTTCATATAATTCATAAATGAACTTCATTTGTTTTTCAATAAGAAATTTAATGTTATATTCAAGGAGGGAGGGGGGGGGGATTTATCATCATCATTGAAAAGAAAATTAGCAAATTTAAGCTGAAAATAATACATAATTTTATTTGAAATAATAAGAATGTATGTTCTGCACTCTCTCAGATAGGGTCAGGTCAGAGAAAATGGTAGGAAAATCAAGTATTTTTTTTTTTTTAAGGTCTTAAAAGCCAGCTGTTAAATTTATGTTAGTTAAACTATTGATGCATATCACATACATCTGACTTATATAGATTGGAAACAGCCTTATTTTTCAATGTAATCAAAATACTTTTTTACAGTATCATTTTTAATTATTCAAATACTGATACTGCCATTTTCCATCACTTAGGAAGAAAATAGGGGGTAGTACATATGTAACTGTATATTTTAATAAAAATACACATCAATTCTATGAATGAAATAAAAAGCACTCAATTTAATGTATTCTCAAGCTTACCAAAAGAAAAAATGCACAGAAAAGGATTATTTTCAAAATTATTTAGCTCAAAAAAAAGATGTCCATGATTATCAAATTCAGGTTCACTCAGTGTGGGGCAAATGTTACTTAGTTCTACCAAATTAATTTCTGACAATAAACAGTAAATTAAGGTGTCCATTTTAATGATTACAACTGTTGTTTCAGGAGTATTTACTGAAGGAGAAATAGAAATGTCACTAACATACAGAACTTCATTAAGTCAACCATACCACCATTTTATCCCACCTCAGAAAAGAAAAAGAAAAACTAAAAAAAAAAAAAAATAGTATTATATTTTTTATATAATCCAGTTCTCTAGGAGTCTCTCTACTAATATGCATCAAAATATAAATGCTTTATCTAATTAAAAGAAATATAGAAGGAAGTTTTTGAGTATTACTTGTTAAAGGTGTTTAGAGGAAAAACAAGAAGGTTTGCACACATTAGTGTTGTTGAAAGAGCCTAAAACTTCATTAGAAATACTTATGACGTTCTTAAAATACATCTCCATAGAAAAAAAATAATAAAACATCCAAATTTCTATGGTGAAAAAGGTATTTTTCAATACAACCCCCATTTTCCCCCACCTAACCTTATGCAATCTTAGATACAATGTTTACAGTGCAATATTTAAGTAACATTGTTTAAATCTTTTATATTAAGAGCATTTCCTTGAGATGTTAGTGATATTAAATAATTAATAAGTTGTTCATAGTAGTTTTATAAAGATCATGTCAAAATTGAGTTTTTAAGGACAAGTATTTTATACATATTATTCAATACAACATTTTATAATAAGTAACTCATTAAATGACAATAGCATAGCTTATAACTTTAATTATCTTTTTTGTGACTGGTGTTTTTTTTCCCTCTCCCACCCGACTTTTAATGAATTTCGAGATTTTGGATACCATGAAAATGAATAAAATTGTACAAATGAAATTTAAAAAAAAAAAGGGAAACCAAAATTTCAAGTAAAAGGCATCGTAGAAAATTGTTTTGTTCCAGTTGAATAATTTATCACAAGGAAAATTTCCTTATTCTATGTAAGGAAATAATTAAAATTTTATGCAGTTATTTAATAAAGATTATAAAAAAAATTTAATAAAACAATAACCTTAAACGTATTTAATTGTTTTTAATTAAAAATGAAATAACATCAAACATTAAAAGTTAGTTGAAATGATTGCTTTACATCATACTGTAATTCAAAACAATTAAGAGAATGCAGTATATACTTTAGTTTACTTCGTAAATTAGTTTATTTAGCACTGATTTGCATTAATTGAAGTAACATTTTCATTGAAATATTCACATTTTGAAAGTGAGCTAAAACTGGAATCAAGCATACTGTTTTTCCCATCTGCAAAAGTAACAATAACTAATGTTCAGAATAGAGCATACATAAATGTATCAATTATAGAATTCATGACAGAGAAACAGTCTCTTCTACATAAAAACAATTTTCAATGTTATTAAACCCCTAGTTTCATGTCCCAATAAAAAATTGCTATAGGGAGATAACCAAAAATATGTTATTTAAAAGCAGTAGAGCAAACCATGAAATAACTATAAAATGTACTGAGTTATAATTTAAACATGAAAAACTATTACTACAGTATAAAGCTTTTTAAATGTTTTGTACATGCTAATTTTGAAATTTTATCATCAGAATGTTATTTATAGACTACCAGTTTCATATTCAATTCTAGTTCTATTTTATAAACTGACAGTAAGGGGGGGGGGATATTCATTAATTCTTTTTTCCTTGTTTAATAAATTAAGATACGTGCACGTGAGAAGCATAAAAAAAAAAAAAATGTTACGCTATAGTGGTTTGTATATTTTAGTGAAGTTAAGTTAAATAATTATAATTCTTGAAATGTGTTAGCAGGCAATTTTAAATTGATTAAAAAAATCATCAATACCTTTAGAACTTCCAATAATATATATTAAAGTAAAATAAATAAATATTTCAGTACTGGAATATAATCATTTTTAACTTAAAATTTTGTTTCAACAATATATTGTAACAGCAGAATGTTTTCTCAATATATATATATGCATATATTTATTTGTACAAGGACAATTATAATTTACAGAAATATTTACAAGGTTAAAGATAAAATATTTATAAATACGTCCACGATGAACAGTTTCTTTTTAAGTCAGAAGTCACATTCATGCAAAATAAAATACAAAAATGCATGTGGATGGAGTAGTACTTTAAAAAATAAATAAAAGTATTTTATGAGGCACAAACATATTTTACAGATACAGATAATCGTTGATTTTATACAGAATTATATAAGATATATTACTTCTAGCTTGCTGTATTTTCATAAGGGATATGAAAATGTCTGAAAATGCAACAGATATATTTGTCAACTTTGCATTTGCATATTAAGATATCTGAAGGAATAAAGCATCTGCTACCTAAAGATATCAAGGAATAAGTTAAATAGTATTAGAAATGTGTTTCCACTTCTGAAAAATGAAATATCAATTAAATAGATATACATAAATCAAAACAAAAAGAGTTTTTAAGGTTTTATTGAAACAAATTCCTTTTGGCACTTTAAAAACATACATGTACATTATACATAATGAAATAATTATCAAAAGAATAACAGGGAAACCTCCAGCATTTCTTAGTTTTCTGAAGATTCAAAGAACAAGTCACAAAACAATCAGAAAGCTTAATGTCCTCAAAACCATAAACATCAAATTATATGATGAAACTAACATAAGTATCTGAGAGCTAATTTCTTGTTTTATAACTTGCAAAAGTAGTGCATGCTAATAGTAAGAAATTATTCCATAAATTAAGATAAACAAGAGAATAATTTCTAATTAATTCAATGAAGAGTTAAGTTACGTGATGAAGTTGCATCACAGTACATAAATATCTTTTTTTTTTTTTTTTTTTTTTTTCATGGTAGCTAATTTTAGCAGTCAGCAGTCTCTTTATCAATACATTTTACATGATACAATTGGATTAACATATCAGATTTAGTAAGATATTCAATTACATTTTAAACATTTATTTTGGAAAATGCCATCATTAAAAACACTAACTTTCAGTTTAGAATATCTTTAAAATGTCTTACTTATCAAAATTATTTTTAAATTCTCTGAACACGATTTTTTTCATAAATAATCCAAATCATAATTGAATAAATGAAAAACTAATTTTTTATTTTAAATTTGTTTATGCAGCATAGATGAAGCAAAAGATAAAAATATCTCAATAAACAATTGATGTAAAATAAAAAATAGCTCTTATCTCTATTCTATCAGTTTATAAACCAAAGGAAATGGGTGTTAAGTACTTTCATAAATTTGTGCAAAACTCATTCTGTAATTCCTAAAAACATCTGATAATGTATACATTTGTTACAGAATTAAGTAGGCACTGATATGGCTATATTTCTTTATTCTACTGTAATTGTATAATAGCCCTGAGCAACATTTAAAATTTAATTTCTAAATACTATTTATTTCCAATCAATTTAGTATATAGAGTTAGATAAAAGTTTACTCATTAGATCAGTGATGGGGAACCCCCAATACTTGTATTATAAGTGACATGAAAACTCATTTTAAATGACACACACCATGCCTTTTCCAGAGCTGTTAATAAAGACAAAACATTTCATAATTCAAATATGTTTTTCTTGAAAAAATAACATTGTGTAATGCAATTTCTTTAAAAATGCTGAAAGTCAAAGTGTATTATAAACAGAAATTTAAAATAACAGGAATATGTGCATAGCTCTTTTTTTTTTTTTTTTTTTTTTTAAACAAATAAATAAATAAATCTATCTGTCCATTTCTTTACAATGTTGTTTTTATATTCTCATGTTATTTGATTATCACTGTTTTCATTATTTTTTTCGCTTTAAATGTAAATTTAAAAAAGGATTACTTTTCCTTAAAAAAAAAGGGGGGGGGGAGCAAATACAAAAAAAGTCCTAATTATTTGTACAACACAGCTTAAGAATTAAGCTATGGTTTTTTTCCAAATTGTGACATGCTAATCTTAAAAGGTTCACCATCACTTCAACAGATGAATAACTATTAAATAAGTAACTAAAAAACCATCAAGGCAGAAGATATTGATAATTTATTTGAAGCTCTACAACTACCAAGGTGCCTATTTTTAAGAAATCAACATATTTGACACCAACAAGTTTTCAGCATTACCATATCCCTTTGATATAACAGTTCAGCCTAAAGTCATTCAACGAGGACTTAATATATCACTTGCAGAGCTGTCCCTTTTATGAAGTCTCCTAACTGGCCTAGGGACATGGACAGCAGAACTTTCTTCATCCATCTCCAAAGGCTGGGTATCTTCAGGACTATCTTTATTGCCATCCACAGGTAAATCTCCCCAACCCAATGTGGAAAGACGATCTAACGATATAATGGAAGACACAATTTCACCAACTGTAAGTGTCGGTGGCTGTTCGATATCCTTCTTGTGTTTCCATGATATCAGCATCCAATCGAGGAAGAACAGCAGTCCTGAAGCAACTTTAAGTCCAGAACAGACCCCTATATATCTACAAATAAAAACAGAATTAATACATAATATTTTAGAAATACATAGAGAGAGAATTTGTTTTAAACAAATTTCAGAATTGCATATTTAGAATGAAATGCAAATATTGAGACAACATATTAGTCTTACAGATATGAAATGATAGTGCCCATTTTCATTATATATGTTCTGCATCTATTCTATTACTATCACAATGCTGCTATGATAAAAATTTTGAGATACTTTTAAAGTGCAAAGTTTCATTAAATGAAAAAATTTACAACACAACAGAAGAAAAACAATTGGAATAAGACTAGTAGTTATTGTATTACTTCCATCTACTAAGTAAGGTTGCATTGTGAAAAAAATTATTACCACTGGTCTTATATTTTATAAAGTACTAATATTAACTTAATTGATGTAATTAAGTCATCTCTGTACACGCATTATAATAATTTTTCAAATGTTGAACTTAAGCCTTTTTTGGTTATTGAGACATTTTACTTTAACAATTTGAGTAGCTCAGTCAAAAATCTACATTCAAAGGAGGAAAGCAATTTGTCCAACCAAAATTTTATTATAAAGTAAATAAAAAACACACATAAGGTGTTAAAGGTAAGAAGATACGTACGTTTCGGCCTTCCTCAGTCCAAGCCCTTCGTCACCTGCTCTTGCCTTTCGCCCCATTGTTTCTAACATTGGTTCTGCTTCTTATAACCTTGCACGTTTCCTCTCACATACTCTTTCACCTTTGACTGCCAATAATACCCACACTGTTAAAAACTCTTATGATTTTGTTAACAAAGTTAAACTTCTTTCTCCTACTAATTGTAAAATGCTTTCTCTTGATGTTAAATCTTTATTTACTAATGCTCCTATCCAATGTGCGATTGTCTGTTTGGAAAGGCGTTTACGCGAGTTTCATTATTCTTCTATTAAGGAATTTATAGCTTTAATAAGCGTTTGTATTAAACAAACTGCTTTCATTTTTAATGGTTCTTTCTATAAACAAACCGAGGGTCTTGCTATGGGTAATTCTCTCTCACATCTCTTGTGTGATATTTATATGCATTATTTTGAAGAGAAGCTCTTCAAGGTCTTTAATTTTCCGTGCTGGGTCAGATATGTTGACGATACTTTCGTTCTAGTGGATTCCAATTGTGATATTTCTAATTTACTTTTGATTGTTAATTCTGTTGATCCGTGTATCCAATTTACTCTAGAAGAGGAGTGCAACAATTCTTTACCTTTTTTGGATGTTCTTGTTTCTAGGAATCCTGACGGTTTCTCCACTTCTGTTTTCCGCAAACCCTTTTCTATATCTTTACCTCCTCATGCCCTATCTAATCATCCTTACCAGCAAAAACTTTCAGCTTTTTACACTTATGTGTTTCGTGCTATCAAAATTTGCTCTGATTCTTCATCTCTTAATAATGAGATTAGTTACTTAAAATCCTTAGCTGTTTCTCGTGGTTTTAGCCCCTCTATTATTGATAAAGCTGTTTCTAAATTTAATAAGCCTAATACTTCTACTAATACTATTAATTTTCACAACCTTTCTTTTCACCTTTATGCTACTAAATTTCTAAACTTCCCAAAAATTTCGGTTTCAAAGTCATTTTTAAACCTGTTAATAAACTTAAATTTTCTTCCCTTAAAGATCCTATTCCTACTGAGAACCTTTGGGGTGTTTATTATATTCCTTGTGGATCGCGTGATTTGGGCTATATTGGTCAGACCAGAAGAGCTCTCAAATTTAGGCTGAAAGAGCATGAGAGATATGTTTCTAAGCACGAACTTTCCAAATCTTCTATTGCCTCACATTGTTGGAATTCCAATCATCGTTTTTAGTTTTCTAAGGCTAAGATTTTGTGCACTCCTCAGTCTTTGTCCCATCTTGATTTTTTGGAAGATTTTTCCATTACCCAGCACTTAGATCGTCTTGTGAACAATGGTTCTTCCGTTCATTCTGCTTGGAAGCTGCTGTTGTAAGGTTCTATTCACTTTCTTCCTCTACTCCCCCCCCCCTTCCCCTTTTTTCTTTTTCTTTCGTTCCCTTTCCCCCCTCTATTCTTTTATTTTGTTTGCCCACCCCCTTTATTTATTTTTTTTTTTATGTGTGTGTATGTGTGTTACTGTCTTTCCTTTCCGTTTTTATGTATTTAAAAAAAATAAATAAAATCATTTTTATTTATTGTGCTGTCCTGTTCGTTGTTTAAAAAAAAAAAAAAAAATGTGTTATTTATATTATATTTGTTTTTTTGTTATTTGTTTGTTCTGTTTTCTTTTTGTTCTCTTTTTTGTGTGTGTGTTTGTATTCGTGTGTTCCTTTTTTTTTTTTATTTATTAATTTTTTTTCCTTTTTGTTTGTGCTTCTTTCCTTTCCTTTTTTCCCCCCTCTCCGTGGTTTTGTTCGACTTTTCTTTGCCCCTTGTAGCAACATGTTTGCTTGTTTATCTCTTTTCAGTTCCCTGTGTTCCTTGTGACAAAGGGCTTGGACTGAGGAAGGCCAAAACAATTTTTGGCCGAAACGTACGTATCTTCTTACCTATAATATCTTATGTGTGTTTTTTACAAAGTTTTTTATTTACTTTATCATTTAACACCAGTAATTTGAGTGTTTTTTTCCAAAATTTTATTAGTTTCTAAACTGCAAAAAGATATTTTAATTGTTTTTGGTGGTCAAAAGTTGAAACAGATTATAAAATCTTAGTTGAAAGATACTGAAACAAAGTTTGATTTGTGATGTTTAAGAGTCTATCTGAACTATAAGATAGCCCCAAACTATCAATGCCCTGTGATAATTTAGTTCAGATCAGTCCTCTGCATAGCTTACTTCTATTATGATAAAATCAAAGCAGACATGATGCATGTACAAATTGCTCAAAGAGAGTTAAAAATAGATCAATGTTAAATTTGTAAAGTATGGGCATAATCGTGGGAAACCCACCAAAAAAGGAAATATAAAGCACGCTTCTTAAAAGGATACACCAAGCTAAAGGATACACCAAGCTAAACAGATGTGCTGTAGCAAGGGCTTCTGATATAAGAGAAGATGTTAAGAAATTGGAGAAAGAACAAAAATATCAAAAAAATGCTAATGAAAAAGTGTTCTATGAGGGAGGAATAGCTTTCTAGCCAGAGAAAATAGCATTGTAGGATGAGTACAAAAACAGAGACAAAATTATCATACTGTGGCAATAAATATAAGAGACTATGCATTTAAGTGATCATGTGTCATCCAGAACAAGGCAAAGACTTTAAAACAATAAATTGGCACAATCATTTCATGAATAGTAATACAACATTCCTGGTAATATGACAAAGAAAAAAATATGCAGAAATTATTACAAGATTTTTACTGTAAAGTTTATTATTGATATGAGATAAAAATACAACTTTCCATTATCTAATATTGGAAACATAAATGATACACCATTGACCTTAGGCATGATAAACAATAGAATGGTGGAAACAAAAGGTTTAAAAATCTTCAAGTACAGACCATGAAAAGGACAGGTTTATAGTAATATTAACACATACCTGCCAACATATACAAATATTTATCAGGAGCAAGTTGTGATGCAATTTTTAAAGGGTTGTAACTTAATTATTCGTGATAAAAGTAACTAAAAGTTAACTGAATAATGTATCAATAATTAACTAAAATCAATAATTAACATACAAATATTAATCATAAATTGTAAGATATGTTTACACTGGACCCTTAAAAATGGAATTCATCTTATATATTTCAAATATTTAAAAAAAAAGAAAGTTCAATGTAATTAATATAAAGTACACTATTGGCCCAAAGTTAACAGTGCTTTTTGATTGATCATTGACCTTTAAAAAAAAACTGACTCGCACTGAATTCAAGGTTTAAATTTTCTAATTATCCTGATGAAAAATTTCAGAGTCGCATTATATTCAGGCTGCTAATATGGTAAATAATGAGCATTTAAGTCACTCTTACCTTTAAACCTGTACAGCAACGGATAATTTTTTCTCATAGGATAAGCATGTTCTTTCAGATTTTGCATGCATTTCTCTCTAATATATATAACAAAATTAAACATTCTCTCAAAATTCAAAATCTCTATTAGCTTGCTTCAAAATTCTTTAGTGCGTATTAACTTTCGTTTTAAACAAAGGATTGTACCAGGATCCAACTCTAATTCAAATGCAATTAATATATCTCCCCTCTTTCTCACGGTCTTCTGTCACCACACCTCGCAAGAATTTCCTAAGGCTAGCAGACCCGGGCATATTAATAACCAATAAATGCACCTCTTTTGGCACATGTGATACTATATAGAACACATGATCTGAGGTTATATATTTTAAAACGCAGCTCGGAGAGGGGCTTTTTTGTGATTTCAGTCACCATGTAAATAGTGTGAAAACTAGATAAAAAATATGGAATCGTAAACCTGCAAGACCTCCTTTTGCTTGGCCCTATTACGAGTACAAGCAGCGGGCGGCTGGGGAAGGTTCTACACCAGGGTACCACCCAGCCGCTCCGCATTGCCTCCTGTCCAACGACGATGCTAGGACCCAACGCCAAGTATGGGTCTCAGCGAAGACTCAACAGCATCGCCTCCTGCAGTACACGAACAACAATATAATTCGCAGCGCCAACCATTACATTCTGTATTTATTTCATAAATATATATTTCTTTTTTAAGTTCAACTCCAATGTTCACTAATTTCCAGAAAAAATATCTTGTTATACGGAATGTACGGAGTTGCTCCGAAAGAACAAGAGCAGTTGGAGGTATGTTAACATGCATGTCAGATGTAATGAAGCTAAAACACATGGCCATTTTCAAGAGGAAAACTAATCCTAAAGTAAAATGCCTGGCAGGCATTTTAGTACAGTTTCATGGTGGTTGGATGAGACTGGTGAACAGCTCTCAGGGTGTCCACCATTGTTAGGAAGCAAAAAATAGTATCATTGGTAGACTCACCAACATAAAAAAAAGTTGCCAGTTTAGAAGCCATTTTCTTAATTTTAGTTGCCAAAATAATAGCATTTTTGCATGATTTTGTTGTTAAGAAAAATAAACATATGCCATTTAGCTACATTTAAGAAGGAATGGATAAAATAAAACTTCATGCATTATATAACGAAGCATATAATATTTTTTTAATCAGTTTAAAACACCTACAAGCACATACATTATTAAAAAGAGAATCAGTTTGACAATTTAAATTTTAAAAAATGATCATGAATTGGCAGATTTCAGATAACTTGAATGTGGATTCAACTGTGCTCTGCTTATAAGAGTTAAGTACCATCTGATTAAGTTTAATTAAGTAAGACATAGTTTTCACATCATAATGACTGTTTGGATAAATCACAGGAAAACAAAAGTGTTTGAAAATTAGGGAAAAAGAGAGTGTGACTTGAAGATTCTATGATTATTAAAAAAATGGATTAGAATGTTTGATGAACGATCAATGGCAGTTCGTTTTTAATTCTGGAAAGCCTACATGAGGGGCATTTGCCTATAAGGAGAGAGAGAGAGGGGGGGGGGGAGAATTGGTCAGAGGACTTTTTAAAGGGTTTTAACGTTTATTCGTGTAAATTTTGAAAAACAAATCGAAAAATTGACAGAAGCCAAAAACTTGAAAACAACATGAAAATGACATTTTTTGTTCAAAAAAGTTGCCCAAGTCACCTTGTCTTTGGGAAGTGAATTAGTAGCAAAAGTCGCCGGTGGACACCCTGAGCTTTGGATTGAAAATGTGTGGCAAAGGCGAGCAGGATCTCTATGAAATCAACAGTTTTTTTTTTATGTGGGATATGTTACAAAGTTATTTAATTGAAAATATTAAAAATTCCATAGCATGGAACTATATTAAGATTGCTGTTAAAGTCTAGGGGGTGCACCTTTGAATAAACCTTTCAAACATCAAATGCATGAACAATGGATTAACTGGATGATGAGTGGCTAATTTGTATGAAAAAGGCGGAGGCATGCAAGCAACATCCCTTGAAGTGCAGTGTGATTTCATGATCATGGTAAGTGAAAGGGGGAACAGTGATAAAAATCCATCGAAAAGAGTGGTATTTCTTATGCTTTGGGTGAAACAGAGAACAATTATTTATGGGATAGTGATGACAAAGCAAAAATCAACTTTCTAGATACAGAATGGGACCCATAGGAAGAGCTTCTCAACAAAGAAAGTGAGGATGCACATGAGGAAGAACTACTTGCTTCAGATGATGGATGTGAGGATTTTACATGATTTTAAATACATTTTTAAGTGTTTTGTTTTGTTTTACATGGAAATTTCAATCTAATTTTTTTGTAATTGTCTTATAAAATGACCTCAAATTTTGAGGGACTTTTTTTACATTTCAACTATCGCAAGCAACTAAAGCTGAAATTTTTTCGGGGATGGCACTATATACACTCATTACGTGGCATTATACTCATGTATATACAATGCATACCTTATATCCTAGCGTATAACACACATCAATAAATTAAAGATATGTCAAGAAATTTATTTTATATTTTGTGTTATGCATTTTATATTCGGTGTATAAGACACACACGAAAAAATGGAGTAATTTTTTTAGTTGAAAGTGTGTGATATGCTGAGATATATGGTATATAATTTATATAATTTTTTTTTTTGGGGGGGGGGAAGTGCAGGGCTCATCGGGCCTCCCTCCGTGGCTTTCCACTGCTGCTTTATCAGAAGAAATGTATGATAGCTCTTTACAACAGTTCTCAGCAGCTCTGAGCTATTTATTATGTTTTGAATTCATGATACAAGTAACAAGTCAGCCTTTCTGTTCTCAGTCTGTATTAAGTTTAATGTGTTAGCAATGTGTAGTAATTACAGATAATAGAATAAGAAAGAACTTTTACTAACTTTATTCTGAAGTGTTCAATATTATACATGAGGCAGAATCCCCCAGGTCTACCACAATGAGCTTTCCATAAAATACATGTGGAATCAATAACATTACCAAACATAATAGGAGATGGTATATAACCTGTATTAAAAATAAAATAAAAATAATTAGCTACTAAAAAAATTAACTTCACAGACAGAAATAAGTCTTTAATAATATAGTAAACATAATATTATTAGCAGCAGCTTAAAAAAAAGATCATGATTAAAGAACATAAAATAAAATGTAACACAGTCGCATAAAAATAACAAATACAATTATTTCATCTTTAAAATGTGAGTTTCTTTTAAGTGTTTTTTTTTTGTTATACCATTAATACAGGAACGTAAACAATATTTCCGATCTTTTATTTTCTACGGTTCATAGTAGTAGGAAACTGGGTTTTGAGGTAAGGGGGTCAAAAAACATGGCACCAATGGACTTTTAAGGTAAGTCAAGCGAACGCTACAATATTAGGGAAGTTGGAGACAAGGGAAGTTGTGATTTAGAAAAAGAATGAAGACGAAAATTGCTCCCTGCCTCTGTAAATAAATTCTGAAGACAGAATAATCAGAGTTTTTTGTTAATTATTGGATTTCCAGAGCAAATTAAAAATATCAGAGAAATTACAAGTTTACCGATAGTAAAATTACATTATTTCTGGGATTACCATGAGAGAAATCGAATATACTGAATGCACATATTTTTCAAATGATCCCCTCTCTCTCATTCTGCACAGTGCTTATAATTAAACTTCTCCTATAAACAGCAGTCTACAGCTGAAAAAATGAGAAGACCGCCTCCAAAGTTTGCACATGGACACTACATGAGATGTGCTTAAGTTTTTTTTAGTTCAGAAAATGTCTGATAAGCAGCACGTAGAAGCATGAAATCAACTCTAAATATTAGCTTAACTAGTTATAATTGTGCTGAAAAACTACTGAACAAATAGTGAAATAGTGTGTTTATTTTGAATGATCCATTTCCAGTGTTAAATTTGCTGTTTTTTCAGTTAAAAAATATATATCCCTTGTTTTATGCATCATTTTATCAAGAATGTTCAAATGCAATTTTCCATCCTGTCCAATGGATATTATACGTAGAATTTTAGTAATACATAGCTGGATATCCGGTAGTTATGATTCGGATATCTGACAGTATTTCAGATATTGAAAAATCAGTTGGATAGGCTGAATACTGGATATTCGTTACATCCCTACAAAAAATTTCACAGTTTTTGAGATTCCGCCAATGATGAAATTAATTTCAGTCATATGAGTAAGAAAAGTATTTGTGCAGAGAATGGATACACAGCTAGTATGTATACAAACAGTGAAATACAATTAATAAAAAATTGGTTAACACAAAATGATGTAGTGGTCCAGCGATCATACTATGCAATTTATTACGAATTTTTAAACATGAAAAAATATTTTGGTACCCTCAGTTTTGTATTAAACATTTTTCACTATATTTGGGTAACTTAAGTAAATCAGTACATCATAAAATTAAAAAGCTACAGCTTTTAAAACATAAAAAGTAAATAAGTTAGCTTTTACAACATACAAGTAAAAAAGTCAGAAACTATAAAATATTATTTTTAATGAGACATACCAAACAAACGAAATATTACGAACTGCATTCCTAAGGCAAATGCTCTTTCCTCTTCGTCAACAGACCTACATGCAAGCAAAAATTAAAATATAATAATATACAATTAACACAACTATTTGAAACTATAGAAAAATTTAAAGCTTATATAGTAATTAACTAGTTATTGAACTTATATTTAAGCTGAATAACAATGTATTATGTGAAAAAATTTTACTCCCGTTTTGGGTATTTTCCTGAGAACAAATAAAACTTTACCATATATTTTGCTAAAAGCTGTTCAATGTTCGATAAAATTCATAATGGATACATATCATGCACAACAAAATTTTTTTTTTCTGCTTCAACCATTTTCATGTAATGCAAAAACAAAAATTTCAGAAAAATGATTTTAGGTTTAATTAAGTAACCTTTTAGTACAACCAAATTTTATTTCCTTAGTGTTGTAGAAGAGCAAAGATTAAATTGTTGATATAATGAAATTTGTGTTTCACGATTATTCAGTAAATAATCCGATAATTTTCAAAGTTGTTATCAATACAGTGATTCATGATAAATCAAATATCCAGTTGTGTCGAAGCTTTTCCCGCAGTCCCGGTCCGATCCAACTCAGGAATTCGGCTTATCATGAAATCACTGTATTTACTTTGTTTCGGTCAAATACCATTTTCAACCAGCTTATATATTAACATAAACAACAGTGCAGAAATTGACTTTTGTTTTGAAGAAATATCCATGGTTTAAATTAATTTTTGTATTTATGTGTCTCATTTATTTTTATTACAAACTTTTATCTGTATACTTTTTAATCCTTGGAATGTACTTTTAGCTATGTTCACAGGCCAAGACAGCATTTAAGCATTTGAATTTTTTTAAATAATTACCCAAACTTATTAAAAAATAGTGGAATAATTATGACGATGAACTTAAAAATATTTAACTATGTTAGAAAATGCAAAAACATAACAGAAGCTGCTAAATATATTACAAAAGGACTTTTTAATATGAATTAGCTTGCCTGAAAAATTTTCCCTCTGCAATAACACTAAATAACTTTAGACACAGAAGGGTCAAATCTGTTTATTAAAAATTTTTATATGCTGTTTGTTTTACAGTTGTTACTGTCTTCACAAACGTTACTGTCTTACAGCTGTTACTTATGATTGTAAGTCTCAACTTACTGATCTGCTGACCTATAATCAAACTACAAGCAATATAAAGCATTATGAAGGATGTTTCGAAAAAACGTTAAAATTATAGGAAATTCAGCTGCTCACAATTACTCTACCTGACTATATATGTATATATTTGAAGATGAAGGTTAGAAAACATTTATAAAGTATACTTTGAGATACACCACAATGTTTATTTTCAGAAAATATTACATTTCTAAATAAATTAATAAACATACATCATTAAAAGAAAAGTATTATTAATGTATTAAATCATATGTAGGCCATATTTTACTTTTTTTTTTCTTTTAAACAAAACAAATTCTTAATTTTACAAAGCATAATTTTAAAATGCTTGTTTTAATGTGCTTTTAAAGTTCTTTAAGACATTCAGTATGTTTAAACTACAACTTAACTCACCTGAGAGTAATCATTAATAGAGGCATGTGTGTTATAGAAACAACAAGTGTCATAATGAACAACAGAATCATAAATGGAATTATAACATGACAAACACTAGGACAAGGCCCATTAGTAGCAAGAGGAAATGCCAATACTTCATGAGCTCTAGTTGTATTAGCTAATATACAGGCACAGTTGGAGTAACTCTGAAAAAAGAAAAAAAAAAAAGAGTTTAAAAAACTACTTTAAAACACAAAACAATTAGTTATATATATATATTACTTGCATTATTCCTGATTTTTTTTAATATTTGATTTCATTAAGATTACTGCTTTTTTTATTTTTTTACAAATTTAACAGTAACTAATCATGATCATTTTAAAAAGTTGCCAGCAATTATAATCTATACCAATTCTTTGAATTGATTGCAGATAACACTGTAATCACTCAATTTTTGGTACAGACTTTTTGAGCAGAAAATCAAGCACACTATCAAAATAAAGATTTAAAGCCTCATATTACTCAGAAAAATTATTTCACTCATAGCATTTATAATTTTTTTTATAATTTGTCTCAGTTTTTCTCTATTGTCCAGTTTATATGCCTCGCAAAATGCATAATATGACTTTTTTGTAATTTGGATATTTTTTCCATCAATGTTCTTAGTTGAAATTTAAAAATCAGGCTTTTCAAACACTAATGTGTTTAATACTCAGATGTTAGCAGAAAAAATTTCAAATAATTTCAGAAAAGGAACATTGTTTATTGTGTCAGGAGCCAGATAATAGAGGGAAAACCGAGAAAAAATATGAGCAACTGCATATTATGAGTGAAACATTTTTCCCCAGAGTATAAGATGAATTTTTGCAGTTTTTATCTTCAAAAGAATAAGCATACTTATTAAAACTAGAAAACCTTGAATTAAATAAGGGAATATTTAATCAGGGTGACTACCACATAAAGTAAACTTGATTTCTTGACCTTTTCTTGACCATAGCAAATACAAAATCCTAATATCAAAAATACATTGTGCCCGGGATGCAGAATATGTGCAATCCGGCAATCTAGGATCGGGGGAAATTTTGCCGAAAAATATACAACTGATTTCAATTATAACAATGAATTACAAAATTCTTCGAGTTTTTCTTTCCCCTTATCATTTTTAAAGCAATTTTTTTTTTTCAACATTTTCACCAATCAGCCATTTGCTTTCTGTTAACTTGTACCGATTGCTATTTAGTAAACATGCATGTAGCTTGTACATTGCAGATCTTTTTACATTTATGGTAATACAGAACTTATGCAAGTCTATAACATATCATGAAATTTTGGGGAAATTTTCATATGGGTTGAGGAAAATGTTGAGATTTAAAACATTTTCTATACTCCAGCATCATGCCGATAGAATGAAGGAAAGTTATACTTTTAAATTTAACACTATTAATATATATTAGTAAATATTTTTGTATAGTAACATTAAGTTGCGTGAGTTACTCAATAAAAGAAAACTATATAAAGTATTACCTAAAGATTGTGATAATATGTAATACTTTAAAAAGTAATTAATCGCCAACAATAGCAAATTGAAAGTTTTCTAAACAAATTTATTTCTTTTAAGATTTATACAAAAAAGAACATCTTGATTAAAATTTATTTTAAATCAGTTATTTAAAATAAAATTCCTTTACTTCAATTGCAATGTACACACTGTAATAACACTCTAAGTACTCGAGGTTTTGAGTTTAATTACCAAAAATGTCCTATTTTAATTTAAAGTCAAACATTAAAAACTTCATTAAAAAAAGAAGAATTTAAAATAAAATCAACCATTTTTCTTTTTTCTCTATTTAGCCATGCAAAATCAGTCTAATAAAAATCTGTATCCTTTCAAAATCACAGAATCAGTGTGATGAGATAGCTTTTCAGTTTGCATACAAACTTTCAGATGCATTAAAAAATCATGAAATTTATATTAATTCAAAATATGTGTTTCTGTAGATAAGTGATTTTAGTGATATAAATATAAAAATACTTAAGGGTAAATATTCATTTACCAAAAGGATGCAAAATTATTGAAGTTATTAGCTATAAAACATGGAGATCAGCGATAATTATAATCTTTAAGTAGAATCCAATCCAAGAAATTTTTTTTTAAAAAGAAAATTTAGAAAATAAGCAAAACATTGAATTTAAAGGGGAATTAAAGAAGAAAAAAAATTACTCTTGTTTCCAACAACTTAAACTTCTTTTTGTGTGTGTGTGTGTAAGGAAAGCGGGTAACTGATATACTTTTCTCAAGTTTTGAAGATATATACTTGCCAATTTTTGAAAATTCCCAAGGTGTAAAACAACACGCAATTGACAAATTGAGCTATTGTCAGTTTAATATACAACTTTTTGGCAGGCATCATTTTTGATGATTTCTGCTAAATAACATGTAAATGACATTTTAAATGAATTTTATAAATAGCATATGAATGGTATTTTAATGTTTCCCCATGAAATAAACACATGAAAGTCTTTTAAGTCTATTTGCATAGTTAAAATAGTATAAAATATTAAAATTTACACAACACACACTTAATATATATTTCTTAAACAAAAAAAAAGAAAAAAAAATCACACTGGACACAAAATTTATATGATTTTAAACATATTAGGGATGTGGGGAAAAGCAATTATGTAATACATAAAAAGTACTCTAAAATTACACCTGAAAAGGGAGAATTTAAAAAAATTTAAACATGCCAAGTCGTTGGCTTTCACAAATATTTTACTTTTCCTAATCAAACCAGCCTTTGTTTCAATTTCATTATCATTGCTATCACTCGGTATAATTTTCGTTCACAATTGAACTTGGGATCTTCAACAAAATTTTTTCTTTACTATTTAACATTTTAAAAAGTGGTCAAAAATTAATTTAAATATGAAATAAGAATCAATTTTATTTTTATTTCAAACTTAAATAAGAGATGCGGGTGGTAATTCAGTAATCTTAAAATAAACAAAACTGCAGAAAATCACATTAATAATAAATTTTAAGAGATTTTAATTTTACAACGAAATATGGGGCCTACTTTATTAAAATAAAAAACTTCAAAAAAATCATTAAAAAGCATAAACTGTAAAAATTGGTAAAAAAACATCAACTTTACAACGAAAGTGTAAAGTTAGTAAAGTATGAACAAGTATATTCAAATTGTCTTAATGATTTTACTTCTTTCCTCATGCATGGAAAATTCAAGTGTAGTGGGGGATTTGTATCTTAAAATACCAAAATTTTTTCACTAATACGATTTACACTCTTACAAATACTGTACAAGACCGTAGTTATTCTTTATTTCAACAAAAAAAAAAAAATTAAATTAAATTAAAAAAAAAATAAAATAAAATAAAAAATTCGAGTTTTGTAATCGTAAAATAACGGAACTACGTATAATAATGAAAATGAAGGAGTGGGTGATTTGATTAGGAGGGGAAAAAAAACATTTGTAAAAGAAACTTGGCTTTTTTTTTTTTTTTTTTTTATCCTTTTCAGATGCAATTTTACGGTACTTTCATTTTTAGTTAATTTTAAGAGATTATTTTTTAAAACAAAACATGGGTCATTAAAAATACAACCCATATCAAAAGACCCATTCAAAAGATATATATCTTTTGAAAATATATAAATTCAAAAGAGTGGTGGGATTTGTATTTTAAACTAGCAAATTTTTTCACTTATTGAAATCTACACTTTTGAAGTTGTGTACAGCCGGCATTATGCTTATTTCAACAACAACAACAGCAAATTTTAAAAAAAAATTAAATTTCGCAATCCTAAAATAATGGGAATTCGGTTTTGCCAGCAAATTTTTCATAATCACGCAGGGTTTGTCCCGGACCCGGAAATGACCGAAAACATTGTTTTAGATTCCAATTTTATCGTATTTGGCATCATCTGCAATTTTTCTCTCTATATATGCTAGCTGCAACTAGAGGAGGAAACGGGACACTTGCCCTAAGCATAGTGCTGTTACATGAAAATGGAAAAAAGGGAATGCCAAAACAAAGGTTTGTCCCGGGCGGTGTGATCTCTATTTGCAGCAGTGAAAATGCATAATATTTGGAAATAACCTGTTATAGGAATGCCAATTTAGCTAAGACGTGTCCGAGGGGGAAAAAATTGCAAGCGCACGATATAGTAAAAAAAAAAAAGGGGGGGAGGAAGGAACAACGACAGAATCTCTCATCGTGCGTGGCAACAACAGATATTCTAAAGAGGCAAGAAGTCTCAATAATTATTTATGAGTAATATTCATAATTACATAATTATAAAAGAACTCCCGAAACTTCTGGGAGTAAAGAATTTCCCTCTTGCACAGATTTTTAATTTTCGAATCAATGAATTCAAAATAGTTTCAATGGCCCTCCCCACTGCGCATTTTCGCAATGTCGATTGGGCTTCTGCTGAGTGCTTAGTTACAGTGAAAATGAACATCCCAGGGGTGGGTGCAGTCGACAAAAGACTTGCATTCTGGCAAACGCCGACGATTTCATTTTTGTGGAGCAGCCGCAAAACAGACACAAATTTTGTACTGACAGTTCCCACCCCCTTCTCCGCCTAAAATTGTTCTATATCAGAGCTGTCATCAATTTGACTCCGATGCTGACCGGAATTTTCGATATTTTCAAGTAGTATTTCCCGACTTTCCTGACGTGAGAAATATTCAGGTACAGCTGCGGAAAAAAAAAGGCCCACTTGCTCTTTATTTCGCCGTCTTTCGTTGTACAGTAAAGTTATATATACCATTCGTTTGCAAATAACGCGTACTTTAATTTACTATTAATTTAATTTGCATCAGGGGCCGTCTTCATATTTAATTCTGCATCAACTTCGTTTTTCTCAATGGCAACCCCATATTTTGACTTTATTAAACGAAAGAAAACCTTCAAATTACCCTAAATATAAATTTTCACCAATTTTCTACGATAATTTCCAGAGATATTGCGAATTAATTTTTGCGCGTTTTTAAGGGACTTTCTGCAAATTGAAAAACGCTATTTGTAGATTCCGAACTTTTTGCCTTTCATTAATTTCGTTTGCGAAAGTTAAAAGAAATTAATATTATTTTCAAGGAAAATATTGTTTCCATCTCTCGTAAAGTTTTTTGTACTGAGAATATCAAGGGAAGAATGAAATATTTAGTCTGTGGTCCAAATGATCCGTGAGTTCATAACTTCCTTGATTCGTACACATGTTTTAAAGGGAAAATGCAAAATGACTGCTCACGATTTTGAAATTGTTATTGAGTATTTTCATTGATGGTTCTCTTAGACAGGTGAAATGTTGGCAGGAGTTAGAGGCTGCTCTCTGCTCTTCTGACTACAGGCTTGAATATTACTCAGCTATGGTCGAACTTGAAGAATGATTTCCTGATAGAAAATTTATTTGTTTGAATTTCATGTAAAAAACGCAATTACTTTTTTGCCGACCCAATATTATCAACGTGTTTGTTATTTCACTTTCTTCATTTAATACTATCGTCTACAATGTGCAATATTCTTAAGACTTTTGGCGGTATTTTAATTTATAGTTAGATGAAAATTTAGACAGAAATAATGTGATTTTGAATGTTTGATAAAGTATGGGGAATTCCAAAGACCTAATGTTTCCGATATTAAAAAAGGTCACATTCACCTCTGGAAAGTTGAAGATGATAGTTTTTCAGAAATAGGACATTGTATTAGAAGATATACATCTACTGCATCTAATTCTATAGCTGGAAAATATTTTATTTGGGGAAATATGATAGCGGACACAACAATACATGCTTTATAGAATCCCTATCAAACTGTAAAAATCTCTAATTTATTTGCTTCAAAATTTGATATTTTTAATACTGGTATCTTTTACTGTGTTTTTGCACAAAATAAATCTAATTTACATTTATTTTATGCAATTTTCAAAAAATTTTCACTTAATAAATTTATATATGGTCTCTTAACTCATGAAAATAACACATTTTATTTAATATAAATTAAACTACTGAACGTAAAAATTTGAAATTTTGCACAGCCATGTAATATTAATCTATTATAAACTGCATCTATTTCCATCGAAATTTGGCTAGGTCGCTATCATAATTTTTTTGAATATTAATTTAATAATTCATAATTCATATTAATTATTTATTAAAAATCATAATAACATTAAATTATGTTTGGGTCGTTTAGTTCTAATAGTACGAATAAAAATCAGCTTCTTACTACCAATATTATATGAGATATGAATTGAAGTATGAAAACATATTTTAACATAGGGGGAGGGGGATTTTGGGTGCTCATAACTCACTCATTTTCTGTCCAAATTTATTGAAAATTGGTGTCCGGGGTTAAAATGAGCTAAATTTTTGAAATATTAAGTGAAATCTAGGGGTTGCTATTGAGAAAAAAAAAGTTGGTGCAAATTTTAATATGTAGATGGCCCCTTATGCAATTTTTATGCATAGCAAATTAAAGTGTACGTCAATCGTAAACGATTGGTATCTGTAACTTTGCTGCACGACGAACGACGGCCAAAAAAAGTACAAGTGTGACTTTTTTTTCCGCAGCTGTACATTTCCCACTGCTGGACACCCTGCCAATGAATCGATTTTTTCCTATTCTTTTTAGTACATCAACAGGCAGGAAAGGGGGGGGGGTTTACCCCACACTTCCGGGGTCTTAATCTTTTCGTGCAGCCAGCTATAAGTTTAGATGAATGTGTTTTGAAAATCTGAAAAAATAAACAATAACCAAGTGGTGTTTATTAATTACTTATAACATTTATAAAACACCATAAAGCACCATTTACAGTAGGAAATAATTTATTGTTATGACTACTCTTCTGAATGACAGATTGTTTCTCTAACGAGATATTTTATGACCTGAAGCTGCAGCGAACGGTTGTAACCCTCTCCTCAGGTCGGGAGGGAGAAGAGCGGACACTCAGCAGATGCCCCCCCTCCACACACACCATTAATACGAGACTAAACAAATCAACTTCCTTTCTGGAAAGCACTCCTGAAATCAAAATACGAATTAATGATGTTAAAAGAAAAGATACATAAAATAATTTCTCTCAACGAAGAGAAAAATTAGAAACCAAGAATTTGAATGAAATGGAAAAAGCGTAGTTGAGCTGCTAATCATGACCTAGTGCTTCATATCTTGACTTTCGTGACCTTTTTGTGACTTTTCCGTGACTTTTGTAACCTTTGCATGATGGTAGACACCCTGTTAATGTAAAAGCACACCGCTTCCACAATTAAAAACAGAGGGAAAAATTAAATTATTGATTTTGCTAAAATAACACTATAATACTAACATTTAATTTATAATTTCCTTCAGCTTTGCATCCTGCATGACATGGAGAAAAATAAGTTATTCCATTGCTACCACATACAGGCTCAATTTCATTTGGACTACATCGGCAACCCATATTGCAGTCAGCAGTCAGGTTGACTTGGAAAGGCTCAAATTCGGCATTTAATGTGCTGAAATGAAAAATAGATGTTAGTTTCAGCAGTTATATAATGTTGAAAATGTATAAAAGTTTCAGGATAATTGCTCAAGTAACATACTTATTAAAATATGGAAGAGTTGCACCAGCCATTCGAATGTTGTCACATCCAAGGAAGTAAAGAAGTGTATATAATCCCATGCACACAATATTGAAGAATAAAACAAACTGAATTGCACCTAAGAGATTTCAAAATCTACATTAAAAAGCAGCATATAATGTAACATACATGTAAGCAAAAAATAAATTACTATGTGAATAAAATTTTTAATTGGTAATATTAAACAATTAAAACTGGGAAAATTTTTATGCATTTTAAACCTTTAACACTTTTTGAACACAGGTTTAACCTCATTAAGTGAATTTAATTAATGAAGCTTTTATCCCACAATGTTTATTTTGTTTACTCCTATCCTTCCAACAATAAAGATTCCAGCTGCTTCTCCACGCCATCACTACTTGGGTAGAATTAAGCAATCTGAGGCCTAGAACTGCTTACAGCATTGCTTGTGGATAAGAAGGACTGCACAACAACAACAAAATTGATTTTTTTTTTTTGGGATGTTAATAATCAAGTTTGTTTCCTTGTTGAGAAATTCTACCCTTTGGATCTTCTCTGAAATAATTTTCTTACTACAGCACTGGCTTGCAAGCAACATTTTAATTGGAAAGTAGAAACACAAACCAATTGCTATATCACAAATTACATTCTGTAATAACATACAAGTTTTTTTGTAAATTGTTTTACTGCCTTTCACTATTTGAAAAGAATGTTATGACAAATTTTCAAAGCTTGAATGATTTGTGGGTAAATATCAAATGATTCATATTGCAATTGCACCAGATAGCAAAAATACATTTTTTCTCCTTAACAATTACTGGCATATTTTATATAAAAATGCATTGACTTTTTTTTTCCTCAAAACATTCACAGTGAATAGAAATACTGCTAAAAAATACATTGTTACAGTCAGTTTATTATTATAGAAAACAAGTTGGGATTTTCTGCATTAACAACTGAAGGTGTTACTTAGTTATCAAAATAAAAATAAAATAATACTGAATACAGTCATAAAAAGGAACGTCTTGTACACTGATTTTGAAGAAGCGATAATTCAGGTGATGACTTTTTGTTATATAAGCAAAGCCTAGCAGATATAAAAAATTTATTATCATATGATTTTGTGTATACTATACTGCAATTTTTTTTGCGTTTTGATAAAGGGAAAATTTGAGTTGAAATTATTATTAACAATGTACTAACAGGGAGATATAAAAGCATTATTTCATAACATATAAAGATAAAAATTCTAAATCATTTTGACAAAAAAAAAAAAAAAAAAAAAATTTATTTGCTTACTTTCTGATGAATACAAAGGCAGATGCAGAGGGAGGGCACCCCCTCCGAGAAAAATACATTTACACTAGATTAATGGGGTTTTCACCAATATTAAGTGCACTTTACACTAGATAAAATAAGTATTTACGATTTGCGCCCCCTCCGAAAAAAGTTTCTGGATCCGCCCTTGGATGAATATGACAAGATATAATATTTTTTGAGCATCTTCATCAGTTTTTTGAGCATCATACCATCGCTTCTTTCTTTTGTAAATTAAAATTACTGTTGTAGACAAGTATGCATAAAAAAGTGATTACATCTGTAGACAGGTTTAAAATATATTGATTGAATAGGAAGTCTAGTGAGACCAGAAAAATGTCATTATAGGCAGGTTTTTCAGTATACACAATGCACATTTCATTGCATATGCAAGAAATAAACTGATATTAATTAATGAATATTTTTTAGCATTCAATGTACAGGAAATGACATAGAAATAAGATTAAGAATGATGTAAAATGCAAAACTTAAAAAACAGTAATTAAAGAATTTTACTATTATTGTTCAATTATAAGAGCTAGTAAAATTGTACTCTCTAAAGCCTTGCCTTTTGAAATGATTTTATGCACCCAGAAAATATGTATAAAGCAACATAATTTTCCCCCCAAAACACATGATTTATTATTAAAAATAACCCTGATTTTTAAAATAGTTAAGAGTTTACCTTTGGGTTTTAACTGGAAGCGTTTTAATAAATAACCACCCATAAATATCCCTACACAAGCTCCTGGTATGGCAATTCCACCTAGTAGAAGAGAACAGAAATCAGTATTATGATACTTAGCACAATTGAATAGATAAAAATACAAAAACAAAATGGTATCAAATGGGTTCTTCTACAGCTAAATACTAACAACACTAATTCAGAAAAGAATTAATAAACACAAAAATAAGTTGCCTGAGGCTTTACCTAAGCAGTTGCAAGGTTATAAATAACCAAAACTCTCATGAAGACAGGATAAATACAAAACAAACATATATAAAACAAATTTTTATTTATTTGAAACTCACCAGGCCAACAAAAAATTTCATTTGATTATCATTATTAGTCTGTTAAATAAAAAATGTAATACGAATTAATAGCTCAATTTAGTTAATAATTTTATATGATTTATTAAGGAATTGATTTAAAAGCATGATAAAATTTGCAGTTTTTTACTAAACTGGCAAACAGTGAGAATTCCCCAATTTCGAATGGTATAACCATATTTTAGCCTAATAAAAACTTAAAACATTTTGGCAAATTTTTCAGAATAATGCATTAGAATAAATTATATTAAAAACATATACATAAGTCCAATATATTTTTATTAGTTTGAAATATATAAGCGCAACTGTAGAAAGACAATCACTTTAAGTCTAGTAGTTAGTGTAATAATAGAAGCGAGAGCTCATTGTGAAAAATACAAAATAAATAATAAAGCTTTTAGCAAAATCCTACAATGCAAAGTGATACAGTAAAATCTCTTTGGCCCATAAAAGGCCATTGCATTCAGGTAATGGGTGAAGCATATTTTCGTACAGTACATACAACGAAAAATATTATTTCTGAATTAGTTTATTATGCATCATGTCAGTACAATTTTAAAGGAAATATTAGAAGTTTGTTTTGATTTTAACAATTTGCTACTAAACATTTTGTGATAAATTTTTTAATAATAATTTTAGAATCTTTAACACGCATCCAATTTTCTCTCAATTTAGTGTTTTCAACTTGTTTCTTAATATGAAACAGGAGTTAGCAGTTCATGATTGGAATCATAATGACCTTCTAAAATAGATTTTTAAAATTTCAAATGCAGGATTGTTCATTCATACTAATGGTTAAAGAGTATTTTTTTTTATAAAAGCTAACAATAATGTTATATTTCAACGGTAATGACATTAGTTCAATCTTAACATTCGTATTAAGCTTAATATTACATTAAAAGTAGAAAACTATTATTGCTATAACTCTTATTAGATCCGCTTCGCTTGAGATAGGTATACCTAAAACCGCGATATGGGTCAAATTGACCCGACATGTAAAATTCACGTTGCAATGAAAATAACATAATGGTATGCTATTATACCATTTATTATGTCATTACCATTCATTTTATGAATGATAATGACATTTATTTAATTTGAATTTCGGATTCCAGATTCGTGGGAAGTTTTGTGTCAAAATGACCTATTCCGCGATATCAGGTATAGATATTAAAAACAAAAAACAGATAAAAGTTGCGAGCTTAAATTTTTTACAGATAATTAATAAAATAACAAAGTTAGGTAAGTCACGATTTTTTTAAATTTTCAGTTTGTAACTTTTGGGAAAAAAAAAAGGAATCAAAACTAGTTTTGGGTCAGAATGACCCATCCCGCAGTTCTAGTGCTAAAAAAACTCAACTGTTATTAAAAAGTTCCTGTGTTTTCTTTGTTTGTTTGTTTTGTTTTGTTTTAATAGATTAAAGTTCATACTTAAAAGTTTCCTCATATTCATGCGATTTGATTTGGGCAATGGCAGCCATGTGCCTAACTTTTGTCAAAAATCTGAAAAATAGTCTTTATGAATGAGGAATACAAGGAATTAAGTGCTACTTTGATGGAGGGAAAATTAACATTGAGTCTACTGCCTGGAATTGTACACTATAAATAATCAGTCTTCATGAGAGGTAGCACATTCATAAGATTCACTGCATAAACTTTAATATGGATGAAAAGGTAAAGGATTGGGCAGCAATCTTTTGGGAAATGGTGAGAACCAAAGAAACCCCTTAGTACTAAGATAAATATGTATGCTTAGAAATTTTCAAGTAACTAGTACAATATTAAAAGAGTCAGTCTTTAATTAAAAAAAATCCATTTATATTTTGCACACTAGTTCTTACCAGTAAATATGCTGGCTTGAGATTTTCCAATGCTAAACTGTGTTTCTAAGTATTTTGGAAGGAAGACAAGGAATCCATTAACAATAGAAAGTTCCATGCAGGATCCAAGACAAGTGACAACATATATTGGATTACTTAAAAGGCGCCACATAGAAGCAGGAATATCTGAAATTAATTTATAAGAAAAATTGTTATAATTTTCTTAAATTTACAAAAAAAAAAAAAGTCCCCCCCCCCCTCTTTTTAGAAGAACTTAAATTGAGAAGCAATTAAATTGTTTTTATTGGCGATACAATCTAATTGACAATACAATTTATTGGCAGACAGCATTAGTCTGATATTCAGTACTAAGAAAAATCAATGTATAGCATAAAATGAGTTACTGATAATCAGTTTTAAACTGAAGATGGCACAAATGAAAAATTTAATAAAAGACAATTGTATGTACTAAAACTGAAGCCCGAGAAATTCAGGGAAATAAATTGAAATGAGCATTCATGTATTCTGTAATTGCATTAGAGATTGGAAATTTATTAACTAACTACTTTAGATCCATTTATCAAAAGAGGATGTAAAAAAGATTTTCAGTCAACAGCTATGGAACACGGAACTTGGTGATGATTATTCTTTTAAATATAGTGTGAAATTGTTAAAAAAAGAAATGCAGAAAATAACCCGGAAAAATTTCATGTCTGAATAACACAAACTTTTATTTTACACGAATTTGTGATTTTTAAATTGAGAAAAAAAAAAAAGTGGGGGTGAGAGGCTAAAAAATCGTCTGGAATTTGTTCAAAATCAGGAAAAAATCCCAAGTTAATAATTACGTTTTAATTGAGAATTCAGTCTCTTCTCATTAGGGTTCCTTATAATGGAAACCACTCCATTTCACATTGCTGCACTGCATCTGGCAGCACTCTGCAGTTAGTTAGAAGGCATTGGCAACAACAACGAGAGAAAGGAATTTGTGACTAGCTCATTATGATGATTCTGGCATTGAATTTTAATACTTTACAAAATCCCATAAAGCAAACATACACATATATAAATTCTAAAAATTGTATTACAGAAGACTATTGTTTACCTTTAATATCTTTGCCATATTCTTTGGATTTGTCTCTTGCATTATTCCCACCAGTTTGTTCAGAATATGTAACCATTTCTTGTCCACTTTGTCTTTCTAAAGTATTGCTTTCACTTTTTAAGCGTCTTGTACTGTAATATTCTCCTTTTTCTTCCCAGCGTAATCTCTGTTTTTCTCGTAATAAAACTTTTGGAAAAGCAAAATATGGAATGGAAACCTACAAATATATACACATAAAAATTACTATACATAACTTTCAATATATAAATAAATACATGATGGGTGTGAAATAGATAACTATTTGAACATCAATTGTATGAACAATAATTTTTAAAAAAAGTATAAAAAGTGAAATTTTTGGTTACATGACTCAGTCTCCTTAAAGGATTTTGCAGAAATAAAATTTAATATTCACGAATTAAAGATAACAAACTGAATAATGCATATGGGTTCTTCCATTGCAATCAGCAGTAAAAGTGATAAAATTTGGGTGCCTCGTATGTAGGATATTGGGTACAAATGGATTAAAAATCACAGTCAAACTTTAAAAAACAGCAATGTTCCAGAAAGGAGATGGATATTTGGAAATTGATATTAAAGAAGAAGCAAATATTAAGATAATTAAAAAAGAAAATTCTAAAAAATGAGAGGAAGTTGCCTTCTATGCAATGATTATTTTCAAAAATAAATATAATCAGCACTTTATAATTATAATTTGTTTTCTTTCATCAAAACAAAAATTGGAATTTTGCAGTCTATAACTGAACAAATTTTCCAACCAGTGAGTCTATTATAATTAAATAAATACAAGCACAAAACTAAGAATATACATCAACCTTTTTGTTGCTTTTATTTTCCCCGTGCATTTTTGAAAAAAACAGATATTTCATTTGTGATTTATAATGAATGTATAACAGATCGAATACAATCTACTACTTTGTAATAGTTTTTAATTGTTATTACAAAATGCATAAAATTTTGCAAATTTGCTCATACTTTCACAATAAAATAATATATCTTACCAATAGCAGTAGAACACCACAAATTACAAAGCCTGCCCACCAAGCTCCAATCCATCGTGGGTGACCAGGGTATAAATTGGGAGGCACAGTTTGGTGCAAAAAATAATTTTCATGGAAAGAAAGTAAATATCCCCCTAGTAAAAATCCGCATACAAGCCCAAATGCCACCATACTGTACATGCATCCTAAAATCAAATAAATAATAAATTAATAAACTTTGAAAAACTATACAAAAAAAAAAAAAAAAGAATTTTTAGAACACTAAGGTAGTAGTAATGTACAGCTGCGGAAAAAAAAAGTCCCACTTGCTCTTTTTTTCGCCATTGCTCGTCGTATAGCAAAGTTATATATACCATTCGTTTGCAAATAACGCGTACTTTAATTTACTATTAATTTATTTTGCGTAAGGGGCCGTCTTCATATTTAATTCTGAATCAACTTCGTTTTTCTCAATGGCAACCCCATATTTTGACTTTATTAAACGAAAGAAAACCTTCAAATTACCCTAAATATAAATTTTCACCAATTTTCTACGATAATTTCCGGAGATATTGTGAATTCATTTTTGCGCGTTTTTAAGGGACTTTCTGCAAACTGAAAAACGCTATTTGTAGGTTCCGAACTTTTCGCCTTTCATTTATTTCGCTCGCGAGAATTAAAAGAAATTAATATTATTTTCAAGGAAAATATTGTTCCCATCTCTCTTAAAGTTTCTTGTACTGAGAATATCAAGGGTAGAATAGAATATGTAGTCTGTGGTCCAAATGACCCGTGAGTTCATAACTTCCTTGGTTCGTACACATGATTTAAGGGGAAAATGCAAAATGACTACTAAGGATTTTGAAAATCTTTGTAATTTTTAAATTGTTATTCAGTGTTTCCCTTGATGTTTCTCTTAGATAGCTGAAATGTTGGCAGGAGTTAGAGGCTGCTCCCTGCTTTTCTGACTACAAGCATGAATATAGCTCGACTCAGCTATGGTCGAACTTAAAGAATGGTTTCATGATTGAAAATTTATTTGTTTGAATTTCATGTAAAAAACGCAATTACTTTTTTGCAGACCCAATATTATCACTGTGTTTGTTATTTCACTTTCTTCATTTAATACTATCGCCTGCAATGTGCAATATTCTTAAGACTTTTGGCGGTATTTTAATTTATAGTAAGATGAAAATTTTTTTACAGAAAAACGTGATTTTGAATGTTTGATAAAGTATGGGGAATTCCAAAGACCTAATGTTTCCGATATTAAAAAAGGTCACATTCATGCCTGGAAAGTTGAGGATGTTAGTTTTTCAGAAATAGGACGTTGTATTAGAAGACATACATCTACTGCATCTAATTCTATAGCTGGAAAATATTTTATTTGGGGGAATATGGTAGCGGACGCAACAATACACACTTTATAGAATCCCCAACAAACTGTAAAAACCTCTAATTTATTTGCTTCAAAATTTGATATTTTTAATACTGGTATCTTTTACTGTGTTTTTGCACAAAATAAATCTAATTTACATTTATTTTATGCAATTTTCAAAAAATTTTCACTTAATAAATTTATATATGGTCTCTTAACTCATGAAAATAACACATTTTATTTAATATAAATTAAACTACTGAACGTAAAAATTTGAAATTTTGCACAGCCATGTAATATTAATCTATTATAAACTGCATCTATTTCCATCGAAATTTGGCTAGGTCGCTATCATAATTTTTTTTAATATTAATTTAATAATTCATATTAATTATTTATTAAAAATCATAATAACATTAAATTATGTTTGGGTCGTTAAGTTCTAATAGTATGAATAAAAATCAGCTTCTTACTACCAATATTATATGAGATATGAATTGAAGTATGAAAAAATATTTTAACATAGGGGGAGGGGGATTTTGGGTGCTCATAACTCACTCATTTTCTGTCCAAATTTATTGAAAATTGGTGTCCGGGGTTAAAATGAGCTAAATTTTTGAAATATGAAGTGAAATCTAGGGGTTGCTATTGAGAAAAAAAAGTTGGTGCGAATTTTAATATGTAGATGGCTCCTTGTGCAATTTTTATGCATAGCAAATTAAAGTGTGCGTCAATCGTAAACGTTTGGTATCTGTAACTTTGCTGTGCGACGAACGACGGCCGGAAAATGTACAAGTGGGACTTTTTTTTTCCGCAGCTGTGCAAAACACATGCACATATGTATGCAAAAATATTATTATTAATGAATGTATAGATTTATTTATTTATTTAATAGTCTTGGAGTCAGCTTTTCCCTCTACCAAATCTGAAATACAAATTAACTTACTTGGGGACAACAGAACACAACATTGCTAGCAGCAACAAACCACAACTTTAAACTTCTCTGCCAAGCTTAAAAAAAACACTCATTTTTAGAATTTTTTTTTTTAAACACTATGATATTGACTTTACATATACAGAAACTTTAATAGACTTGAGGAGCTAGCGGAAAATAAAAACTTGCTGTTGAGAACATTATATTCCAAGTTGCTGACACTGTACCAGGGGTGAATATAGAATTTGCTTGGGGAGGGGCTAATTAAAATATATATATATATATTTAACCTAAATAAAATGAAGAATAAAGCAAACTGTCATCTAAAGCAAAATACATTTTTTTGAGAGGGTCTAAACAATGCCTTTTTATTGGTGTCATGCTGGCAATGGCAGTGGACATCCTATTAAAGGTGTTCTGAGCAAACCCATGGTGTTGGAAGCGGACTTCTTCCCCCTTATCTATTTTCACTCGAGTAACAATGCAAAAGAAAAAAAAAAGAGGCAAATACGACTAAATATAGATCATCTTTTGTAGTGGCCATTTTTAATCCACAAACTCATAAATTTAATTGCTACAAGTTGAGAAAATCTCCTACACAATAAGGCAGCCATTTTTGAAGACATTTCAATACATATTTTAGAAAGTGATTCTATCAACCTTTCAAGTTATTAGGCAAGTTGGAGTGTTTAGGCTGATTAATTTTATTTTTTACCAACTGTGCGAAAAATTCCAGAGCTGGGGATCGAACCCAGGACTGCCGCTTAACATGCGGGTGCTCTACCACTGAGCTACTCTGGGACGATTTACATTCGTCCCAGAGTAGCTCAGTAGAATAATATTAATATAATTATTAGTTAAGTTAACTGCATTTACTAATTAGGTTGTTATAAAATGATTAATATATTTATTGTTTTTATGAATACCTAGCTGAAGTGCCTGTTCTTTGCATGGAATGGATAATGCTAAACCTACAAATAGAAAATAAGTAAACAAATACTAAACAATATTTTGGTTATATATTTAATCGCCTACAGAAATTGTTTTACAATATTCGTCAGGCATATTCTAACTATACAATTTTTTAATATAGTGTTTGGAATGTTCATCACATTCCGTGAGTGCACCGTATTTGTATTCTCATTCTTCAAAATTGAAATCTATGTTAAAAACGCCTACTGAAATTGTTTTAATATACTCGCCAGGCAAATTCTAACTATACATCACCTTTATTTACATGAATATAGACACCAATATTAAGTAAACAGAAGGGTTAGACGAAGTTAGAATATTAAGTAAACAGAAGGTTTTGCGAGAAAGATGGTTGTGTTTTTTTGTGCTTAATTTTGTAATCCTTGTGGAGTAATGGTGGAAATTAGTTTTATCTTGGAGTCAGGGATCAGCGTAACTATACAGTAGGATGATATGCTTTAAAGAATAACTTCCCATAGAGCACAATGCCTTCTGAATATTTTGAAAGCTCCTGTAGAAAAACTATAAATGCTACATAAATTATTTTCAATACAGCATATGGTACTGTACCTAGGAACAACATATAGCAATTTCGTAGAAATCGATGCATATTTCTAAGAGTTAGAGCACGGACAGACATACAGACAAACAGAAATCAAACACTTCTCAACCTTCTTGGAAAGTGTTAAAATCCCTGAAATTAATTTTTAGTATTCGTGTTAGTTACATTTTAAAACAAGAATTTTACATCTGTCTCTTCTTTCTTCTGAGAATGAAGAGGAATGTGAAAAGAATGTTTTGGGCCCCTTAAGCCTGTTTGGGTGTGAATGCTAAAAAAATTGTGAAAATGGCTTTTAGGTATTTGCATTAGTTACATTTTAAAGCAAGAATTTCATGGGTATATCTTTTCTCCCCTGAGATGTGAAGGGAAACATGAAAAGAACATTTCGGGCTACCCAGACGAGGGCTGCCACCCTCGTCTGGGTACAAATTTTTTTAAATTGCTTCGTAAATGATGGGCACAAACAAAAGCTAAAGGCTCCTAAAATTTTATGTCTGTACCTCCAGTAGATTTGGTTGGGTGATGATCATCAGTGAGTCAGGACATCTTCCTTTATATATAGAGATTATTATATCATATTATCCCTCCCTTGATACTTTTAAGAGTCCATTACTGCACTGATAATAACAAGCATTTAAAATTTTTGTATTGCACTGTCTCAGACTTTCATGAATCTAATAATGTGCAATTTTCTTATGAGTGTTGTGAAAATATATGTAAAATGATTTTTGAACTCACCAATGTTTTTCTCCTAAGCCTTTCCCTCTCCTCATTCATACTGCAAAAACACTTTTCTTTTTGAGATACCTTGTGTTTTATTCTAATTTTTTATAGTTAGCACCTTCTTTTAATATTAATGAATGAAGCTCAATCCATTATTCAAGCATACAAAAGTCATTCTGAAATATGCATCACTAGGTGCATTTTGTTATTTTAAACACTTCATTATAATTGGGAAGCAGTTGTAAAACAGTTCCTTAAAAAAAAAAAAAAAAAAAAAAAAATTACAATGACTTTTTGGTTGATTTGATTTATACTTTGCCTTATTTGTTGAAAGTAAGTAGTAGTAATCAAATCTATGAGTTTGTGGACTAAAATGGCAGCAACAAAAGTAGATCTCCATTAGTCGGATTTGTCTCTTCATTTTTCCTTTGAATTGTTACAGGGATGAAAAAAGGTAGCGGGGGCATCCACTTCCAATACTATAGGTCCACTCAGAACATGCTTAATGGGATGTCCACTCCTAATACGGAACCTTTTTATTGGAAAGGGAAGGGAAAGCTGAAGCCCACTAGCCCCTCTCTTGGATCTGTCACTGGATTCTGTAGCAATAATAAAGTTTACATAGACTACAATATGCTATTTAAAAGTTCTGAAATTCAGCTATAGAATCAGCAACAGAAAAAGAAATTTCTGTTAACATTTTTTAATCTATCATAAAAATTTAAGGAAACCAAATTATAACCTTTGGAATAAATTGAAAACATATCATTTTTTTCACCTTCTCAAAATAAATAAATTGATGGTTTCCAATTATCAGTCTGAATTAGCATAGATCTTATGTGACGGTTAAAAAAAAAAAAAGGCCTGTACTGAATTTATTACAGTTGAATGTCATTAACGTGAAACTACCTAAGCTGAAATACCTGTTAACAAGAAACATGCTTTGTCCTTTCAAAACACTTTACAAGTAAAATTTTTTGGATAACATGAAATTTGGTGAATGCAAAACAATCCATTGCAATGGTCCTGTTCATTTTGTGTTAACAATGTTCCATGTTTGACTGTATTACTAATTAGATAATAAGCATATCATCTCTAGCATGTTTTGAATTGATAATGGCAATTTTAAAAGGGGAGAGAAGGGAAAAAAAGTTTAATTGGTAAAGTCTGGTATTTTAAGCTCAAAAATAGTAATATATCTGAAAGATTTGCAAGCGCATAATTTGATCTAAATACATGTGCTAAATGAATTAATTTAAATTAAATAAAACCTTACCAATATACATAGAAGAACTCTCTTTTTTGACATGATCATCAATATAAGTAGTTCCAAGTGTAAATATAGGAGTGCCCCCGCTACCAATTAATATCTGCGCAACCATAAATATTAAAATGTACAAGGTGTTGGAAGATCTTCCTTCATTACACACTGTAGGATCATTATCATGAGACGGGGGATTAATAAAATGCCTAAAAAGAGAACAAAAGTAATCAATTACATCCACATGTACTGCAAGTACATATATACTTGCAGCAAATAAATATAATCAATGTTCATTTTTCTATGGATATGAATTTTTAATAAGAGTAAGATTAAAAATATAATTGATCTTTTACACACACACACACCCCCAAAAAAAAGTAAAATAAAGTATTTATTCTCAATTAGTTAGTTTAGTAAGTGTTATCTAGAAAATAGCCTTCTTCTAGAAAAAGAATTTCTCTATTTTATTCTTGTTTTAACTGGGGAAGTGGTGGAGTTATATAGAATTCTAAGGGAAAAAAAAACATTTTTTTAAAGATGCATATAAATTAAATAATTCTTTCAAATTAATCATTTTTTATTAAATTATACAATAACTAATCATGTAGTACAAACTTAAGTTGTTTTATTTATATAGACTTACGTAAGATACACTGACTGTTAAAAGTATAACATTTTAACATGACAACTCTTATTTTTTTAAATGTGTAATTTTTATTATATAGTTAGTATCCTATTTCAATTATGAAGTTCAATCAGATGATATAAAAATATAAATCTATTATTCTCCGCCTTTTTTTTTTAAATCAAAGATTGGAAAAATGCATAATGGTTTTTTGGACAGATAATTTTTAAATAGCTAATATACAAGTTTTTTTTTTAAGCAAAGTTTTTTCATATTTTATTGTTACTCTAAAAATCTATGAAATTTTCATAATTAAGAAAATAATTTTGATTGAAATAAGGAAAGAAAATAGAATGAAATAAAGAAATATTCCCAAGAAAATCAAGGAAGATAATGCAATACTATAAGCTGTGCAAGGAAAGAAGGAAAATATGCTAATTTGGTAGTTAACAGAAGAAAGAATGGAAACAGACAATTTTCTTCTAATTGTAATCACAAAATTTATGCTGCTCAAAACTGAAACTCACACACAATGATCAATAAATAATTTTTAGTGTCAATGATTTATAGTAAATACAGAAGAAAATGGCAGAACCATACATACCCTGCATGTGCCGTTTGAGATGACTGGACGGTGGCAGATTGTAACTGACATGTATTTTCATCCATAGGATGAGTAGTATTATGCAGAATATTTCCTTTATTTTGCTCCACAAAATATGGAATAGAAAACACAAGAGAACCTATTCCCATCACAATAATACCTTAAAAGGGAAAAGCAAAACAAATATAAATTCCTCATCATATTTAAAAAAGAGAGATATATTAAAAAGAGGACTGCTTTTCATCACAGAACCATCAAAACTTGGACAAATGTGGCGTAATGGTTAAAGACGCTTGTTTGATGATTTGGAGGTTACTGTTTTGAATTCCAGGCCAGGTAATTTTTTATTTCATAACTCATTTAAACATTGTATTAAAACTGATTTCAACCCATACGCTGTGTTACTGAATTGATATAAAATACATTTAAAATTGTTTGCACTGCATTTCATATTTTGGCAATGTTATTGTGAGCCAAATGCTGATATTAGAGGTCTGCATGGGGCCAGGTATGGGCCCGTGGATTGTGTTCGGGTCTTCACAGCAAGATGAAAATTAATGATGGGTTGGGTCACCTTGCTTTCCTACAAGTTGAGGTGGAAGAGCTAGCTTTTGGCCTTTTTTTCTTTCGAGTTCAACCAGTGCATGATTATAAAAATTTTGGCAACACACATTTTCTAATGCTAAGTGCGTAAAATCAAAACAGGAATTCAAATCAAGAAGTTTTTTCTTTACAGACAACATATTCAAAACAAAAGTAAATGCTTACGAAAAAGTTTTCCATTTATCCATGTGTGTACTACTTGGTTTTTGTGTTTGCGGTTAAGGCCGATTGACTACACTAGGGTCCTAGGCCTATAGGGGGAATGACCTCTGTGGGGGACTTTCTAAGGGATCCTAGCCCGTATTTAGGCAAGGTTTCAGAGAAAACCATGGAAAACTAATGGCTAGGTTGACAGGCACAACAGGGGTCTGAACCTGGCACCTCCTGCTTTCCAGTTTCAAGAGCAGAACCTCTCCGCCACTGGTGAGGCTGCATGTACTACTTGAAATGTAGTTAGTTTTTCAATAGAAGTTGTTGCTATCATATAAATTAATCACTGTGTTTTATAATATTATATTACATATATACATATAAAAAATATAAAATCAGTATTAAAATATGATTCTAATGAAACAATACGTTTAATTAAATTAGTTCGGGTCAAGCTTTAAATCATGATTCTTAAATAGGATGGGTCAGGCCACCCTCAGTTTAGTTTGGCGACAGGATGGGCCTTAAACTGTGATTTTTGAATGGGCAAGGCTGCTCCGGAATTTTTCATTTTGTTAGCGGTCGGACCGAGGTGACTGTTATCTGAACACAGGCAGAGCCAGGCTTGAAATTTTCAGCCCAGCTTTTCTCTAGCTGATATACTGAGTCTTATATTTTGCATTAAAGAATGGAGTTATTAAGAGCTACATACCTACAAAATTTCATAAGAACCGATGCTTCTATGTTATGTCATCTCTTTGTAAGGGCAATGTTTTTAGAATAATTCAAACATTTTGAATAAAAAATTTCCAAAGCACAAAAAGCATCACTCTGCTACTGTGAGCTCAACTACTAAGAGATATATACGCTAATACCGGACTGGCCAAATATAACACAACCCTGAAAGTTTTCATCAAGATAATTAGAAAAATCCTATAGTTTGGCCTCGAATTAAGTGCAAGTCAGGTTATTCAAGCCAATATGGTAAGTTCCGGAGATTGATGCTAAATATTAGGCCTGCAAGTATCTACTCCACAGCCTAGTCCCTATCAATGTACCCAGGCAAATTTTTACAGCCAACTTTAGAATACTGAATGGGCCCATCTATTTATAGCGGCACCTCCACCAAATTGGTGCGAAGGCCACTCCTGACTGTTCTTTTTGCCCAACTGGAGAGACTATGAATTTTAAACATTTGATGTCTTGAACTACTTTAGCCAGCATAATGTTTCATTCTTTATCCCTCAACAACATTATTTCAAAGGCTAATTTGTACTGGGCTGCATGAAGGAAGAAGATAGTCAATGCGATCCAGTCCTTGACATAATTTTAAAAAAAGAGCATTACTTAACAACAGATTATTTCGTCTTCAGTTGATAATGAGATTTATCAACATGGACAAATCTCATCATTATACATGTTTAGTTTTATACATAACTAAACTAAAACTAATCACTACTAATGAACAATCCAATTCCTTTAAACATTTTAAAGAAGCATTTATGTTACATGTTTTCTATCCTTTTTTTTATTTCCAGCTGCACATGTTTTGTTTTCATTACGTAAAAATATCAGACTCAGACCCCGGTAGCAGAAACTGTGCTGCACGGCAGCGGGTGTTACAGATTATTTTATAGCTTGCAGAAAAATCTAGCCAAATTTACATTAAAGTCACACATATTTTGGTTTGTAATCCTGCTGCTGCAAATTGATACAGAAATTTCTGCTGCCTGGCCTCTTACTATTTTGAAATATTTCATCTGCATTTGAGAAGCAATTTAACTTTTTATTTTTTAAGAAAAGTAACAAAAGTTAAGGAAAATGTACCAGTAAAAATGTTATTACTGCTATATTTGATTAATGTTGAAATACATAAATAAATTGAAAATACTTTACAAACAACTTTGTTAAATTAAAAATCCATCTGCAATTATATAAGTAATAGAATTAATTTCATGAAAAAAAGTAACTGAATATGTCATTAAATTAGCTATAAAATAAAAGAAATTATTGCTCAACCAAAAACTCAAGCCTCTAGCCTCCTAATCAACAGATCAGTACCTTTAACCATTACATTAAATGGTGTACACCAATCCTCAAATGTTTAGTGCCCCCCCCCCTGCTGAGAATGCATGCACATTGAGTATTACATTTTGCATCAATAATTGCATGCCTTATGTGCTACATTTCCACAAAATTGCACTTGAGTCCATGATTCAAAGGTCCCACCTTCTCCTTCTTAATGTGGATTATTCCAAGGTTTTGATTCTAGAGTTGAGTCTCAGATAAAGAAAGATTGCACTCTGCATTTAGATATCTTTAACTTTAAAAATAGATATTTTTTAGCTGAAAAGGTCTTTTAGTTTTCAACTTAAATATTACAATGAAGTAAGAAAGTTGTGGCTGATATACAAAGGTTATTTCAAAAGTAATGCACATGCTTATTTATATTTATTTATTTTGCTTACCCGTTTATTTGATTGGCAAATATCTCTTAACAAACTTCATTGCAGTCTCTCTTCTACACAATGATGAAGTTTCCAAGTCTTGGAAACTTTATAACATTTAATAAGTATCTTTGTTCATTTATTGAATAACTTGGGTAATGAAAGCTGAAAGGTTGACCACAGATGAAAAACAACATTCTCACATCAGTTTTTTCAACTTAAGAAATAAGCAGTCTTCAAGAGTCATGCCCTGACACACGAGTCCTAATCATATCAGAGTAGTTGCCCTGTTGTGACACAAGTAACATGTCAGGAAGAATGAGGGGCTGTGCTTTGTGCAACTGAGATCAGGCCTTCAGGAATTCCCTGTTCAGTTTTTGAAGGAAAATAGACCTCTACACTATGATATTTATCATCTCTGGCAAAACCTTTCAACTGCCATTACACGAGCACTGGCTAAACTTTCTACTGCCATTTGGCAGATGAAGAAAGATGGCTTATTAGATGGAACTGAAAATCTTCCAAGCCATCGGAAATCTGCCATTGTGAAGAAAGGAGAATATATAGACTTGTACAAAGATACTGTAACCCAAATAAAAATGTAAAGAAAAAAAAAAATGCACATTACTTTTAAAATGACCCTAGTAGGTTCTGTAGAAGTGTAGATGTATAATCTTTTAAAAACATCCATTTAGACAAAATTTAGAATTGGAACCTATAAATAACTGTAAAGTGCAGGACTAAAAAAAAATAAAAGAACTTCTACAAGAAAGTATATACAAAGCTTTTGCAATACCTTTTCCAATCCAGACTGGTATATGTCGATGGCTTCCGAGGTAACTGACAAATATGATGGTGAGTAAGTTACCAATTTCAAAAGTACTTGCAATGGCACCTGATACTCTACTTGGAATATCGAATCTCTTCTCAATTGTAGTAATGACACTATAAAAAAAATGGAAGTAATTTCACAGAAAATTCATGCTATCATAATTCACGTTTGATTTATTAGTTTAGAAGAGAAGAAACACATAATGTTACATCAGAATGATTTAGGTTTCTATTAAATGATAAAAATATTTATCGTATTAACGCTTTATATTATCATAGTATTATCGTGGATCAAGTAAATAAAATTCACCGATGCATTTATGATTAAGGAAACTTAAATGACAAAAAAAAAAAAAAAAACACTATGGGGAGTCACAAAGGAGCTTCCATAAATTAAACACTTTTCTCTCTAAATTTTTACTCTCTTCCCCCATGTCACACTTGGTCACAAAACCTGATATCCCTCCTCCTTCTCTCTTCATAATGTAACACCCTTAATTATCATTTTTATAAAAGCCTTACTGAATCCTAACTCAAAAAATGTATTTATAAGAGAAATCTCTCTTTTGACATTACCATGTCGAGGTCAACACTATAGCTTTGGCAATGTTGAAGAAGATGAGCAACAGTCGATGTTCTGTCTTCGTTAATTTGCTTTGCTTATTAGGATGCCGTGCAATTCAGAATTATTCTGGAGTTTTGGATTCAGGTCTTTTATGGTGTTTTATATATAAATCTGCAATAACTATGGAAAGTTTCTAAAAATACATAAGCTATAACTAGTGCTCAAATTTCGAAATTCATTATAACACAAGTGGGACATAACAACTATGTTGACCTCTCCTTATTTCCGAGTCACAAACTGTAACTTATGATGAAAGCACTCCTCCTCTCTTTAAGCAATACATAATTTATGGATGTCCTCTAAACAAATGAATGTATAACCTTGAAGCTTACAGGTAAATAATTAATTAATTCAAAATATTTTGACAATACGATCATGTTGTAACTGTAAGTTAGTTAACTGCAATCAAGTAAATAAGTATTGTTTTCACAATTTAAATAAAGCAATTAATTTAAAACAGTCCTTAGGGCTCAATTTAAAACAATACATAACACAGTAAAAGCTATTTGCAAACTTCTCTGAAATGTAACTATTTGCAGATCCTTCGGTAATTTGATAATTACCAATAAAATTTGATAATTACCAGTCAAATTTTTGTCCATTACAGAAATTTGACTATATTTTGTGCTGGCTTTTAAATTGTTGTTGATTTTAAATCTTTCTTTAAAAAGGAAAAAAGGGGTGGTGGAAGGAAGAAAGATAAATAATAATAATAATAATAATGAGTGTAAGGTTTTTTTTTTAAATATTCCTATTGCATTTACAAACAATTAACTACTTAAAAAAAAGCTTAACAATTAAAATTATGAATACCAAAAATATTTATTTAATTATGCATTTCTTGGGGAGAATAAATAACTCATAGATGAAACAATGGAAATTTCAATTATGCTTGAATGCTTTTATGAAAGACACCAACATTAGAAATATTTTTTTTAAAACTAATCACAAAGTAAATTACACTAAATATTGAGCAACATATGATTTATGTAGAATATGAGACAATATATGAAGCACTTTTAGTAGTTTTATAAAATATAAAAGAAAAACGGCCTAATACTATGCACTTAAGATTACCACTTTTAATTTTAAGGGATCTGAAAGTTAATAACCTAAGCTTTGTAAATTCTTTTAGCTTTTTGCAGATACAGCTTGCTCATTGAAGTTCAAAACTTCATATATGCATATTTTACTTGAAAATATTTTTTTTTTTTTTTTTTTTTTTTTTAAGTGATCTTTCACTTAAGAGACAGATTTCTTGTTACTGTATACACGAATAGAATCTCTCTCTGGTTAAGATCTGTAGGAATTAAAGTCATACAGTTCACTCATTAAGATGAACATTTTTTTTATCTTTCCCTTTCTTGTTTTTCCTTAACTTCTAAGTTTATTTTCCACAGAATAGTCAATTACCAAAATCTTTTCCAAGCATAAAAATATGCAATAATAAAAGAATTCATATTTTTCATTCAACATTTTAACAAGGGAAGCAGCAGTGTTGATTGATTCTCACAAAAAATGTTTGCCCTTGAATGTCTTACGGTTCTCTGCATCACATATGACAATATCCAGAGAATAAAAATTGGGGTAAATAGAATACTATCACTATATTAATAAACTAGCTAGGTGCTCATTCTTTGTATGGTAGGAAACGGAAATTTTTCTTACATATGTAATTTAAATAAAGCCCAGTGATGAAAAAAAAAAAAAAAAAAAAAAAATTTAACGAAATTATTTGACTCTTGACATAAAGTTCGCATTATGAGTTCTAGCCTGAGATCATTGAAACATCAGAACACATAAAACTATGTCAGTGTCATTCATGATCAAAAACAAAAAAGCTTGATTGTTTTCAGAGAAAACTCCTCACTTACAAAATGTCATATTTCTACATCATACTGATTTTTAGGTTTACGTTAAAGCATTAGGCCTCAGGAGCTGCATGATTTTACACTACATACTACATGACTGAAGCATTTTATTTTATAATTAAAATTAAAAATCATAGGCAAAGACAGATTAAAGAAAGGGGGTCAGAGGAGCAACTGCCCTTCCCGGGAAAAAGGAATTTAATGTAAAAGTTCCTATTTTACTTCTATAAATTGGATGTGTATGTGAATCTTCCAAGTAACCACTCCCACACAAAAACACACTGCTCTCACTCACAAAATTGCATTAGTTTATCAGTGATCATAGGTATAAATCGAGACTTGAAATATCAAACATTCTTCATAAAATGTGATGTCCGAATAAGGAAAATGAGTTATAGAAAATCATGTGAGTCGATGTCACTTGCAAAAATAGATGTGCTTTTGTTTTACTCTTGTAATTAGAAATTGGACTTTAATCGGATAGTTCAGATTCAGTTAAAAGGAACAGTTGAAAATAAATACTGGCCACACATTACTTGAATAACTACATTACTTAAAGAAAAGGTTCTGGAATTAAGCAAATATACTTTTCTTCGTAAAAAGTTAGCACCAAAATAAAGTTAAGTAAGAAAGAAAATACCATATGTTAAAATAAATGTCTTGATGCACATTTTATTATCTGACAAAATTAAAAAACATTCTGACTGATAGATTGCAAGAAGCAGCAATATGAAATTCATAAATGATACATGACCTTAAATTTTAATCAATGGCTCCTCACTTAATCAGATGCCGACCACTGGCAAAGCACATAGCGCTCTGAACGGAAGGTGCCTGGTTCAAACCAGGTTGCATCTGTCGACCTAACTGTTCGGAGTTTCCCGTGGTTTCCTCAGAAACTTAGAGAAAATACAGGTTAGGACCCTTTAGAAAGTCCCTCAAGGAGGACACTCCACTTTGGCCTAGATCCCTAGTGTAGATAATCGGCCTTAATCCCACAACAATAGTTAATCAGAAATCTGAGAATTTGCTGAATTTATTTGCATATTCACAAAACTCACAAGATTTTCAGTTTTCTGGTGGTAAGTCTCCTAATTGTCTAAAGTAGAAAAGTACTTTGGAGCTCAAATGATTTGTATCTCTCGCTTACGCTTATGAAATACAAAGGTGCAAACCTTTTTGCTTATGCTAGGCAAAGGGCCAGTGGTAGGAGCATATTTTTAGAGAACCCCTAGAGCGATGTCAGGACCCAGTGATGTTTTTTTAGAATCTCGCAAAGGGCCAGAGATAGTATACTTTCGAGGCTTCCTCCAACCCGATAGCTGTTCCAAGTGATTATTATTTTTTTTTTGGGGGGGGGGGCATAAAAGTTTAGCAGAAGCATATTTTCAAGGGGACCCCTACTGCAATGGCCGAATCCATTGGTTTTTTTTTTTGTGTGTGTGTGTGTGGGTGTGTTCTCGAAAAGGGCCATCAGTAGCATGTTTTCTAGGAGGCTTTACAGCGATGGCCAGACTCAGTAATGCTTTTTTTTCGGATCTCGCAAAGGGCCAGTGGTAGCATGCTTGGGCCCAGCCCAGTGATTTTTTTGGAGTTCCTGCAAAGGGCCAAGGGTAGCAAATCAAGTAAAATCAAATTCTTAGCTCAAATTCAGTTTTTATATTTCATAAACTGAATGCTGCATAAAATATGTACATAGAAAAATATATTACATTACAGTAAATAAACAATAATTACCTATTAAAATAACCTGAAGATAATGCTTGTTGAACAGTAACTAAAACACATGAAAGGAAGACAAATATACGGATACTGGCAAACCGCTGCAAAAAATAAGGACGGCAAGAGAGAATACCACATTCCCGAAGATCAAGGTCATCTAAACAAAAAATGTAAAATATAAGAAACAAGCAAACAAAAAGAAAATGTCATGACATAAAAAGAAGTACGATTACATTGGTAAGGCATCATTTTAGTAAGTATAATTCAATGTGTACTCATTCATGCCTCATGTTATCATATAAGTAACTCAAATAATAATTATTAGTATACCAAATAATAATTTTCAAATTCCTACTTCCCTAATAGTCTCCATCACATCTGATTATATCAGTAATTTGATAATTCTCAGATATTTATACTATTTTGAGTTAACATTTCACATAAACTATGAAATTACTAGAATTGGAATAAGCAATTTGTTTAATTAGGATTCAAATGTATTTGGATTTAGAAATGACAACTCAATTGTTTTTTTCTAGACAAACATGCAATATTAACAGGATTGTCTACCTTAGGGGAACAAACTGAAAAGTAGCAATCTTGAAGAGTATTTGGCATTTTTTCAGAGCACTTTTTAAGTGCAAGTAAAAATTAATTTGCAGTTAAAAATCACACATGCACAAAAAAAAAAAAAAAACTACAACAAATAAAAAGTCTAACTAAAAAATCTTTGCTAAACTAACATTGATAATTTTGATTTAATCAACATAGGTCGATAATATTATATTTATAGTTTACAAGTTTATGAGTTCATTGTGACCTTTGGGCTCTTAGACCTGGTCTAGCCTACAGCTAGAGAAAGTTAAATAAGTCACACACACAATAATCATTTATAAAAGTAGAACACACTTTGTCAGAAATTTATTTGTCATTTCAGGGCAGGCATCAGCATAAACTGGAGAATGTGACAAAAATGGCTGAGCATTCACTAATGGGTTAAATAATAATTATCTTTCTAATGATTGTTCCAGAATATTTGATCTTCTGCTGAAAAAACTTGACTAAATGGATACTTTAAAAATTCCATTTCATTTAATGAATGAAATTTTGTGTGATAAGTCTATTTTGAATGAAAAAATTAAGAAATTAAACAATTTAGTTCTCTTTGCTTAGTGATAATTAATGAATGCATGAAGATAAACTTTGCAACCTCACATTGCTATGCGATTCTGATTTGAAGAGTAAATTACTTATCCAAAAGTTTTTGCATTGGACATTAAATATCTTGTATATATAGTGAATTCACACTAAGACAGGTCTAACTCAGGTCTTCTATTTGACAGATTTTTCATTATCACATACAAAAGCAGAATTCCCAGTTAAGGTAGATAGAAATTGTATGTCAGTAACATCCCTTTATATGTAAATTTTACATATTAATATGGACTTCAAAATAATCTCAAATTTTTTATTTGTTTATTTAATATGAAAAGGCACAATAATAAAATTGCTAATTTCTTTCACTCAGCACAAAAACACCAGGGGAAGTTTCAGTGTTGACTGATTCCAAGGAGATGGACTTACGAGCCATCAATTTGCCTTTACCTTACTTAACTTATATTGAAATAAGCCTTATTATCAAGGAAAAAATTCTAAAAATTTACAGTGTACATTGGTGAAATTAATATTTCTTTTTAAAAAACTCAGCCTTCTGGAAGATATAAAATTCAGATTTATCAACTCCTGTTAAAATACTTTCATATGGACAAAATTTGTCAGCCTTTGACAGTTGTCTTAGTGAGAGTTTGCTGTAAATTAATTTCAAGGTAAATGGTGAAATATCTTTTGAAAAGAGTAACATACCTTGTTGATCTCGAGCATGTAGAACAGCTCTGTCACTTTTTTCAACAATTTTTATCAAATCATACTTGCAATTGAAAGAAACTTCCACATTTTTTTCTGCAACAGTAGCCTCTTGGGGTGCAAAAACACCATGATGAGCATATAATCCCATAGAAGTGTACAGCGATAAGTCCCTGGAAGCATTGCTCCCTGCACTTTTCGTTCTTCGATGGCATCGCCATTGTGACACAAAATCATCTTTGCATGTAGATGACGATGGTATGCTCAAATCTAGACAACTTGAGGTCATGGCTATGCTCAATTAAGAGAGTTCAAAGTTTTGAAAAACAAAATACATCCACTTTTCAACTGTTTGGAAACTCCATAGGTATGATGTCAGGTGCTCAAGAAAGACAACTTGCAAGTAATCTGAAAAACAATTAAAATCATTAAGTAAATATCTAGCATATAAAAATGTACGAGAAAATCAATATATTAAATAGTAAAATGAAATAACCAAGAACGATAATATACTAATACTAGACAGCCATAAAAGCAATTAAAAATATAGTCTTTTAAAACTTGAAAAATAATTATCGATTAAAAACAATTTTTAAAATATATTGCGGCTCACGTTATCACATGCTTGTCTGCAGCAATAGAAGATTGACACAAGACTTGTAAAAATACCAGTTTTTTTGTAAAAATCCACCACAGGCATGTTTTATTAAAAAGAACCTGTGGTTTAGGGAGAAAAAAAAATGTTTTTTCGGGGCAAAATTAAAATATTTGTACTTAAAAATTTGCACATATAGAAATACAAACTTCAAACCACAGACAAACATAAATACAGGGTTTAACTCACAAAGAGAACTTAGTACTGCCCTCCAAAAAATAAATAAATAAAAGATAATGAATGAATAAATTAGCTTCCAAACTTTCACTGCATATTCTTTTGAATATATAATTATTAGCTTAACAAATTAAAAGTAATAAAAATTTAAATGTGACACACCGTTAACATACATCAAACTATATCCAATATAAAAACTGTGCAAATAGAAATGTAGTATAGCAAAACATATGGATACATTTCTTGTCTTGGACGAAAGGTTATCTTTACAAAAAAAGGGAACATTATCCATGGAATTATATATCCCTCTCTTCTCTTGTTGAAAAAAGATTGGTAAAATTTTCAACGATTGTGTAGTAATTTTAATTAAAATATAAGACCACAGAAGAAAATAAATAAAGCTAATGTATAATGTACAAACAGCAATGCACACCCTCCCCAAAAAAGTATTTGAGGGTAAGTCGAATTTCCTATATGGGTTTCATTTGCAAAACATTGTTCTTCATAAAAAGAGCATGATGCATCATATAACAATAACATCTTATGTTTTGAGTTGTGTGTGTTTCAAAAACTGATTAGTTACTCACTAACTAACATGAGAAATTTGGCTTTTACTCTAACACCTTTTCAGTGGGTGAGGTAACACAAAGCATATGGATACCTTTTACTGACTTAGACAAAGGCCTATATTCTTATTTTGTAATTAAAAAAAAAATTTTATTAATGTAGTTTTTTCACCCTTCTTTTCAAATGCTCTTAAAGAAAAAAAAAAGAAAGAAAGAGGGAATGTGCAACAATTTAAAATTACAGCAAATTATAACTTTCAGCTATATTGCATATTTGAATGTAGCTTTGTGATAAATACATTGTGCATATTTTCTGTTTCTTTTTAATTGTGCGCATTTATGTTAGGCAAATTTATAACATTAAAAAATAACAATAAATACATGTATGTATATATTTAATTTACATAATGGCTTCAGGATTACATATAACATAAATTAGCCCTCTAACTAATAATAAAGCCTTTTAGAGTAAGATACTAGTTCCAGAATAATCTTCTCCTTCCTTAAATAAATTATACTAATTTATATTATGCTCTGAAGAAAATAAACTTAGTACAGGGTGTCTACCACAAAAAGTAAGCTTGATTTCTTGACTTTTTCTTGACCATAACAAATACGAAACTCATAAAAAATACATCGTGCCAGGGATGCAGAATATTTTCTATCCGGCGATCTACGATTGGAGGGAATTTTAGCCATCTAGGAAAATTTTGCAGAAAAATATACAACTGATTTTGATTTTAACAATGAATTAAAAAGTTCTTCGAGTTTTACTTTTCCCTGTCCATTTTTAGAGCGATTTTTTCAACTTTTTTACTGATCAGCCGTTTGCTTTCAGTTAACTTGCACCAACTGCTATTTAAAAAAAAAAAGATTTACCATTGATCGCCGTAAAAAGATTTGCAATGTAGCTTGTACATTGCAAATCTTTTTACATCTACGGTAACACAGAACTTATGGAAGTCTATAATATATCATAAAATTTTGGGGAAATTGAAGTTATTAGCTATGAAACACATGGGGATCAGTGATAATTATAATTGGAATCCAAGTTATTGTTTTTAAAAATGAAAATGTGGAAAATAATCAAAACACTGAATTTAACGGGGAATGAAGGGAGAAAAAAAAAATTACTCATAAATCCAACAGTTTTAACCTTTCTTTGAGGAGATACATAAGGATACATAATAAAGATACATAAAATAATTTTTTCTGGCTGAACTTAACAGAAACAATTAGAAACTAAGAATTTGAATGAAATGGAAAAAAACGTAGTTGAGTCGCAAATCGTGACCTAGTGCTTCATTTCGTGACTTATTCTTGACTTTCGTGACCTTTTCCCCTTTTCTTGACTTTTCCGTGACTTTCGTGGCCTTTGGATGATGGTAGACACCCTGTAGTAAGATTTTTGTCTTTTCTTCTACTTAAAATTTCTACTTGAGTATTGAATTGTCTATGACCATATACAAATGCAGAAGTGACATGGGGGGGATACAGTAACATTTCTTTTTTTTTTTGGGGGGGGGAGGGACATAATGTACAATATTGCAAAATATTACACAGATTTTTCTGGGGTAAGGGGCTTAGTTAAAAAAAAAAAAGCTTATTTGATCTAAATACAATGTATAAAATAGCATTTTTTTTATGCGGGGGGGGGGGGGGGGTGGTCATTAAAAAATATCTGTAAATGAAATGTACAATAAAGCTAAAAAAAAATCTGAAGTGACTCCACTCAACTTTCTGAACATTTACGATTAAGCTCATTACTAAGCATTTCAATAAACTTTAATCGATGAATAATTCAAACATATATACCAAATTGAAGCTCAATCGAATGCACCGTTTAAATGCTAACACACTTTCAGAATTTCTCCTCATATGCCATAATGTAAAAGAAATCTTTGTCATAGCCCTGTAGAAAAACTATAAGTCCTATAAGCACCAAAATCAATACTAGTCTTGCGACAGTGGTTTATAACATATATACCTAATTTGAGCTCAATCAAATGCCCCGTTTAGGAGCTATCGTTTTCACTCACACACACACATAGATACATCTTGTAAAAATGGTATAAATGAATTCAGAAGACCTCAAAACATATAAATACACCAAAATCTCAAAGACGAATTTTTTCATGATTACAATACTTTCCTTACATGGTACATGTTCAGAAAGTAATATATAAATGAATGGAGATAACCTATCTGTAGCTTTCTTTTTAATATTTTATGAATAATCCAGAGTTAGGTTATAATTCATTATAATTAATTTCATTCCACAATGTATGTACCTCTTTATTTTGTTGTATTAATCTATTAATCAGGTGATATAATCCAATTTCAACAATTAATGTAATAAAGTGAAACCAGACCTACATTTGCAGGTATTTATCATTCAGTCAAGAAATTATTCTCACATATTTGAATGCTTATTATATTTCTAAATATTCTAATGAGGAAATATTGATTATTATGTTTGCATAAACATTTTTTCCTTTCAATAAAAATTAATTGATGCATTTGTACAACTTTATATCCTTTATAATTCATAGTATAATTATGATTACATATTACATTTAAACAACTTCCACTTCACAGAAAATACTGTTTGTTTGGTTCTACAAAATTTTACCAATTTAAATTTATAAATTTAAACTATCTAAAATTACTAAAAGTAACATTTAAACACTATTACGACTGGCAGAAAACAAAGATTCTTATTTTTCATAAAAGCAACAGAATGGAATTAGGATTTATAGTTTCATTAATGATAAAAATAATATCAAATTGTGAAATACAACTTTTAAAATTTTGTAAGAAATAAAATATTTTTTGCTAAAAATTAAATTATTATTCAGATATTTCTTTAAAAATGATGCAAATCAAAGTTTTATCATGAAAAGAAAAACATTTTGCTTAAAAAACCTAAAAACCCCCATCCGGGAGGAGGGAAATCGGGAGCTACCAGGACAGTAATTTGACAAACCTGCTCGTCACATCTTCCTTTCCTTGAAGTAAAGAAGGGTTCCACGGGTCACCAAGAGATGTGTATGTGAGTGTTATGCCGTTAATAGTACCATCTGTGTAAGGATTTCTAATGATTCCCGAAAAAGTTAATTCGTAATTTTATAATTTGCGATTCTTTTTTATATTGTCAAATCTGTCATTGCAAATTATAAAATAAGACCCATGCACGTTTTTGGGAATCACTAGAAATCTCTAAAACAGAGGGTACTATTAACGACATGACACACACATCTCTTGATGATGCATGAAACCTGAGCCAAATAAACCACCCGGGAAACAAGCCAACCACACTTTAACATAGCTTTTGTGCTAAATAGCCAAATATGGCAACTCCATCTATGGAGAAAGATGCCAAACTTTGAGCCAGAAATGAACTTGGCCATGTATGCTTGAAATATGGGTGAAACTGTTTCTGGTGTTCTTTTAAGATATCTATTAGATGATCATTTTCAAACAGTATAAAATTCATGCATTTTTAAAATTAAAGCAAATGATTAGAGTAAATATGTCGTATTATAGAAAAAGCTTTTGAATTACAAGGTGGGGTCAGGTCTTTTTGGCCCGCAATGAAGAGCTGCCACTATTGACATCATCCATCTACAAATTCTGTTTAAATATGCTCTCTATTTAAGAAAGATTTTTAATGGCTGTTTGAAATAACTTAAATAGAAATGAAGTTGCATAATTTATTTATTACTAATTATTAATTACTTAATATATGTATTATAATTTATTAATTTAAAATCTTTAATTCTTGGAACAAAAATCAGTAATTTAAAAAAAAATGAAGTTTTTTTTTATTTTTATTAATACAAAAAATTTTTAAGTTCTTTTTTTAATATTTTGGTACAAGTCAGAAACATGCCTCACTATGTCTGAGTTTGTTAAATCATTTTAATGTTCACTTGTATCATACATCTTACAACAGCTTCAGAATTTTGTGACATAAAATGATGTTAGCATAAAAAATCATACATAGTAGATATTTTAAACATCCTCTCTTTTTCCTACTACATTAATTAAAAAAAAAAAAAATTCAAACAGACTTTTTAAAAAGTAGAGACTAACATTAATTATTTTGTTTATGACACTTTTTTTTTTCAATCATAATTATAATAGGAATCATAAATTAAAAATCTTAAATACCATATTAGCTGCTGGAATGTCAAAGTAGATTTTATTTAATATCAGCATACTCTGTGTTATGATACATCAGGAAACATCATTTAAATATATCCCCATCTAAAAAATAAAACACAACTATAGTAAAATACAGAAAAGAACTGCAATGGGAAAATAATCATTTTCAGTTTAAAATATTCAATAACATTTTTTTCTTTTTTTTAACTAGGAAATATATATATATAATTGGGATAGATGGCTAAAAGAAATTTTGAACTTATCATTCCTCCAGGTTCTAGTGTATCAGAAATGCTAACCTTGTATTTTTATAACATTTCCTAATTCTGAATGTGTTCCAATAGATACGTAGAACACTAAATGCAAATGGAATATCAGTTTTCATAGGACATGTTATGATTGTTATCCACTTGATTTTGATATGTGTTCTTTTTGCATTGCAAAAGTAAAGTTTCTTACATGTAAGTGAAGTTTCTTACATGCAAAAAAAATGTTCAATATTTATGAAAATGAAAAAAAATAATAATAATTAATATTTTAATGATAATTTCAGAACAATTATTATTAAATGTTTCTTTAAAAATAAGTAAGTGATATTTAGTTATTGGGAAATTGATAAATTTAAATAGCGCTTGAATGTTAATATTGCATTCAGTATAAACATTTAACAAAACAGGTAACTGATATATCTGTGTTAAAAAGAATTTTGCATTAAAAGATTTGTAAAAAACAAAACAAAACTCAGCAATATTAAATTTTATTTAGATTTTTTGTTAAGCTACCGTTAGAGCAAATCCATGGAGATAAAAAGCAGATACAAAATTATTGTTTTTTGAGGAAAAATCAGATTAAAAAAAAAAAAAAAACTATATTGTCCACAAATTGTCTGAGATCATTTATTTTTTATTCGTCTATCCATTTGGATGCACATTTAAACGACTGTGCATTCCTTTAATAATTTTCTTCCTTTCTGAAGCACAGAGGACAAGAACTGCATTGTTGATTCCTTTTCAGATTCCGGGCTGGAATCTACAAATGAATTATGAACAATCTCAAAAATCTTTTGTCTATCATAACTGGTGCTGTATACACATCTCATCATCGATTGCAATATTAACATATTCATTTAATGATATTATAGGACAGTTTAGGAAGAGGGGGAGACCTTTCATGAATGATGACTACTGGAGGAGAAAAACATAAGAGAAAAGGGAGCTGTGAAGAAAGAAGAAATGATTCCCAAAATTTACACAATTTCACAAATAAATTCTACAGTGATTTGTATCAAACATATTCTGCAGATTAGCAGATTAAAAGCCTTTTCTTTAATTAAATTTTTATTTTATTTATTCATTTATTTTGCTAATCAATTTTTGCTTTATGTAAAAAGAAAAAAAAGCATTAAACTCCATAGCATACTGTGGACTGTTCTGTCATTTCGTTTAGCCGACTTTTCATAACAAGCTTTTTCATGTTAAGGGCAATTTCACCATAATGTGTATGAGATTTGAACACTGAATTTTTCAAAAATCTTTTTCATAAGCTTATCATTAAAAAATCAAGAGATTAAAAAAACTGCACTCTTGACATTGTCTCTGATCACCAGAAAGGAATCTGGTTCATGGCAGATACCAAGAACAAGTTAATAATTCCTATAATCTAATGATTCTAATTTTTAATATTTGAAAAAAAAATTATATGTATTCAGTTTTAGTTTATAAATAAAATCAAAACCATTTTTTAACCTTTCCTAGGGAATACTCAAGAAGGTATTTTCAGTCGCTGATCCAAGAATTTTTTAGAGGGCTCCATTTTTGTGAATTTCAACACTTATTTTTGCAAACTTTCATACCAATTTTTAATTAAACTCACATTTTTTTTTTTTTTTGTTAAAATAATTGATAAAAAAGATTAAAATGTAGGGTAAAATACCAACAAAGGGCCATTTTAATCTTTTGTATTTTTGTGAAGGGGCCACAAAATGGACCCAATTTTCGTCTGCATCGACCCCTGATATTAATATGAAATGTAATAAACATTAAAAAGTTTGTTTTGGTGTAAGATTCATAATTTTCTCTCTCTCATATTTTTTTTTTTTAAAGTTCTATAGAGCATTAATGTTTTAAGTGAAAATTATTTCAAATTCCAATAAAATGTAGAAAAAAAAAAAAAATAATAAACTGAGAATTTTTTTTCTTCTAATTCATCAGATGACAATTTATAATGGAAATTTTAAGTTAGATTCACAGTTTTTTTTTTTTAAATATATATAAAATTCAGCTTTAAATCACTACACAATATGCAAAAATTTCTAAAAAGATAGCTAAAACATTTTAACTGACTTTAAAGGGAAAGGTTATTTACCGAATTTTTATTCAAAATCTGCATTTTTATTAATTTATTTTGCACTTATTCAGAAAAGATGCTCCCCTAGTGATTTTACATAATTAAATTTTTTTACATATACTTTTACTATAAAGCTTTTGAATAAGCAAAAGGAGAAAGAACTACCATATTTTTAATAGAGCAAATTAAAAATTGTTTCTAACAAATATGGCTTTGAATCATCTTCCAAATCAAGGTTTGGAACAAAATTTTATATTTCCCTTACTTTTCTTCAGAAAAATTAATTGCCTTGACAAATCTAGGTTTTTCCAAGAATTTAGAAACTTAGTAATTTTATCAGTAATTACTTGAAATTATGAGCGTTTTTCATTAAACTACTACTCATAACATCTTTCAACTCAATAAAAGTATAACTTTACATTATATCTAGAATACTTTTAAAGGTTTCACAAAAGTATTCTAGATATACAATAAAATGAAGAAAACTATAATCTAAGGATCTTAAAATTAATATGGATATTTCAAATAATGTTCTTTTTTAAATCCAGATGTTTCCACTACACAAGTATTTCTGATTACAGAAAATTTATGGTAGGGTATAAATATTATTTATTTATTGTTTTAAGGAATTTTTTTCATGTATTTTTAACTTCTGCTATTTTCTAAGTTAGCAACAGCATATTTAAATTAATTGTAAGTAATAATGTCTTCCTGCCCCCAGCCACATGCAGACATTAAACTGAGTGCAATTTCAGCTGCATTATCACTATATCTTAGCAAGTGATAAGTATAAAATTATATATTATTAAGTGATAAGTATGTTTGACTCTCTACACGAGATAGCAAATCTGTTGCAAATAGCAATGTAGAAATATGATATATTTAGACAGCAATGTTTACAAGTTAGCTAGAGTTTTCGTTATTACCAATTGGGCGTTTACAATAACAAAATATGCTAGTAAGTTCCATGGCCTGAACAACAGATAACAGAATTCTTTATCATTTTTTAACACGACTGTGTTGTTAACTTTAAAAAGAAAATTTATTTAGAATCTGTTACTTTTTTACTTTAAATTCTTGTAAATTTAAAAATGTGATAATAAATGCCATTGAAAAATAAATAAAAAATAAAATATAGTCCATTTGCATAGTTGAAAATTAACCCCATATGATACCATACCATTAGTACTACATTATAATTGCATACATTTGATCATTAAAAGCTAATTGAATTTCTTTATTGGGTTACTTCAGAGGCTAATTTTTGTAGGGTTACTTAAGGAGTTTGGGTGAGTATCTACAACAAGTGATGCACCAATTAGTACTTTGGTATAGTACTGTACTTGAGCATTTACTACTTTGGCTGACAACTGAGTAGCTATGAGGATTGTGGTAGAAACAGGGCAGCAAGGCGACACTGTTGCAGAAACAGGATGATCCTCTGCAGACAAATTGCCTTCAACAGAGTTGAAAAATGTGCTGAAGGAAGTCTACTTTCATGCAATTGCAATTTTCAATCAGCAATGTTTAAATGCACCCACATCTTTGTGTGTACATGCACACATAAATATATGTTGTGCTGCAGAAATTTTTTTGTATTTCTGCAGCTTATCACAGAAAGCATGACAAAATTCTGCCACTGGGGTTGTGAATAAGAATCAACTTCAAAAGAAAAATGTTTTTAATCTCATAATAATACAATCTTAAAAATGGTGAATAAAATCTTATAGTAGATAAAACTCTTCTGAAGTTGTACTCTTTAGTTTTCAAGATTTTTACACTTGTGTAATGAAATCATTCATCTTGAAAATGTAATCATATGTTGTAAATTAACATAACTTCAATTTTAAATTTAATCAAGTATTTTGTTTTTTAACAATTTTGTAAAACAACAGTTAGAAATAAATAATAGAGCACTATCATGAAATTTGTAAGTATATAAAGCATATAATAATGTTATTTTATTTTAAATATTATTTTAATTGCCTAAAATGATATTTTGAAATTAATACACTAGAAAAAGATAAGGAACTTTTCATAGCTAAGAAAGAGTGGATTCTTTGTAGCACCAGAAATGGATCATACAGTTTATTAACAGATTTCAAAGAAGTGGTGGTTATCAATTTAATTATATATATATATAACTAAATATCAATTAGCTTTTAATGATCATTTGCTTACTATATATATCTATATATATATATAACTAACAAGTAAAACACAAAACATACTACAAATAAGACATATCTCGCATAAAAGTAACAGCTATTATCAAGAATTAGAAACCAGATTTTGAAACCAAATAAAGTGCAAGAATTATTGTGATAGTATAATGGAACGGAAATTATAACCACTGTCACCATCTTCAGGGACCACAAACAGTGGATTATAATTTACAGTAAACCAAATAGTAGGGTTTCGGTTGTGTGGCATATCAGAAGAGATATTAACTCCACACATCTGGGCCCTACCCTACTATATAAAGGAAAGAAGAAATCAAAAAGATAACAAAAATTAGAAAGATAATTTTACATACCATACCTTGAGCACATGGAAATTTATTTTGAACAGTTGATATGTTTTGCCAATGCTAAGAATTGTAAAAAGTGAAAAATGGTGTTGCCACTAAATAAATGTGTAAAAGTGGAAAGAAGAAAGTTTAGGAGTTGCCAGATACTAATAGGTAATATTATTAAATTTTAAGAATATCCAGGTATATTAATATAATAAATATATATTGAATAATAATAAATTTAAAAGATTGAATAAAATAAATATTATAGCAAAATTAAATATAACATATTGTTTAAAAAATATAATGATTATTATTATTGACTAAGTATGTATAATAAGTTATTGTATGACAGAAGATTAATCTAGTAAATAAGAAAAAAATAATGTTTAGAACAGAATAATCACAATATAGGAACCCCGTTTTTTTTTTTTTTTTTTTAATTCCTCCAGATATATATATGCATGCATAAACACATCCAAATTGTTTTTAAACATATTACTTTTTTTTTTTTTTTTTAATATAAGAGAAAAACTTCCTCTGCCCAACCCAACCATCCAATTACAACCTTAAAACCAAAACCCCACCCAACCTCCAGTAAATTAACAAGGACATTAGACACATCATTTTCAAGATTTGTATATAATGGATTTTAGGAACTTAGTGGGATAGTTGTATTGTCTAGCTGACAGAAATAGAGATTTAAAATTGGAGACTTTGAAATCATCAGAACATAGAAACTTGATTCTACAGCAGTGATTATAGATGATATTGCGAAATACAGATTTATGTAAGCAGGAGGAAAAATGAGTAAAGCTATTTACTTTAAAGCTAAAATCTTTACGCTTATCATATATATTGAAACTAAGGCTATTTCTAGGAGTGATGGAGATACTTAGATCTAGAAAACTAACAGAATTGTTAAGCATATCATTTTTAATTAATTCCAGAGCAGATGGATATTTTATGGGGAAGATAATGTTATTATTATTAGTAGTGTTTACAAGTAAGATATCATCTATATATCGTTTAAGAATGATGTGTGTATTAGTATATTCTTTTTCATAGTAATATAAGTAAAGATCTGCAAGGTAGCTAGATGCTGAACCACCTTGTGGTATACCATGATTTTGTAGATATATTTTATTGTTATGTAGAATAAAATTATTATAGATAATAAATTTAGATAGACAACTGAAATATGTTACATCAACATGGGAAGGGAGCTGAATATTGTTAACACAGGTTTCAAATAATTCATTAATTACATTGTAAAGGTCGTCAAGAGGAATATTGTTGAATAGATCTTTAAAATCATAGGTATATAAAGAGGTAATATTACTAATAGTACATATTGTATTGCGTAGATCATAACTATTTCCAATAGAGATAGAGTAATCATTACGTTTTATATAATACTCATGCATAACAGACAGTATCTTTAATAGAAGTTTACTTGCTACATTGCTATATATATTACATCCTATTGTAACAGTTCGAAACTTTAAAGGCGATTTATGAAATTTAGGGATTAGTACAATATAAGGATAGTGTAGATTATTATGTTGTAGGTTGAGAAGTTTATAAAAAGCCAGAATTTTTTTGTTACAAACTACAGTAGACAAATTAGTAGAGGAATAGATACTGTTATTTACAATTGTAAAGGCTAACAAGCTATGATATAACTGTTTACAAATAAAGGCATAGTTATTGGATGATTTATCTACATAAGTAATTATGAAATACTGTTTTATAAAGTCTATTTGAGTATGAAATTGACTATTGACAGGAGAACTATATTTTACATATTTAGCAATATTTTGCTTAAAGAATGAAAGTACTTTTACTTTCCAGGTAGTGAAGGCTTCAATAGGAGTGCTGTATTTTAAGGCAGTATTATATATGTAAAAATCTAAATCATATGTGAATTGTGTTACAATGCCACTAAGAGAGTGTTTTGAAGGAATACGGTGTTTAGAGCCCTTCTGCATGAGTTTTTTTAGCCTAATATCTTTTACGATAGCTAAATCTCCAGTAATGATGTGTCCATAATCCCTATTAATGAAGTTCCTATAGTGATTATCATTGCATATACAGGGTGGTGTATCAGAAGGGTTATATGTTTTTGAAAAGGAGTTATAGTTAAATAGTTTCCTACCAAAGGGTAGGGGATATTTAAAGGACTTTTTAATAATGACATTTTTGATGGGAAAGTAAGTGTTATTATTAGAAAATATTGTATTGAAGTTTAGGTTATTGAATGCAGGATTTGTGAAAGTAATTAATAAGTTAGAATTAGAAGGTGTATTATTACTTTTATTGGTTAGGTTTACGGTAAGTGCAGTGGCTCGTGCAACAATGAGATCGAAGAATAGGTGAGAAAAATGTCCAGAAATGTTAAGATTTGAAAAAATAGAAAAATACTTAACTAAAAGTTTCTTTTTAATGGAGTAAATGAAAGTACGTATATTAATCCAATTATAAGTACTGGTATAGTAATTATATAATTTTAAAATAGCAGATTTTATATAACTATTAGAATACTTAGGACTATTACACTTTTTACGTTTACCTCTAGAAGTTCTAATTGTTTTATTATATATAGACAAGTTTAAAGTATTATAGATTGGAGAATATTTATTTATGTTAGTAGTGCTAGTATAATATATTAAGTAAGCAAATTTTTTTATCACATGGATTGATTTCGATTATTCCTTTTGATAGGAAAGGGGGTAATTTAGGGGGTGGCCAATATTAATTTGGTGAAGTCCTTGTGATATTATTCTGAAAATCAGGAAAAAAACATATTTTTAATGTCTAAAGGGTTGCTAATAACAGCAAAGGTAATAACATGTCAACTACACGAAACTTTATATTAAAAAATTGGTTATTAAAAACATTTCCATTGTCTGCAAAAAAAAAATGGGGCATTAATCACTGTAAAGGTATTATTTTGAATTTGAGTATAGTACTGGCCATTTTTAGATATTTGATAAACATGACTAACATAAAACTTGAGATTAAAAAAATTCATAATAGCCAGAGCTTCATTACGGACAGAGAGGGTGCAGCGATTCCTGCGACCAAAAGTGGCCCCAAAGACTTTCTTAAAGTAACTAAAAATATTCCAACACAACAGATTTGAATAGTTTGCAGATATCAGGGAAGATGATCTGCAAAAGGCTTATTTGTGAAGTGCAATAGTAACATTCATTTAATAGCAAATTCATCGAATCATAATTCATTTATAGTAAATAGTAAATTCATCATCATTTTATGATGAATTTAAATAATTTTCTTTATACATAAAAGGAATAAGGGAAGCAAGGTGAATGGGCAAGAATGGCTAATACAAATTCCCAGGTGCTCATTTACAAAAACAACTTAAAGCTGTTCTTTTGGGCAACAACAACAATAAAACAACTTTTCAGCAGCTTTCTAAAGAAATTAATTATGCTAGAGACTCAAAAAAATTTAGAATGTGTCTTTATAAGTTGTACTGTGAACTATTACAAATAATGAACCTAAAGGAGTTGCAAACAATCAGGCAAAAATGCTAAACAAATGGAATTTTACAATATTTCCTTAAACAGATAGCACTTTGGTACATTTTTGTTAATTTTCGTGCTTTTGAATTTTTTTTTAAACTTGACTCTTTATACTCACTTTTTTATACTACTTTAGAGGTTGACTATTAATATTACTTTGGGTCACTCAGCAGTATTTATGGGTTATGTACGAAACATTTCACAGCAAAATTTTAGCATACTTGTACATTTTTCAATATCAAAATATAAATGAGGAAGTTTGCAACTATTTTTAATGTTTTATATACTATCGCAACTAGATTCCCATGAAGTTTCTTTTCATTGGGCCAAATAATTTTTTAAAAATTAATTAATAAATTTTTGTTACGTACAAAGCATCACAAAAGTTTGAAAAGTACCTTCAGCAGTTTGGATTTTGCTCTGAATTTATGAGGTATTTTCACAAATGGGTGAAAGGAAAAATATACATTAATTAACTTTTAAATTATTTTTTAAAAACTGCATCATTAATTAATAAAAGCTAATTACTTGTGTTACATATGGGACAAGGCTGTTATGTGTGGGACAAAGCTGTTTGTTATATGCGGGGACAAGGTTGTTATGTACAGGAGATGGCTATTTGTAACATACAAGACATGATTTTAAGTAATACTACTATAACAAATTATGAACTAAAATTAACACAGATGTTAATTTAATGAATTTATTAGCTTTATTAATGTATGTCAAACTTAAGTTTAATTACATAATTAAAGTAATTAAGGAATTCTTTAAAAAATTTAATTGCTTTTATGTAAATTAGGATTTTTCATGCATAGCTCCATTTGAAAAAATAGTAACCATTTTAAATTAAAATATATGTTTTTTACTAATCAGAGAACATCTATGATGTCTTCTCTACGATGAATTTCTTTCACTTACTCTATTGCTACCGGAAAATGTCCCTAACTATTAATTGGACTTCATGTTTTTTTTCAAGCTTAGTCTCTTTTTAAGGATTTTATCCTTTTCTGAGATGTGTCTGTCTCTCTCTCTCTCTACATATATATATATAATTACATTTCTGATTTTAAAAAAGTAGAAAAACACAGTCAAAAGTATTTCACTTATATTTTCACATTAAATACAAAAGCATTGAGAAAAACGAAAAAATTACATTAAGAGTAGCAAAGCAAATGGTTTCAAAATTTCCTTTTCTAATTTTGAAAGCATGTTCTATGGTGATTTATTTTAAAATATATATATATATATATATATATATATATTTTATACTCTCAGTTTCTTTCTTTTACTTATTTATTTTAGCAAAGTGTATAGTATCATTAATTCTTGCTTTGTTACAGAACTTTGCTGTTCTAAAATTTTAAGGTATATTTTTCCTAACTTGAAACTTTTATCAAATGGATTTTATTCTTATTGTTATTACCTAAGTTTTCATTATCAGAATCATATTTATTTGGATTCAAGACACTTATTAACATCATCACTGGCAGATGACTGCCAATTTCATTATTTACATCAGAGAAGGTGTGAGGATTTCAGACGTTTGCGGAGTTTAGGTTGGCAGATTTTTGGCTCTGGACTGTGTGTATGTATGTATGTATATCAGGGTTTTAAAAAACTTGTTTTATTTTTTTTTAATCCAACCCGGGTGGGTTTTATTAAGATCTTTTTATAGTATAACACTTTTTGGATTTAAATTTTATGGTTTATTTAAAACAGAATAATTTTAGTGTAAAACAAAACTTACATTAAAAAAATAATAATTAAAATGTAAAAATAATTTCAACTTTAATGCAGTACTATCTTTTTCTGCCGATGTTTATAAAGGGCTCCTAATTTGTTTTATGACCATAGATAAAAGTATATTATTGTTCACATAGAAAAATATGTTGTTTTTGATTGGCTGTTTCCTATTTCTTTTAAATTTATGAACTTTTTAATTTTTTTTTTTACCTTTATGCTTTTTAAGTCATATTTTCTAGTTAGAATATAAGTCGGTAAAGTCTTTGCAGGCCAACTTACTGCAGAACTACTATTTATTTAATAATTTTCTTTATAGTTATTCATTTTTGCTTTGAATATATATTCCTTTTTACTTTAAAAAATCTAAAATTAATATGTCTGATATTAAATCCCACATAAACAATGTGTAATGAATCAGATTTAATGCAGCAACTAATAGAATACAGGATGGTTTCCTGAACCTGAATTCATTCTTGAGATGCATGCTTGTAAGCTGTAAGAGAGAGACATGTCCCATTTTTCTCTTATCTGGGAAAGGATTTTTTTTTTTTTTTTTTTTTGGTCACTATACTGATAATTACATATTTTATTCATATTTAAAAACTTATTTATTAAAGAGATAAATTACTAAGTTATCCCTGCCTGTATTTTACACCTATTCATCTCAAAACAAATATTGCAGATAGAATTGGCTTGAGGTATTATTTTTAAAAAGATTATTATTCTTTATGTTGAAGTTGGAAAAATAATTATAAAATATTAAACTGGCATATTTATATTTATCTAATATAATGCACTAAGTTATGTAGGTAATATTATATGTATTTAATGTCAAATAACAAATTATTTAAATGAAAGAAAGGAAAAATTTTTGATAATTTTTAATAAAACCCCACTTCTGTGTGGTTTTTTTTTTTTAAAACCCACCCGGTTTTTTTGGGTTTGTGGGCGGGTCCAAAACCCTGATGTATGTATGTATATATATATATATATATATACTTAAATATATACACTTTTTAATTTAATTTAATTTATTTGTTTTTGTACTTAGCGTAGCTAATATTCCAGAAAAGCCATAAATATAGTCTAAAAATTAAATTTTTGCCAAGTTTTAAATCAACATTTTGCATTTTGTCCTGCACATAACACATTTTTGTTCGTCATGCCCAGCTTCTAAATGAAAAGCTATAATGTTTTAATTCAATAATTTAGGAAGCTAATTCACAAGCTGAAGAGCGTGAAAAAAAATTGTTCAGTTATCATCAATATTATTAGCTAAAAAATAAAAAATTAGCTTGAAATTATTTCGTACGGGACAAAAATAAATTTATCATTAAAAGTTTGTGATAAAATATTATTTTATTATTTTTATTTTTATTTCACATTAAACTACTGTTGAAAAGGTTTTATGAAACATGGGAACTTTGAAATAAAATAAAATATTTTTTGAGTAACACTTAAAAATATAATGTCTCTTACATTACACATTTTTCTGTAGGACTGCAAACAAAATGCTCTAATTTCTGTTTAGTTAAAAATAAAGATTTTTTGTGATAAAATTTAATAGAAGAGATTTCAAGCTTTAAAATGATGTATTGCACACCCCTTAGAGGCAGTTAGAGAAGTATTATTAATTTTTTGAGGGTTTAAAACCTTTAATTTGCTTTTAAAGCTGTTCAAAAGTCTTGTGGCGCATATCACTTTTCGAAAGGAACATCCTTTAAGGACATTTTCCCAGTGTTTGAGTTGTTTTTGGAACCTATGTATGTATATTTGTAAGAAATTGTAGGTAAGCGCTCTTCTTCAAAGTTGAAATGGATGAAATTTTCTACTCGCACGAATATGGGGGAGAAGCTGAAAATTTTAGCCTTGTTGTCAGCGTACACACTTTCTTCAAGAAGAGGGAGGGGGGAGTAGACATAATCTTTAATAAAAAATGAAACATATATGGACTTCATGTTAAAACACTTTCAGCAAAGGAGGACAGGGTTGTTATGATTTTGCCCAACCCGAAAAAACTCAGGTGGGTTTTTTCAAAAAAACCCAGAGAAAAAACCCAACTGGATTTTTCAAAATTTCAACTTTAATTACATAGATAATGTATTGCTTAATATCAGTATACCACTAGTAAAGTTTATAAACAGCTCCCTACCTCCCCCCACACCACCACTACCTAAGGGGAAAAAAAAAAAATCAGACTTCACATACGCATAAAAACTTCTAGGGTAAATCTTTATGCCTATCTGTATTAAAATGAATAAAGATTTTTTAACCATAAAAAATCATTAGTTTAAAAAGTTCTAATTAAGCACTAGTATATCACTGTTAAAATTATTACTAATAGTCAATTTATCTAAGAGCAAACCATGATTGGAGTTGCTTTTGCTACTGATTTATACACTTTTTCATGTATGATTAATAATTGTAATTAGTTATTACTATTAATTTAACCATTTTTTATTTATAATTGATTTTTGTAATCAATTAGTTTCTTTAAGTTGCATTTAGTAATAAGTAAATTTTTTTCAAATATTCTGAAACCCCCATCCCTTCTTCTGAAAAAACCCGGGTTTTTAACAACCCTGAAGGAGGAAAGCTGATCCACAAAACTGCCCCTTGCATAACCTACTGATTGAGTCGTCCATGTTCTTGTGAAAATTACAATTACCAGCAAAGTGCAGAAAAAAAAACCTAAGTATCCCGTGTATCAAGGCCATACCCAGGGGGGGAGGTCCTATGGGTCCGGACACCCCCCCTCCCCTGAAATTTTCACATAACAGGGGTCGCGCTGTCGATCGCCAACGTCACAAATTGCGATAAAATTAGTTTGGCAAAAAGAAATACAATTTGGCGAAAATATTGGCAATTGCAATTCTTAATGACGTCCGGCAAAATCTAATTTGGCGAAACTTTAAAAAAAGCCCGCATGACTCCTGCATTATATATACATTTATATGTGTGTGAGAGTATATTTATATAATAATATGATGATATTCAATAAGTCAGACACCCCCCCCCCAAAATGTCGGACCCCCTCCGAAATTGTTTTCTGGGTACGGCCCTGCTGTGTATATGTTCTACTTTTATATTATATTTTGAAATTGTATAAAAAAGTTTTAGAGTATTATACTTTTTTTTTTAATTACTTTTTGCTAAGCATTTTATACAACAAAATGTAAAAAATTCTTAAAAGATGTAGTACTCAGTAGATTCATTTTCATTCATAGTAACTAAACCTTTAAGTTTTTTCTTTTCTGAAGCTGCCCCATGTTTTTTCCAACTCCAGGACCCCCAGTGGTCTTATTCCGGGCCTGATAGTAGCCAGCGGTCTCTTTGATATATTGTAAGTGGCCATAATTTTCTGTACTCTTCTACTTTTTTTGTTTTGATGCTCGCTCTCCAAATATATAGCAAATTATAGCAAATGTTTTCAGTACCTGCATGCATAAAATCAGTTATCACATTGAATCAATTTTAATTTTAATTTTTTTTGTTGTTGTTGTTGCCCGCAGTAAAAGCCTACAAAATTTACAATCTTAATTTTGTTTACTCGACTGATTACCAATAACAACATATACAAATGTAAATATTATGGTAACTAGATGTTTTTCGAAAAAAAAATTCTGAAACATATATGGTTTCTATATTACGTCTCCATTTTCTATATTTCTAATAGAAATTAAAACTACTGCAGATGAGTCTAGAAGTAGAAGGGTGTACTAAGAGGCTAGAAAATTTTCAAAGCTTGCAGACATATACATATATATATTTTTTTACTAATTTTTTTATTATTAAATTGAACAAAGAAACTATGCTACAAAAATAGAATTAATGTATATAAATTATGTTTATTACGTTTGAATTTACAAAATGATTAATAAAATTTATCAATAAAAACTTTAATTTAAAAGTATCAGTAATGGATAAAAATATATTGTCACAATTTGCACTTATGATACTTTAAAATAATGTGTTTTGTTGTTGGCAGCAATACAAAACTCAAGAGGGCACATTAGTGGGTTTTTTTTGTTTTTTTTTTCAGAAAATTTTCGAATTTATGGACAGTTTTACATGATACATAGGTCTGCCCAATGGCAGCTCCTCCATTTTAGCACATGACACATGAACCCTCGAAAGGAAGAACTAAAAACTAAACACATAAACAAATTAAATAAAAAAAATATATTAAGTACACTTGTAGATTTTTGTGAACTTAAAATGCGAGTTTTAATCTCTTCCTAACCCCACTATTATTAAATATGCTTATTATAGATAATAAGCATATTTAATAAGGTAATGTAGGTTACTACAGCACAGTATTCCCTTGATCGACATGTGTCAGAGAAATACCCTTCTAAACTGCTCTCTGTGATCAAAAGCGGAGAAAGTTGCCGTAGAAGTAAAGCGCTATTAATATAATTCCGTTTGCACATTTTCAGTGTGCACACGAAACATTTTTTGCGGTTATCTCTTCCGGATTTTCCCTTGGTTTGTTAAGTTCATTTTTCACAACAATATTTTTTACAAACTAGAGTAAATAATTAACATGGGAGCAAAATAAGTGTTTTGGAGCTAAAGCAATTATATTTTCCAATATTATCCTTTGAAAACAATTGAAATAAAATTAATAAAGACAACGCCTTTGCTAAAACTTATCTTGGTGACAAAATGTAAGACCAAAGATTTCTTGTTTTCTTTCAATTGCATGCTTTGTTTTTCTTTAACTGCTGGGAACGCAAATACATTTTAATTTGTAAGGTGTGTCATATCTGCATACTTAATTTCCGAAATTTATTTTGTGAACCTTCATTTAAATAACTGACAAGCCGCCATTGGGACTGCCTACAATAAATTTGATTAATCCTATTTTCTTGATTTATCAACTACAAAATAATTGATTAACAATGTGTGTTAAAAGGCAAAATTGGTATATTTCTATGTGATTCCTCTATAGTTAAAGTATGAAAGGATATTAGATTTTTGCAAATTTCAGTAACTATAAATAATATAAAACTAACAACTAAATGTATGGAAGATAATCGATGCAAAAACTTTAAATTATAATCTATACGGGAAATGATAAAAATTCAATAAGAAATGTTCTGGAGATTTTTAGCAAAAAGAAAAATAACGATACTTACGTATTATCCAGGCGGTCTGATAAGTTAAATGCCGGACATATGAAATTATTTATGGTTTGGAATAGGATTGGCTTCAGTTTGCCAGCACATTTGACAACAAAATAGTTTGGCTGGAATGACCACCGAGATAATACGCAAGTACTAAGATAATTTTTCAATCTGCACTTTTCTATTCGATCATCTTGTGACCAATGATGAATATTAATTTTGCTCTTTACATGTTGTACATTTAGCATTACTAGATAATGAAATATTTATAAAATTAATAGAGGGAATTTTTTTTTACTAATTACAAGGAACATATTTTGAAAAATTCGGGTTATGAAAATGTTTAAAAAGCTGTCTGTAAAGTGAGCTGATGAGATTTTGAATGTTTACAGAACATAATTAAAGAGAAAATGTAATAAAATTAAAAAATAATAAAAAGATACTGATAAGAAAAGATTATAACAAAGATTCACATATACGAAGATCACTATAGTGAAAGGCTAAAGCACCTGTGTCAATTTCAAAATAATGAATTCGATTGTTTATAATTATTGTTCTTATAAAATTGGAATGAAAAATGAAGCATGGAACTCGCTTTCAGTAAATAAAGCAGAAACTGTCAAAATAATTAAAGAAAAATACTAAAAGAAAAATTTGGAAAACAACAGTTTAATTTCAGTCCTTAAGGAAGGTTGTAAAGTACATTTAAAAAGTTGATAAATAGCCACGTACATAATTTAAAAGTAAATAAGTTACTTACGTCAAAGTGAGAAGCTAAACAATAAAAGTTCCTACTGTCACTCTCGTGTACGCGATCCAACTCAAAATTATCAGACCGTTTCAAAAATCTAAATAGGTCATAAAGAAAAGCGTTGTGATAAAAGAAAGGAAGTAAAAGTACATATAAAAGGTAACGGATATGTAAATTTATCGATTTACTGGTTATTATACAAAATCAATCGCATATTAAGATATCAAGGTTACACCAGGTAATAAACACAAGTAGCACTGCAGATGTGCCAACATGGATAATCGAAACAGCTGAGTAGCAACTACGACGACCTCCAGCAGATGATTGAAAAAAGTTCGGAATTTAAAAAAATAACGTAAACCAAAAGTATCACGAAAACCTGGAGATGTTAAAATTCAAAGTACACATGAACTCACTTCTTTAGACCATCACTTAGGTACCCACAAGTATCCTTTGTTTATTTGATCGTGAAACAATCTGCATCAACAAAACAATCAGAAACATGAGTATTGACCTTCTGGCATCATTGCTTTCAGCGCCACGAACTGATTTACGTCACAAACCAAAACACTGAAATACGAAAGTAAAACTCTTTTTTAAATTTTGAAAATATTCCAGAAAATTGAATGAAAAATGTCCATATTTCCTCGAAATTGACTTTAAATCCAAAATATTATGTTTTATTCGATATAAATTGCATTATTTTGATTTATAATTTAATTAGATAAAAATGCATACTGTTCTGCCTAAACATTTGAAAGTGTTTCGTGGCCGCATATTTGATTTCTCGAAAAACGGCAAGCTGTTTTCAAAATTTTATTACAGTCCTCAATGCTACAAAATTTGAAACAAATGTTAACCACTTATTGCTGTGTTTTTGTCAGTGTCGATCGACTGGGACTATTTGAAGGATATATTTCCCTTCTGATAAAGCTTCATTTCAACGGAGGAATTGTTTGCCGTTTTTCAGATATATAAACTTGATCGTTTTTCATGTTTTTTTGAAAGTACATTACCACCTGCAAATTATTTTAATGACTAGTCCTTCATTTGACAAGATTTTTTGATGAAAGAAATAAGGGTTTTACCTATACTCGATTGAAGAGCGTTTTGACAACCCACTGAGCAAGCCTCCTGCGGACAAGAAAATCCTCCGCGGAACCGTCGTGATTGATATTTCATTCAAACTGTTTGTATGTGAAATGGGTAGGGGTGAGGGTAAAAGGGCAACGATTTTTAGTATGAAAAACCCAATTTTAAACACCGGCGAACGGTTCTAAATTGAAATTGGGCAATTTAATTATAATGGACTAATTTTTTTTTTTTTTTTTTTTTTTTCAAATCTATGACTTTAGTTTTCAAGAGACACTTTATATATTGAAGAACATAAAAAAATAATTAAAACTAATGTTTCAAAACCCTTTTTCTAGGTTTATTACAACAGGAATAATTAGTCACCCAAATGCAAAACCCGTTAAATCGAAAAAAAAATCATAAATTGAGATTTTAACACCTTTTTTTTTTCTTTTAAATCAAATTTTGTGCATTCCCACCTATAAAAGTTTAGCAAAAAAATTTTTTAACCTTTAACATAAAACTCTGAAAATGCTGCAAAACTCTCTAAATCCATCTTGCTAACTTGCCGCATAATTCGTTACATCCATTTGATCCGACCCACATCAAAACTCATTATCCTCAGCTGCTCGTACTCAGGAAATTACTCTTCGGCTGCTCGTACTCTTCGGCTTCAAAAATCGTTAAATTCCACGGTTTTTTTTCTCTATTGTTCTTTTCATTATTACCAGCATTGTATCGGTACTTCCCCAGTGTTCTGCGTTTTTTTTGCATTTTACTAAGTCGTCTTTTAGCTAATTTTGTATCAATAATTTTACTTCTTACTGCCGTAAAAATTTGCCTCTCATCCATGGTACCGGATAAGACAGCTTATACATGGCAAGCTTCTATCAACAGGGGCGACAGCTCCCAGGCCTCCCGAGAAGAAAGAAATTAATATAGAAGATCCTATTTTACTCCCATAGAATGGATGTATATGTAAATTTTCCAACTAGCTGCCCCCCTCACGGGTGGGGGAGCGGCTAATGCCCCCCCCAGCTCTCTCCCTAAGCCCGGTGAGTTAGATGCGAAAAGCTGCTTTAAAAATTTAAAATTGTCACTAATGAATTAAAATATTTTATTTTAAAAATTGTCTTCAAATTATTCCTAATTTTTTGTGGGGGCGGATTAATTAAAAGTGGGGATGTTAGTTTTTAAAAAATTCTTACAGTTAATGTATGGAATAAAGTTAAACTTGGGCACAACATCAATGAAAAGTTGTATAATTATTTATGACTGACGAGTTATGTTGCTAGTAGGCTTGTAGTGTATGGACAAGTGCTAATGTCTTAACGTCATAAGAGAGTTATAACAATAATCTAGGTCACTATAACCGAGTTCAGCAGTATCCCTTGTAGCAATGACTGCTTGTTTTCTGCTCGGTCGTTCATCGACTCATCGTTAACTCATCGACTTGTCGAATTCAGTCATCGGCAAGTGCACTTTTGTTTATCTGCAATAGATAAATTTTTATTCATGGATAGAAGTGATCTAGACGAGCAGTTTCGCCGATGGGAAACCGAAAAACAATATCTTATCCGAAACTGCAGTTCTATAGTCATCGGGCCTTGCTGGTGTCCCCAGTGGTTTTCACTTTACCCAAATTCCTACAAATATTTGCGTAATTTAGATGTGCCTTTGCATAATCTAAGGGAAATTTTGAACAATTCTTGAATTAATCGAATAATTTACTTCAAATTTCTTGTATTGGGGTTGGGAGGGGGCAGGGGGTGGTATCCCTCCCCTTGCCCCCTCCCAAAGAATTTAAATTTGAAAAGAAATATTTACAAAAAATGCAAGTGTTTATTATAAATCGTTTGTAATATTTAAATAATTTTTTAAAAATGTGTTTAAAAAAAAGAAAAGAAAATCTATTTGAGCGTCAGCTGCATTATAAGAAAAACGGAAACTTCATTACAATGAACAACTTTTTTGAAACTTCTTTAATGTAAACAGCAAGAAGAGAAATCGGTTAATTTTTAAGTTATCCAAGAAATATGGAAGTTAAAATCACACTAAAATTCCTATACAATTGGCAATATTGTTTTTTAATTATTAATTATGAATGTTGTTGCTACTTACATACATTGGTAAAGAGTGAAATTAATTTCTTACCAATCGAATAATTTGACTATTATTAATAATAGCTGAACAACACTTTGTCAAAATTTCACCCAAAGTCCCAATCTGAGACTAAAATAGCCGGTACTTCACACTTTGCCTTAAACATGACAAGATTCGATGGTCTAGGGGTAACGGGCTTATCTCGGAATCAGTACTCTCAGGGTTCGGGCCCGGGGGAGGAAGAATTATTTTTTTTTTTTTTTCAGAAAAACGGAAATTTAGCATACAAAAAACGAAACAATAATAAACAGAACGGACATATTTTGAAAATTTTGCTGCCAGTCCTTTATTTTTTACTAACAAATATATTTTAAACAGTTTATCGGTTTCTTTTCGTTATTTCATCGGAGTCATCTGTAAACGATGATCGGCTTTATGTTCCCCCGAGCGGACATTTTGTACCAGTTGCCGATGAAATTTCCCCTTTTTTGGATGAAAAGCCGTGATCGGCCATTCCTCCTTCTCCTTGGATTTAACTCACCCGCCTCTCATCGACCGATGGGTTATTGCTACTAGGGATTTTAACCCCCCCCAAAAAAAACCCCAAAATTCTGGGTGTACCCCTGAGCCCTCCCACAAAAAAACTAATCCGCTACTGGTCTTGCCTTATTTTAATTTAAAAAATACTAACTGATTATTTTATTATTTTCCCTATTTTTTCGGTAATTTATTTTGATATACATATTATTTTTAAAAATTAAGATTTCCAATTAAAAAATAATTTTTTAAACATAACCATTTTTAAAAAAATATATTTTATCTTATATTTTGATGATCCCTAGTACTTTTATACCTATTGCTGTTGTTAAAATTAGGCCTTATTTTCCTATTATTATTATTATTGCTATTATAACTAGCTCGATGGAGAAAATTAAAGTTTTAATTCATATTTCAATGAAAATATTTTAAATTTATTTTCTCTCTTAAGAAAGCGCTCATAATTAACTGTTATTATTGTAGTTATTTCATATTCAGTGGAAAAAAATAGTAGTTTTATTTATTAGGTAGTTTTAATGATTGTTCTTTTACTATTCATGCATAAATAAAATTTATTATAATTATTGAATTTTAGGGCGAGATTCAAGTGAATATATCAATTCGAAATATATCAATGTTTCTTATTCAACTGAAGCAAAACAATCGTGTTTTGATCACGTGACAGCGTGATAGGTTTTGTTCATTGGAAGCATTCTGGGGACTGAACTGGGAACTGGAGACTAGGCCCGTTTACATGTGAAAATGGAAAATCCCCGGTTAAAGCGAAGTACAGGGAAAAACTCGCGATGCATCATGGGAAAGCGGGGTTGACTCTGCATTAACCCTCCTTTCGACCAGGAATCTTTCTACCCTGCATTTTTTCCCCTAAGTAGGGGAAGCGGGGTAGAAAGCAGTGTAAGTCCCGGGATTTACTCCGCATTTTTGCACATGTAAACGGGCCCACTGAAAAACGTTCGATTCGAACTCGATCGCGCGCGTTTCACTTGAATCTCGCCCTAATTTTAAGAAGCCCCATCTCGTCAAATTTTAGATTTTCTCATTTTTATTTTGTATTCCGTTAAGTACCACATTTAAAATTGTGTTCAACACTTCTTCAAACTTAAATTTGTATTTACTAATGTAAATTTATGCATGCACTATCTTTTGTGTTTGACGGCGCCCCACCATGAGCGAGTTGATAAGACACTGCATATGGATTCAATAACGGAAGCTTCATTAAAATGATCAACTATTTTAAAACCTCATTAATGAAATATCAAGAAGAGAAATCAGTTAATTTTTAAAAGTTATTCAAGAAATATGAAAGTTTAAATCTCTCTAAAATTCCTATACAATTTGAAATATTCTTTTTTAATTATTAATTTTGAATGTTGTTGCTACTTACATACATTGGTAAAAATTGAAATTAATTTCTTACCAATCGAATAATTTGACTATTATTATTAATAATAGCAGAACATCACTTTGTCAAAATTTCACCACAAAGTCCCAATCTGAGACTAAAATAAGCAGTATTTGGACATTTGGACTTTTGGCATACACATGGCAAGTCTGGATGGCCTTGGGCTGAAGCGTCAGCCTGTCACACAGTACGCTCAGGGTTCGGGCCTGGTGAAGGAAGGATTTTTTTTTTCTTTCAGAAAAACGGAAAGTTAGCATCTCAAAAACGAAAAAATAATAAACAGAACAAACATTTTTTTTGAAAAATTTCTGCCAGTTGTTTATTTTTTATTAGCAAATATCTTTTAAACAGTTTATCGGTTTCTTATCGGTTTTTTTTTCTTTATTTCATCACAGTCATCGGAAAACGATGATCGGCTTGATAGCCCCCGAGAGGGCATTTTGTACCAGTTACCGATGAGTTTCCCCGTTTTAGGGTGAAAAGCCGAGATCGGCCATTGGTCGTTCTCCTCTGATTAAACTCACCCGCCTCTCATCGATCGATGGGTTATTGCTACTAGGGTGGCCTATCGACGGCTGTCGATCCGGCAGTCTGCCCTAACTTAATATGCAAAGTAGATAGAATTATTGCATAAGATGAAACTAATGGCACATATTGGATATTTTTCTCTTCTGGCGTAAGACGTGTACGTACTGGCCATTCTTTCCTCACATAATGATTTTTCTTGTCTCTGCTGTCTCATTCACAAAGAAAGCAACAATATTTCGTATAGCCATGCTGCTAATCTATTAACAATGCTACTAACAATTGCCTTGAGATCGCAACAAATTGTCCAACAGTACTCCTTGTACTGAATTTTTTCTAGTAGAAATTTCTACTCTTCATACGACTCTTTCATATTAGTTGAATAAGCTATGGGTACCGAAGGCAATTCGTTTCATTGTGTAACACAACAGCTTTCAAATTTGTTTTTGAAGAGTCCATAAAAAGTCTCCACTCGACCGGTGTATGATCATCTCCAAATTCAGCCATCACCGAGCAAATACTGTTACAGTAAACTAAATTCTTTTCCTGAGAGAAATAGTTGCGAAATAATTCATGGCGGTTACGAAATAAACACACTTTAGTGTCTTTCTGTAGAAGATTCCAGCCCTTTAATCTGGAAGCCAAGAGTTCAGACCTTTTTTTTTTTATTGACAAATTCAAATCACGAACAAGGTCGTTTAAATCATCTCAATTTAAGAAATGTGGTTCAGATGAAGAGGCAGAAACTTCAAGAGGTGGATCATCATCTTCCTGTTCATGTTGATGTCAGTCTCTTCGTCATGTTCACAGTCCTCTACTGTGAAATCTGTCAGCGGTTGTGGAACAGGTACATCTTCACTGTGAGGTATTGGTCTCATGGCAGATTTTAAATGTGGGTACTTTATTGTGTGTTTCTATTTACAAGTAATTCCCTTAACCATTGTAATGCAGAAGTAGCAGTCCGAGGAATCGTCTTGTGGTTCACGCCACACCATTGGTACAGCAAAACTCATGTCTAGATCCTTTAGCCCAATCAGTTATCGCTTCACACAAGTAGAACAGCATTTATGGGCAGCCCACTCCTTATTTTGATCCCCCACTTTGCATTCAAAGTACAGTTTATAGCATTTCTTTACTAGAGAAGTCAAAAATCGTCGTTGTTATTTAAACGTTAATTAATAAAAAATATAACAGAAATTATCTGGATCATTCAAACACTTTCGTGATATACTTCTCTAGTAGCAATAACCCATCGGTCAATCAGAGGCGGGTGAGTTTAATCCGAGGAGAAGGAGCATTCATACAAAAAAAGGGGAAATTTCATCGGCAACTGGCACAAAATGTCCGCTCAGGTGGCCATAAAGCCGATTATCGTTTCCCGATGACTCCGATGAAATAACGAAAAGAAACCGATGACAAACCGATTAACTGTTTAAAATATACTTGTTAATAAAAAATAAACAACTGGCAGCAAAATTTTCAAAAAATGTCCGTTCTGTTTATTATGTTTTCGTTTTTTGGATGCTAACTTTCCGTTTTTCTGAAAAAAAATACTTCCTCCATCGGGCCCGAACTCTGAGTATACGCAGTCCTAGACTTGCGCTCTACAAGGGGCCACCCAGACTTGCCATGCATCAGCCAAAGATTGAAGTAGCGGTTATTTTAGTCTCAGATTGGGACTTGGGGTGAAATTTTGACAAGTGCTGTTCAGCTATTATTAATAATAGTCAAATTATTCGACTGGTAAAAAATTAATTTCACTTTTTACCAATGTTTGTAAGTAGCAACAACATTGAAAATTAATAATTAAAAAAAAATATTGCCAATTGTATAGGAATTTTAGTGTAATTTTAACTTTCATATATCTTGGATAACTTTTAAAAGTTAACTGATTTCACTTCTTGCTGTTTAAATTAAGGAGGTTTCAAAAGAGTTGCTCATTTTAATGAAGTTTCCGTTATTCTTATAATGCAGCTGACGCTCAAATATATTTTCTTTTCTTTTTTTTTAACACATTTTTTAAAATTATTTAAATATAACAAACGATTTTATATAATAAACACTTACTTTTTTTTGTAAATATGGCTTTTCAAATTTAAATTTAGTGGGAGGGGGCAAGGGGGGGGGATACCACCCCTTGCCCCGTCCCAACGTCAATATAAGAAATTTGAAGTAAATTATGCGATGAATTCAAGAATTGTTCAAAATTCCCTTAGATTACGCAAAGGATCATCTAAATTACGCGAATATTTATTGGAATTTAGGTAAAATGTAAACCGCTGGGACACCTGCAAGGCCAGATGACTATAGAGCTGTAGTTTCGGATAAAAAATTGTTTGTCGGTTTCCCATCGGCGAAATTGCTCGTCTAGATCACCTTGAATCTCGCCCTTAATAAAGCTTATATTCGTTCCTAGTAATCTAGGAAGTAAAATACTATAGTAAAAATAATTTAAGTGAGAGTTATAATTTATGAACCACCGTTGTGAGAACCCAGCTTTGTGTTGATCTAGCACAGCGGTCGCTGAGCCAGCCCTCTCCGAACACAAACGAAAAACTAACCAAACCTTGAAATAAATAGTTGCAACAACAAGCGAGCAGTGCTGTGAATATCTATCCTCTACAGAATTCACCTTTGATGTTGCCGATACCGCCAATGCGTTTTCCTCAAAAAGTATTCGTTGTATCCAAATAATGGAATAATCTTTTCGTAATGATTTTTTATGCGCTTTAAAATGAAAAATGAACGAAGTTTGTACGATGAAAATTCGCGAAGTTTCAATGACTGATTGTTCTTGAAAGAAATAATAAAAATTGGATTCTGAAAGTGGACTCCTAATAACAGTAGTAGTATACTTTCAAAATCCAAAATTCAAAATTCAAAAGCAAGATTCAAAATCCAAGAAGTAAACTCCTAATAAAAAGCAGCCCGACCAATTTTTATGAAATTCGGTTTGAAGGTTTTTCTGTGTCATCAATAAAAAATGTACCAAATTTTTTTAAATTAAAATTGTAAATTAAAAAAATATATTTTTTTTAATTTTTGACAAAATTTACAATGACCTAAATAGGGTCATCTTTGTGTTAAAAAATAGAAGCATATCACATTTGGAATGGTTTAAACTAATATTTTTTCCTGTGCAAGTGTCCAAACTTGGGGTTTTCAAACTAAAAATTGGATTTTCAGAGTAACGCGCTAATATAAAAAACAGCTCGACCTATTTTGGTTAAATTTAGTATGAAAGTTTTTCAGTTGTCACTGATGAAAACCTACTAAAAGGATTTTTAAAATGTTGAATGTTAAATTAAAAACCAATCATTCTCTAAAACTAATGAAGCTTTTTCATTTCGGCTGATTTTCAAACACTGACTTTAAAACTTATGGATATCATTTTCTAAACAACATTAGCAAAAGCGATTGAAGCCATATTTAAACTACTAACTGTGCAGCCGTTCTTCGCATGGTAGGAAATTAATATTTTTCTTACACATATAAATCGAATTGATTCCGATAATGCGGAATCTCAAAAGCTGCATTTTTTAATTATTTTTTTTATTTTACTCATTACGTAAAGTTGATAAAGTTGGTTTTATTTTACAGTACATTGCCGATACTAAAGTGAAATGAACTATTGCGCAATCACAACATGACTCAAAAACTGTGAGTGTCATCCGCGATCAAAAGAGAACTGCACATTTTACAGGCGAAACTCTTCTCTTTTAAAATGTTTTATTTTTGCCGCAACAAATATTGTTTTTACGGTAAGTTCTAGAATTAATACCCGAGAAATAACATCACAGGATGTGGATAACTGCTATTTTTTTTTCTGTTTCATAAAACGTGAGTAATGTATAAACGCAGTCATGCTTCAGACAACTAAATTTTACTTAACAAAAGAGTCTTAAAATAATAATTTTAGGTATAAAAAAATCTGCCTGAAACATTCGATTACCTCTGTGCGCTTTGATGCTGTTGTAAATGGAAACGGTCGTGAAGTAGCATATTACCCTTATTAAGCTCCTAATGCAATTTCAAACTCTTTACATAAAGTGACGTCGAATTCACTTGCAATCTGCATTTTAAATAAATAACTAAAATGTCTTATCATATTTTTAATGCAATAGTTACCACAGTAACAGAATCCACTGTTGCCTCTGAATTTGTCAAATTCAATATTCAAACTTAAATTGATGTAGTTGCTAGAGGTTTATGAATCGGAAAATGAAAATACATGAATAAAAAACAAATGGAACATCAACTGAACTCATTTATAGGAGTTTATTGTCAGCACATCGTAATGCATTATCCGGAAAGGGCGAGCAAAACACCATGGCAAGAATTCATTTCACATTGTTTTTTGCATTCTTTGCGAGTGCGTTCTTTTCGCACATAATCTTAATATCGACAGAATTCCCGGATTCCTATTTGCTAGAATACTAAATTCTTAGTCTCGGAATAAGGAAGTTCACAAATATTAAGCAAAAGAACATTAACTCACTGGCGCTTTAAAAATTCTCGGATTTTTAATACTACTGTGTAGTATCTATAGCTTTAGCCTTGTACATGATAAAAATCCTTAAATTTTAATCCAAGGTCTCTTTTAAAGTAGAATTATTGAATAATTTAGTGCCAAGACAACGCAAAGAATAAATAAACTCATACTAATTAAAAATTACCGAATTCCAAGTTTTGTTTTGTTTTTTTTCTATGGCATGCGAAATTTAGAAATCGTGCTAAGCTAGAAAGGTTGCAGCTAAGTAATGCATCCCTTCCTTGGAAAATAAAAATTTAAATGTTACAATATTTTTAAATGTATAAAGCATGTGGAACACTTTGGGTATTTATCATCACCATCCAAAGGCAAACTGTAAGCTTTAAGCAACACGCTTTGATTTATTTATTTTCTTTCTTTCTTTTTTCTTTTTTTTAAAATTTGGCTTAATTCACAGTTCGTGATTTTCGAATGCACGAGATTCTGTAAGCTTTTCTGCTTTGTTTGAAAAGCATAAATAAATTTATGCTCCCGAAAATCTCCAGACATGGAAACCATGGCATTCATTTCTACAGTTTTTAATTAATATCTTCTAAAATAATTCGAATTTTGAAATTTAAGTTAGCTTTTTGTTAATCCAGGTTATAAGCTATATTATTTCAAATTTCGTCCAAATCCGTCCAGCCGTTTCAGTATGAAAGAGTAACAAACATACAAACTCACAAACTTTCTCATTTATTAGAAGGATATACATAAGGAATTTCAAATGTTTTCAATTTATTGCGGTAGGTGATTCATATTAAACACTCATTTCCTATAAAAACTTCTAAAAGGCGCTAAAATCGTCCCAAGTCAAAAAGAAAAAAAAGAAAAGAAATATCTGACCAGGGAAATATCTGATATCAATGGAAGAGTCTGCCCCTCTCTGATTGATCTAATGAATATCAACGACGTAATTCCTAAAGAATGTAATGCTGCTACAATTTATTTCCAATATTTTTATAATGAACAGCAGCCATTATTTTCAAGTAAACAGCTTAAAATTTTAACTAAAATGTTAAAAAAGACATTCAGAAATTGAAAGGGCACAGTCTCTATTTCAATAGTTTAAACTAAATTTATCTTAAAATCTCTTCCTTAATTATGCATACTTCATATCGCTAATGTTACATCGCAATATACCGAATTACTAAACTGTGCCCTTTCAATTTCTGAATGCTTTTTTCTAACATTTTAGTTAAAATTTTATAGTTTACTTGAAAATAATGGCTGTTCATTATAGAATATTTGAAATAAATTGTGGCAATATTACATTCTTTATGAATTACGTCGTTTACATTCATTAGATCATACAGAGAGGAGTAGACTCTTCGAATGATATCAGACACTTTTCTGGTCAGTCTTTTTTTCTTTTTCTTTTCTTTTCCTTTTTTTTTTTCTTGTTCAGAAGACGGTGGTTTTAATGATTTTTAGAAAGTTTTACTAGATAAAGTTATTTAGTTACTGAGTGGAATAGTTACTGAGATATCGCAAGCTAAAAATTTTTAGCATTTGTCACCAAATACTAAAGAGATGTCTCAAAAGTGAGAAAAACAAAATTACTTTTCAGCTGACATTAATTTATATTAGTGGTTATTCAACAACTATATTGACTCCAGAAAGTCCAATTTTAGCTTCCTATAATGCTTGTTTGGCAGTTTCTAGTGAAAATTAACCCAAGCCATTAAATAAAGTGGCGTAAGTCGTCAGTCACAGAGCAATATTTTTCAAAATATGAGTAATAGGAAATAAGGGACTTTGAAAATTAAATTCTGTATTTTAATATGTACACAGACCCTAGTTAAAAAAGAATTCCATATCTGAAAAGTACTTTTTATATGACGAACTTTTCTAATTAAAAGTATGTTTTGATCACTTACAGTTTAAAAGATAATGGCATTAATACCTATTTTGAAACACTCAGTATATAGTTTATAGCGGCATTGTTTCACTTTTCGCCTAAATAGGGGTTGTGGTCCTCGGCAGTCTGGTTATTTCTATGAGTGGGTCTGAACTCATAAAGTCAAAGCACCCCTAGCCTAACCTAAATCGTTACATTCAGGTTGAAAAAAAAAACCTGGTTTATTTGTTTAAACTAGTCTCTTTTTGGTTTGAATCGCATTGTTTTAATTTATATGGATTTTTAAGAAAAAAAGACAAACACGAGCGTTATTTAAACAAGACATGCAGATAATTACTTAAAATAAGCACTAAAGTGTTATCATATTTTTGAAGTTGAAAATAAACTCAGAAACTAATTAAATAATACAAAATCATGTAGATGATTTGTTTTATTTCTATCGATTCATTTAAATACTTATTATCGATAGTATTAACTTTTTCACAGCTCTTATTTCAATGATTTTGATAGTTTCTAATGAGATTTAAATCATGATATTAATCAGCCCATAAAAATTTAATATTTTACGGTGAAAAAAATAATCTAAAAAAATGTTAGAATTTTCAAACTTAATCAGACTTTAATTTCTGAAAAAAAAAGACATAAACAATTTAGTTTCATACATGGGCGCTCTAATAGCACGGATTGTCACAATGTAATCGCCGTGACGTCCCTGTGAGTCACATTGGTTGCAGTCACACTGGTGACCATAAGTGACGTCAACTGAAACTCACAGTGTGACTTGTAGTGACAATAGCTTGTGACTTCTTTGTGACGTCAACGTGACGGATCGTTTGTGACGTCTTGCCAGATCTTGCGACTTTTCGCAATTTTTGCTTCTTTTGAAAGCACCATCCGACTCAATTTTATGACTTTGCGATACTGCTACTTTCTTGTTACTTTTTTTGATTGTGTGAATTTTAAGTAATTATGTGAATTTCTCAAAAAAAAAAAAAAAAGTTTTTTTCAGTTTTAAATTAGTGGAACATTTAAGTCACAGTGCTGTGAATATGACGTCGCATTGAAGTCACAATGTCCTACACAAGTCACAGTGTGACTTTATGGTGACGTCACGTTGTGATGTTGCCGCAGGACATTAGACAGTCAAGGCTACTTATTTGTGGCTCATTCGCGACGTCCCGTGACGGTCTTGCACGTCGCAGTGACTTGACATTTAGGTCACGGTGCTATTAGGGCGACCATATACAGTGAGGGGGGCAGGATGGATGGGGCAATTCCCGCCCCTGACTTTTAGTAAGTACTTTATGATGTAAGCAAAGCTGCATCACTAAGCAAAATCAGAACTGAAATTCGGCAAGCTTGAGGTTTCAAGTGTTGTAGAATTTGCCACTCGTTGTGGATGTTTGAGAGATTGCTTCCGTGCTTTGCGGACTTTGATCCGGGTGTTGTTTTGGGCTTTGTTGCCACGCGTTGCGAACTTGGAATGAGCGAGAGATGGATGAGGTTGATGCTGGCGCCACCTGTATCTGAATGTGTGAAAGAGAACCTTTTGATAGCCTTCATTGCAGAGATGTAGCGTGCTCGGTGTTGATCTAGTGTTGCCACAGACATGTGTAAAAATAACCATGAATAAAATTTATATATATTTGGATTTGTTACAATTTATACATGGCTAAATATCTTGGATTTGAATAATCAAGCTATTTACTCAATTATTTCCAAAAAGTACAAGAAAAAAATAGTTTTGGGATAAAATAATAAAAGATATAACTACATAAAACTCTTTTAAGGGTTGTAGACAGAGAGAAAATGGGATTTTCCTAAATCTTTCGCTCTAAAAATTTCAAATAGAATGAAAATAATCTAATTACATTTTGAGAAATCGTGGGACGATGGAAACTTTGCTGCCTTACTTTTTCGCTTTGCTTCTCACTCACATGCAGTGCCGTAACTTGGGTTTACGGGGCCCAGGGGCGAGATTGAATATGGGGGCCCTTTTAATCTTATATTTTAAAAACGAAAATAGGTTAGCACGTACATGCATTTGTGTGTACGGAAAGACAGAATTAAACACTTTCAGTTAAAAACAGATATGATATAATATAAGTATTTATTTTAAAAACATAATTAAAAAACCGGACGTCTATTTTAAATAAATAAATTTTCTACTTCTGAAAAATTCACTTTAAGAACACAATTTACCACAGGTAACATACAACAGTAAATAGAAGTCAGTGGCGTACCCCTAAGCTGTAGCAAGAAAGGCGTGTGTCATTTATGTCACTTGAAAATGGGTGCCGATTTCTATTGTTAGATTAACGCAATAAAAGAAGCGTTTAACAAGTACGATCTCATCGTTGCAAGCACGTGACGACAGCTATTCTCCCTTCTGTACCCATCGCTGCTTCCAGTATGCGTACTTGAATGCCTATGATGTAGCCCAACGCAAACGCTTTCCCGAAACAAGAGCACATTGAAACATTCAGGTCTGGAAGCAACGGTGAGAACAGAAGAGAGAATCACTACCGTCGCCCATGGGCGCCGGCAGCATAGGGCAAGAGGGGGCAATGGCCTCCCCCTTTATTTTTGTATGGAGTGTTTTCCCTTGTTTTTTTGCTCTTTCCAACATGGCAACCATTCGTTGAAGTAGTCTTTGCCCCCCCTCCCCTCTGGGAAATATTCAGCCGGCGCCCATGCCGTCACTTCCTTTTAACGATGGGAGCGAACAGGTTAAAGTTAATAAGACACTACTTATTGTGACCTAACTTTTTGATAGCTTTTTCATTTGCTTAATCAATGACCACAACACAAACCATGGAACAAAGAATGGTCATATACAAACGAAGAGATCGGTGTCGTTCTTACTCAGAAAAAAAAGTGCAATTTTGTTGCCTGCCATGGGAACTACTTTACCTGGGTATGCCATTGGGAGAAATTAGAATTATAATAGTTAAATACATTTACTAAAACCTACTGAAGGAAAAAAAATCAGAAAATACTAGCAATATTCTATCAGTCTGAAAATTATTCTTTTAATGTAATTTAAATTACTAAAAATTACAGCAGCAACACCACCAAACGCTTATCTATTCGTCTTAAATTTTAGCAGGATTATACTACTGAATTGGTCATTCATTTACTCAGCTAAGAAAAGAGTAAAACACAAAAGAAATAAAACACTTGTCTTTAAAAAATTGTAATCGGATAGTAGCAATATTTATTTGTTGCAAATTTCATTCATATTAAAATTCTTCATTTACCAATAATAATATATTAAGAGTAAAATGTTTACTTAAACTATAAACCTCATAACATTCTAATCTTCCATGTAAGAGAAAATATGCATTTTATTTTCATACTATTCGTATTAAAATATTTATAAGTTATTAATATCAATTTTATTACGTAATTAATATTATGATTATTATAAGTTGTAGTCTTATCGAAGAAAATAAAACAATAATTAAACTCCAACAGCTTATACTTTTCGGGTTGCAAAATATTAAAAGCCTATACTTTATATTCCAACATATTAATGAATGTTCTCTAATACATAAGTTTAGTATTAAATTCTCATATTTGAACACAATGTATGTAAAAAACAAATACCAATGTGTATTTGTTTATTCGAAACTGTAAAATTCAAAAAATTATAACAGTAAATAAACACATTACTATTACTTAAAATAAAAGTATGAGTTAGAAAGATTTAGAAATAATTTTCAAATAAATTTAAACAAAAATTGATGTCATAAATAGATATCCCAAGGCTAGGCTTAAATAAATTTTTTAATAAATAAGTTTAGTACAAAAATCTTCATATTTGGACACAATTTATATTTGTTTATTCTAAATGGTAAAGTTTAAAAAATGATAATATTAAATAAACATATTACTGTTACTTAAAGTATAAGATAGAAAATGTGGAAATATTGAAAAATTAAGACATGATTTATTAATACAATTAATTATATATTCTTTTTTTTTTTTTTTTTTTTTTTTTTTTTTTTACATACAGTGCCCTGTTATGTGAAATATAAAATATGAACTGACCTTTTAAGAATTCTACATTATGTTGCAAATTATTTTCATCTTCTGACGTTGAGAATCTGTTTATTTGAACCTGGAGAAATAGATCTCGCATCAGATGAATCTCCACCTCTTATCCAACATGCCAAACTTTTCGCATATTTTGTTGCCTCTAATTTTTACGCTTTTGAGAGAGACCCACTTGCACAAGTCCTTTTCATATTGAACTAAATTATGCATAAGGAAGCTCTACAATGATTTACTTTGAAATAAACTGTTGACTATGTTTACTATGAAATAAACTGTTGAAGAATTAAAAACACCAAATTTGCTTCCAAATTTTACTAAAAATTTAAGAAGTCGAAAAACACAGAACTACTCGAATATCGAAGTTCAAAGTAATCTCTGTCTAATTGAAAGTAATGTCAAGTATTTCAAAGTAATCTCTGTCACAATGTTCGTTAGAATAAACTGAGCTTCTAGACTGCAGGCACTGCACTTTCCATGTGTTAGAAACATGCAGTCCTGGTCTGCACTGTTTGTACTAACGATCTTCAAATCTTCGGGTGGTCTGATTTCAAAGGACCGATACTGTTCTTAGGTCAGTGATTGATTGCTTCGGAACAAAATTAAAGGAAGCTCTTTGGCCTTTTAAACCGTGTTTAAATAGGCGGAAGTACAATATCTTCTATTGATGCCATGTGTTATCTATAGGATGCCTACAATTTTCAGACCTTGTTAATTACATCTGAGTAGCATTCAGATGTAACAAGAAACAGAAACTTTTGCTCATTTTCGAACAGGTGTTTGTGTCACAAGTAGAAAAAAAGGCAATAAATTTTACGTTTGACAAAAATTCCCTTACGTTTGTTAAAAGGATGGAGAGTTTTCCAGTTTTACCTTGAAAGGCGTTAAACAGATTTTCTATCAATCTATCTTACACGATATAAATACCAATCTTTAGTCATGTGGGAATATTATGAAATAAAGAGAATTAAAAAAAGGAAATATAATTCAATGAAAATTCTCAATTCGTACACAAGATGGAAGATTTAAAAGGTGTTAGTTATAATTCATACTGAATGGCAATCACAATACTTAAGTGTATGTTTTATGCAGTGGAGAACAGCATGAGTGCCCAAAAGATAAGAATAATTTTATTGAGGCCTCTTGTATTTGTGGGAAGCGACTCATCTCAGGCTTTGAAATATTTTAGAACGAAAACAATACAAAACTCGAGCATTGACTTGCTCTAGAAAAGTGTTGAAGGAAACTTCAACTCCATATATTTACTATGCGCAGAGGCGTACAAAAATGGTGTCTGGGGGAGGGATTCAACATCATTCCTCCCCCCTTTGACCATGCATTTTTAACATAAAGTCCGAACATTTTTAAACGTATAGAGTACGACTTTTGTTTAACCTAAAGTTTACTTCCATATCCCCCCCCCCTTCTCTTACAGGAAATCAGTGTACACCACTGATTATGCATCTGCACATTCTTTGTAAGTGTGTAAAATGTTTGTAAGTAATAATTACAACAAAAAAACAGGCCTTTTGATTGAAATTACCTTAGTGATATAATAATTTTTAGAAATAAGAGCCCCCCCCCCAAAAAAAAGGATGTTTGCTTCAGAGTGGCTTTTTGAGGCCAGATCATGTTTTTCTGGGCGCTCTAATAGCACGGATTGTCACAATGTACTCGCCGTGACGTCCCTGTGAGTCACATTGGTCGCAGTCACACTGGTGACCATAAGTGACGTCAACTGAAACTCACAGTGTGACTTGTAGTGACAATAGCTTGTGACTTCTTTGTGACGTCAACGTGACGGATCGTTTGTGACGTCTTGCCAGATCTTGCGACTTTTCGCAATTTTTGCTTCTTTTGAAAGCACCATCCGACTCAATTTTATGACTTTGCGATACTGCTACTTTCTTGTTACTTTTTTTGATTGTGTGAATTTTAAGTAATTATGTGAATTTCTCAAAAAAAAAAAAGTTTTTTTCAGTTTTAAATCAGTGGAACATTTAAGTCACAGTGCTGTGAATATGACGTCGCATTGAAGTCACAATGTCCTACACAAGTCACAGTGTGACTTTATGGTGACGTCACGTTGTGATGTTGCCGCAGGACATTAGACAGTCAAGGCTACTTATTTGTGGCTCATTCGCGACGTCCCCGTGACGGTCTTGCACGTCGCAGTGACTTGACATTTAGGTCACGGTGCTATTAGGGCGACCATATACAGTGAGGGGGGCAGGATGGATGGGGCAATTCCCGCCCCTGACTTTTAGTAAGTACTTTATGATGTAAGCAAAGCTGCATCACTAAGCAAAATCAGAACTGAAATTCGGCAAGCTTGAGGTTTCAAGTGTTGTAGAATTTGCCACTCGTTGTGGATGTTTGAGAGATTGCTTCCGTGCTTTGCGGACTTTGATCCGGGTGTTGTTTTGGGCTTTGTTGCCACGCGTTGCGAACTTGGAATGAGCGAGAGATGGATGAGGTTGATGCTGGCGCCACCTGTATCTGAATGTGTGAAAGAGAACCTTTTGATAGCCTTCATTGCAGAGATGTAGCGTGCTCGGTGTTGATCTAGTGTTGCCACAGACATGTGTAAAAATAACCATGAATAAAATTTATATATATTTGGATTTGTTACAATTTATACATGGCTAAATATCTTGGATTTGAATAATCAAGCTATTTACTCAATTATTTCCAAAAAGTACAAGAAAAAAATAGTTTTGGGATAAAATAATAAAAGATATAACTACATAAAACTCTTTTAAGGGTTGTAGACAGAGAGAAAATGGGATTTTCCTAAATCTTTCGCTCTAAAAATTTCAAATAGAATGAAAATAATCTAATTACATTTTGAGAAATCGTGGGACGATGGAAACTTTGCTGCCTTACTTTTTCGCTTTGCTTCTCACTCACATGCAGTGCCGTAACTTGGGTTTACGGGGCCCAGGGGCGAGATTGAATATGGGGGCCCTTTTAATCTTATATTTTAAAAACGAAAATAGGTTAGCACGTACATGCATTTGTATGTACGGAAAGGCAGAATTAAACACTTTCAGTTAATAACAGATATGATACAATATAAGTATTTATTTTTAAAAACATAATTAAAAAACGGACGTCTATTTTAAATAAATAAATTTTCTACTTCTGAAAAATTCACTTTAAGAACACAATTTACCACAGGCAACATACAACACTAAATAGAAGTCAGTGGCGTACCCCTAAGCTGTAGCAAGAAAGGCGTGTGTCATTTATGTCACTTGAAAATGGGTGCCGATTTCTATTGTTAGATTGACGCAATAAAAGAAGCGTTTAACAAGTACGATCTCATCGTTGCAAGCACGTGACGACAGCTATTCTCCCTTCTGTACCCATCGCTGCTTCCAGTATGCGTACTTGAATGCCTATGATGTAGCCCAACGCAAACGCTTTCCCGAAACAAGAGCATTGAAACATTCAGGTCTGGAAGCAACGGTGAGAACAGAAGAGAGAATCACTACCGTCGCCCATGGGCGCCGGCAGCATAGGGCAAGAGGGGGCAATGGCCTCCCCCTTTATTTTTGTATGGAGTGTTTTCCCTTGCTTTTTTGCTCTTTCCAACATGGCAACCATTCGTTGAAGTAGTCTTTGCCCCCCCCCCCTGGGAAATATTCAGCCGGCGCCCATGCCGTCACCTCCTTTTAACGATGGGAGCGAACAGGTTAAAGTTAATAAGACACTACTTATTGTGACCTAACTTTTTGATAGCTTTTTCATTTGCTTAATCAATGACCACAACACAAACCATGGAACAAAGAATGGTCATATACAAACGAAGAGATCGGTGTCGTTCTTACTAAGAAAAAAAAAGTGCAATTTTGTTGCCTGCCATGGGCACTACTTTACCTGGGTATGCCATTGGGAGAAATTAGAATTATAATAGTTAAATACATTTACTAAAACCTACTGAAGGAAAAAAAATCAGAAAATACTAGCAATATTCTATTAGTCTGAAAATTATTCTTTTAATGTAATTTAAATTACTAAAAATTACAGCAGCAACACCAAACGCTTATCTATTCGTCTTAAATTTTAGCAGGATTATACTACTGAATTGGTCATTCATTTACTCAGCTAAGAAAAGAGTAAAACACAAAAGAAATAAAACACTTGTCTTTAAAAAATTGTAATCGGATAGTAGCAATATTTATTTGTTGCAAATTTCATTCATATTAAAATTCTTCATTTACCAATAATAATATATTAAGAGTAAAATGTTTACTTAAACTATAAACCTCATAACATTCTAATCTTCCATGTAAGAGAAAATATGCATTTTATTTTCATACTATTCGTATTAAAATATTTATAAGTTATTAATATCAATTTTATTACGTAATTAATATTATGATTATTATAAGTTGTAGTCTTATCGAAGAAAATAAAACAATAATTAAACTCCAACAGCTTATACTTTTCGGGTTGCAAAATATTAAAAGCCTATACTTTATATTCCAACATATTAATGAATGTTCTCTAATACATAAGTTTAGTATTAAATTCTCATATTTGAACACAATGTATGTAAAAACAAATACCAATGTGTATTTGTTTATTCGAAACTGTAAAATTCAAAAAATTATAACAGTAAATAAACACATTACTATTACTTAAAATAAAAGTATGAGTTAGAAAGATTTAGAAATAATTTTCAAATAAATTTAAACGAAAATTGATGTCATAAATAGATATCCCAAGGCTAGGCTTAAATAAATTTTTTAATAAATAAGTTTAGTACAAAAATCTTCATATTTGGACACAATTTATATTTGTTTATTCTAAATGGTAAAGTTTAAAAAATGATAATATTAAATAAACATATTACTGTTACTTAAAGTATAAGATAGAAAATGTGGAAATATTGAAAAATTAAGACATGATTTATTAATACAATTAATTATATATTCTTTTTTTTTTTTTTTTTTTTTTTTTTTTTTTACATACAGTGCCCTGTTATGTGAAATATAAAATATGAACTGACCTTTTAAGAATTCTACATTATGTTGCAAATTATTTTCATCTTCTGACGTTGAGAATCTGTTTATTTGAACCTGGAGAAATAGATCTCGCATCAGATGAATCTCCATCTCTTATCCAACATGCCAAACTTTTCGCATATTTTGTTGCCTCTAATTTTTACGCTTTTGAGAGAGACCCACTTGCGCAAGTCCTTTTCATATTGAACTAAATTATGCATAAGGAAGCTCTACAATGATTTACTTTGAAATAAACTGTTGACTATGTTTACTATGAAATAAACTGTTGAAGAATTAAAAACACCAAATTTGCTTCCAAATTTTACTAAAAATTTAAGAAGTCGAAAAACACAGAACTACTCGAATATCGAAGTTCAAAGTAATCTCTGTCTAATTGAAAGTAATGTCAAGTATTTCAAAGTAATCTCTGTCACAATGTTCGTTAGAATAAACTGAGCTTCTAGACTGCAGGCACTGCACTTTCCATGTGTTAGAAACATGCAGTCCTGGTCTGCACTGTTTGTACTAACGATCTTCAAATCTTCGGGTGGTCTGATTTCAAAGGACCGATACTGTTCTTAGGTCAGTGATTGATTGCTTCGGAACAAAATTAAAGGAAGCTCTTTGGCCTTTTAAACCGTGTTTAAATAGGCGGAAGTACAATATCTTCTATTGATGCCATGTGTTATCTATAGGATGCCTACAATTTTCAGACCTTGTTAATTACATCTGAGTAGCATTCAGATGTAACAAGAAACAGAAACTTTTGCTCATTTTCGAACAGGTGTTTGTGTCGCAAGTAGAAAAAAAGGCAATAAATTTTACGTTTGACAAAAATTCCCTTACGTTTGTTAAAAGGATGGAGAGTTTTCCAGTTTTACCTTGAAAGGCGTTAAACAGATTTTCTATCAATCTATCTTACACGGGATAAATACCAATCTTTAGTCATGTGGGAATATTATGAAATAAAGAGAATTAAAAAAAAATGAAATATAATTCAATGAAAATTCTCAATTCGTACACAAGATGGAAGATTTAAAAGGTGTTAGCTATAATTCATACTGAATGGCAATCACAATACTTAAGTGTATGTTTTATGCAGTGGAGAACAGCATGAGTGCCCAAAAGATAAGAATAATTTTATTGAGGCCTCTTGTATTTGTGGGAAGCGACTCATCTCAGGCTTTGAAATATTTTAGAACGAAAACAATACAAAACTCGAGCATTGACTTGCTCTAGAAAAGTGTGGAAGGAAACTTCAACTCCATATATTTACTATGCGCAGTGGCGTACAAAAATGGTGTCTGGGGGAGGGATTCAACATCATTCCTCCCCCCTTTGACCATGCATTTTTAACATAAAGTCCGAACATTTTTAAACGTATAGAGTACGACTTTTGTTTAACCTAAAGTTTACTTCCATATCCCTCCCCCCCCCTTCTCTTACAGGAAATCAGTGTACACCACTGATTATGCATCTGCACATTCTTTGTAAGTGTGTAAAATGTTTGTAAGTAATAATTACGACAAAAAAAAACAGGCCTTTTGATTGAAATTACCTTAGTGATATAATAATTTTTAGAAATAAGAGCCCCCCCCCCAAAAAAAAGGATGTTTGCTTCAGAGTGGCTTTTTGAGGCCGAGATCATGTTTTTCTAGAATACAAATAAAGGGAACACAAGGTCATTAGTTAAAGAACTATGACTCTAAAAATACTGGCGTATAAATTTCACTTTCAAAATCAGCTGTACCTATTGTAATACAGCGGATCTGTTGGTGAGCTGTTAGCTACTTTGTAAGCAGTAAGATATTTTTTTTGTGTGTGAGTTTTCTGCTTTAAGAGTGCTAGATGATCCGTTTAGAATATTAGATGCGCAAATCTAAAAAGTTATAAAAGAAACAAAAAACAAAACAAGAGGTTGGGGGGAAAATAGCTATATGGATTTTGAGGCCCCTACGTGTGGGGGCCCCGGGCAGTCGCCCCGCCATGCCTCCCTATTTTTACGGCACTGCTCACATGAAGTATACTTCTGGCTGTGCCTGCTTATTTATATGCAACTGATATAAATGACAGGAATGAATTTTGTTTTAATATGTGTATAATTGCATACTTATTGAATTTTGAAAAAAAAAAAAAAAAACTGCTGCTTGGCATATTTTTGCTACTAGCGAAAAACACAGGCACAAAACAACAACAACAACAAAAACCTTTCTGGCAAAAATTGATTTTTGCCAGAAAATACTTTTATAAATACTTTTTATAAATGCAAAAGTATAAATGCTTGCTCAGAAAATGTTTGCTTCAACTGTACTTTTAAAATCTGGGATGGGGAATTTTAATAAAAGTAGTTTAAATAGTAGATGGCTGATTCAAATGTATAGAAGAAACAAAACGAAATAACTATGAAACAAAACAATCAAATAATATAAAAACTGTACTTAAGCATTAGATGATGGTTATTTAGGAATTTCAATTAGCGTGTTCAAAAATTGGTACATTTATTAAGAATGCATTCATTCACAATCGATTCTTGTATGCATCCCCAAATGAGCGCATGTGATAAAAATAGATGAATTTTTAATTCTTGTATGTATTAAAAAATAAGTACACATAATATTTTAAAATTTAAGTGTAATATATTCGTTAACGATTCTTCATATGTGTTCAGAAAAATGAGTAAATAATATATTTAGAAATGAGTATATAATGTGCTTGAAAAATTTCAGCCTATATATACTCATTCTGTCATGTTTGAGTTTTTGCATGCACTCACAAAAATAAAAATAAATAAATAAAATATTATAAATAAAATAAATAAACAAATAAGAGTAAATGTTTTGCTTAAATTAAAATAAAGTAGCTATACTTGGAGCTATTACAAATTGATAAAGTACTCAGAAATGAGTACATTTTGCTTATTTCCAGGGTTCGACAAAACCCGAACGCCCAGGCTCCTAAACCGTATCCTTTGGCGATTAGCTTTTTTTTTTTATTGGTATATTTCAATAATTATATGTGACCCTTAAATTCTGTGACCCTTAAATTCATATGTGACCCATTCTAATAATGTTTTGCTGGCTCCTAACATTTTACTAATTTTGTCAATCCCTGCTTAGTTCTAAATAACCTTTTTTTAACAGTGTACTTTCATATCGCACGCCCCCTAGTTCTAGGATTCCCAGCTAAATTGCTAATGAAATAAGAGTCTTTCCGAACAGCATTATTTCTCATTCTAATTAATCAAGATAAATATTTAAAATTATTGAATGAGGGTAGGGATAATTCGAAGCTTACGACAAAAAACGAAAAAACGCACAATTAAAATATTTACTCATATGTTAGTTCTAAATGGAGGGAAATTGTAGGATCCAGCTGTAATTATAAAACTTGCAGATAGCAAGCCTAGATCGTACATATTAAAAATTAAAATCATACATTTCAAAAACTTTAAAACACGCTTTAAACTATTGTTTCCCAACCACTGGTCCGCAATTTTATTTATTTATATTACATAATTTTTATTTACTTTGAACTGTGTGTTTTTTTAATTAATCAATTACGCGCAAAATTAATATAGCAAATTTCTGTCATACTCGAATACTTTTTATTGACATTTCTAGAAAAATGCGTGCATTGAAAGGTTACAGTTGAAGAAAAATTTATGACGTAACCATACTTGATTTACCAAAAGGCATAGGCGTATTTTTGCAACAAAAAAGCAAGATAAAATGGAACAGTCAAGGCTCAGTTAACAAAATTTTGCACCTCAGTCGCGCAGAGGGTTAACTGCTGCTGTAGTGAGACAACCAAATGATCTGAAAAATATGCTTATTTCTTTTCAAAGACTGCCTGCCAAAAAGAATTTTCATTGTTATAAGCATTGCATAACACTGTATTTTATTCGAAGTCTTAAGAACCACTAAACTCGAATTCCTGGCACGAAAGCGGTCTCTTATTGTTCTTCGTTCGTTCTTTTTAGAGTTTCTACTTTTCTCGTCTGCTGGCCTTTTATATTCAAGACGTGGGGGGAAAATTATGCGTATAACACATCATCTAGTTCTTGCACGAACGTTGTATGATATATTTAAAGCTAAGAACGTAGATAAAAAATATCAGGTAAAAGTAAAGTCATGGAAGATTAATGATAGTTAGGTAACACACGGTGATGTGTTTTCCATGGTAAGCTGTTGAAAATTATCCTGTTATAATGTTCTAAGCTCTTATTATGAGAAATAGTTTAGAAATGTCGCACTTATAAATAAATAAAACAGACACAAATCCAAAAATAATTTTTTTTTCTTAAATCTTATGGCAGTTGAGTTAAAAAGACAATAAAGTATGGGGAAAAAATAATAATCATTAATGCTGCCGGAATATAAAGATGCGAGTATCTTTTATTTTCTTGTTTTAACTACTTTTTATGTTTTTTTTAATATTCTTTTTTTTCGTAATATTTCACACTTCGAAGTTTTTTCCACTTTTCGATCCCTTTTTGCACCTTATGATTTTTATTTTTATCAAGATGTTAAACTAAAAGACTCGAAACTGGGACCTCCAGGATGAACAGAAAAAGATATGCTTCTCTTCGTTGAGTGCAAAAAAAAGTAGCAGACGGAAAGTTAATGGAATCAGTCAGAAAGCATGTTTGACAAAACTTTTCAGGAATCAATAAAAATCGTGCAACATACAAATACAAGGATTTCCAAGGACTTTATTGGCTCTGTTACAGAGGTTAGTCTTTTAAGCATATAACACTCTTATTTTATTAACATTGGCTTAGTATACACAGGGTGTACCAAAAACGTGGTAACACGTTTTAATTCTTCATGAATTAGAGATAGGTGGGCAATGTAAATTGAAAATAAAATGTTCATCATAAGGTCGGAAAAAAAAGACTACATCAAGAAAAAATTTCTCTTGTAAATTTTTAAAAAGTTACAAATTTTAAATTTGTACATGATTCCCATACAAAAAAATTCACAGTTAGTAAAATGTGCCCCCATACACTAATAAGGTTATTTGCAAAATTTCAGCCTTTCATCATAAAAGATTTTCAGACTTTTATCATAAAAGACTTTTTACGATGAAGGGCTGAAATTTTGTCATCACCTCATTAGTGTATTGGTTCAATTTTACTAACTGAGAATTTTTTTGTACAGGGGCTGTACAGGGGCTTTTTTTCCTAACTTATTTTGAAGATCTTTTCAAGTTACACTGCCCAATTATTTTTAATAGATAAAGAATTAAAGGATGTTGCCACCTTTTTAAGACAACCTGTATACTAAAAAACGGTATTTGAATGCATTTCGAAAAATTATGACTTATGTATGTTGTTTTTGAAATGAGGGACCTAGTTTTCCGATGAATTTCATGAACTGTTAAAGTTAGAAAATAGAATCATTTGTTCAAGATAAACAAACAACTAAAAAGCTGTTATTTCTGAATAATTTTAACTCAAAGTTATTTTCAACAAACTGCATTAAAAGCAGTATCATGTTAATAAACGAACTTTTTCTGAATTAAGGTTTTAAGGAAAAAGAATTAAGAGTAAAGTTTCGTTAGATTTAGGATTCTAATCTTAATTTATCTTAAAAACATTTCAGTTATACTCAGGAATTGGTTTACTCAACTCGAGCGCTGATGTTTTGGGGTGGGGGTGGGGTGGAGGGTACACCACCAAAGTTGCACATTTCTAGTTAAATATTAAACTGATAGTTGATGTATCCTTTGATTTAATACTTCCTCCAACTTTGTCTTACTACAAAGATTTTACCACAAATCAATTTTAGTAGAAAGTATTAAATCAAAGTCATGAGGACTTTAATTCAATAGTTATTAGTATAATTAATGAATTATTTATTTTTCATTAAGCTGGCGGATTAAGCCCTTCCCCCAGAATTAAAAAAAAGAAAAAAAAAAAGAAATTACATAAAAATGTAAGAGATCCTATTTTACTTCCATAAAATGGACATAAATTTCAACCAGCCGCTTCTATCCTCAAAATTGCATTAATCCGTGTCTGATTTGAAGTTTCCTGAGAATTTTCTTTTGTAATGATAACTTGAGAAGAAAATTAAAAAAAAAGAAAACTTACTTATTTTTTATAAGTCAAATCAATCCTCCTTTCTTTTAAACTTGCGAATCAGTCAGTGATGTCCTCATAAAAAGGCGTTGTTTTAATTCAGATATCATTCATTTTAAAAGCTCTTTAAAATTCCCCCTGTTTAAAGAATTTTCTCGCTCGCCATGTCCTCTTAATGCCAGTTCTTGCTTACTTAAAAACAATACTGCTTTGATGGGTAATTGCATGAAGTGTCTATTCAGGCTTACCTTCTTGATAAATTCAACAATAATTTCAACCAGCCGCTTCTATCCTCAAAATTGCATTAATCCGTGTCTGATTTGAAGTTTCCTGAGAATTTTCTTTTGTAATGATAACTTGAGAAGAAAAGAAAAAAAAAAGAAAACTTACTTATTTTTTATAAGTCAAATCAACCCTCCTTTCTTTTAAACTTGCGAATCAGTCAGTGATGTCCTCATAAAAAGGCGTTGTTTTAATTCAGATATCATTCATTTTAAAAGCTCTTTAAAATTCCCCCTGTTTAAAGAATTTTCTCGCTCGCCATGTCCTCTTAATGCCAGTTCTTGCTTACTTAAAAACAATACTGCTTTGATGGGTAATTGCATGAAGCGTCTATTCAGGCTTACCTTCTTGATAAATTCAACAATATAAAGTCGAGAGTTTTCCTTTAATGCTTCAGCAATTTAGCTCCCACTTCTTACAACTCCTTAAATTTTAAAGAATTTTTTAAATGCTCGATTGAGCTTTCATGTGTTTTACGTGCTCGTGTGATGGTGGTTAATCCATCCTATCCAGTACCATTCCAAACGCTCTTTTTTATCTCAACGATTAAACACGGCCAACAAAACATTTTTTTTTGTAAATAAAAACTGCCCCATAGCCACGAGAATAGTGCATATCATGATGAATGGAAGCTACGACCATGCTGGGACGAATCTGTTTTTTTCTTATGAATGGACAATTTTGGTGTCGGTCTATTTTCTTTTAGTGTTGTCGTTTATCATCTTCTTTCCATGTGTTAAACGGAGTTTCAAGCAAGACGCAAATTGGATAATAACGGGGACCCATGTTTCAAAACGGTTAAATCATATATTCCAAGAACACACGGACACAGTAACAAATAAAGCAAAAACTTTCAACCTTCCTAGACAAAAAAAACAAAACAAAACAAAACACTATTGTTTCCGTTAGAATGGTCTAGAACAGCGGTTCTCAACCTTTTAACGTCGTGCCCCCCACAACAAAGGCTAACTTACAGTGGCGCTCACCCCCCTCACATTTTTCAGCATACATTGAGATTTTTAATCTTTAATAATGAACATTTTAAGCGAAAATGGATACATTTTTGAGTAAAAATGAGTATAAATAAGATGGTTTTTTAAAAACATGCATCACTACTTGCTCTATAGTTTTTCTCGCCCCCCCCCCTGCAAACGTTCTATGGGGGGCGCGCTCCCCTCAGGTTGAGAAACGCTGGGCTAGAACATATATTCTGTGTCTTTATTCTCTCCCTCACTTCTCGTCCGAGCCAATCAGTTCGTTGAATTCACAAGTACAGCAAAAGTCACAAAACCTTTCTTCGGCTGAGTCTTAGCTAAAGCACCCTATGTTATCCTAAGCCGGAGAAAGTGCTTATGTAGTCGTTACCATGCCAATGGTGCTGCCAATTCCTCAATCAGCGCTGAGGGCTGTACCAACGACTTTCGCAGTTGAATTGCGGGAAGATTAAAGGTTTTTTTTTTTTTTTTTTTTTCCCTGAAAGAGCGATCCGGCCGTTACTACAATGCGTTTATTTATTTATTTATTTTTTAGATTTTTTTTTTTAAATTTACCATAGGAATTCCATAATTCTAATCTGAATTTAAGAAAGTTAGTAGAATAAATTATTTTTAAAGTATGTGCTGATAATTTCAAGTGCAGCCCGGCAGTACTTGCTGTATCCCACGAGGCGCCACTGATAGGCGTGTACCCCGAAAACCCAGCCGTCCCTGGGAAAGCATTTGAATGCTTTCTATTCTCATGTTTATATGAATGCACACACATGTTTGTGTTTTCAGTTTTGCTCTCAATTTATACTGAATGTGTTATTGCTGTTGTATATTTTTAATTTTACTTACAAAATTTAATAGTAAATTTCAAAATTTTATCAATACTGGCAGTAAAATTACCGTAAAAATATCAATAATTTTACATAGTACTTCAGACAAATTGATTGAGGGTCTATTCTATATTTTTCATTACTGTACCCACATATGATGTAAATGGTATTAAAAAGCAATGAGTAATTGCTTATTATGTAACTCATTTATAATCTCCTGGGACTTAGCCAAAAAGTAATACAGTAATTTTATAAAATTTGCCAAGACACGATCCATAAAATTGGCTGCCATTCAAATAAACAAAAGCAATCTTTTTTTTTTTTTTTTTTGCATGACTGAAATACATTTTGTACTTGAGTTCTTTAAAATGAATAAGATTTTAAAATATATAATTATCAAACTTGGCAGATTTGTTTTTACAAAATTTTGAAGAATGAATAAAAGAATGTTTCAAGCTTTTTACATTTGCTAAAATACATGTATAAATGAATAAAGAATTAATTGGTCATTTTTTTTCATTATACATAGTTTATTAATTATTTTTCTGTGGTATTATCATTTAACAGCTGAATAATTGAGTTTAGTTTACGTTGACATTTTCCACACTTACATAGTTATTTTTACGGGGGGATGGCTTACTTAAGGGGTTAGGGGTAGTCAGAATTTTCAAAAAAATTGATTTTTTTTTTTTTGGCATTTTCTTAAAGTATAGTATCTTAAAAATATTCTCTGAAAGTTTGAAGTGAATCCGACAAATATCTTTCGAGTTATTTAGCGAAGAATAAAAGGCTCTCGAGCGGTCTAATATTTCCGAGAACAATTAGCTAGCGGCATAATTCTCCCTTACCTCCTGAAGTTTTAAAAGCAATCAAGCCTATTTATGAAGATCTTAGTAATGAAAATTTACTTTCAAGATGTGTAGGTGGATTTAATCAAAATAATAATGAGAGCTTCAACCAACTAGTGTGGAAAATATGCCCAAAAACTATCAATACTAGTTTTACCATTGTTCAAATTGCTGCATACGTAGCTATGAGTATATTTAATGAAGGGACAAAGTCATTATTCGTAATAATGAACACACTGGGACTTAGTTGTGGGCCTAATTCGCATCGGTATACTGAAAAAACCGATAGTGCACGTGTAAAAGTAGCTGATCAGCGCGCTAACAACAACACTCGCGAAGGTAGAATGCGACGTAGACAACAATAAATTGATGTTTTAGAAAGTTCTACAACGGCTGAAGAACTCTTATATGGTCCAGGAATAGATGACTCAGTGTAAGTATTGAAATTATTCGTATTACTGTACATCAATCGACTGTAAAACTTTAAATGCGTTTTTCTCAAAACTATGTTTTTTGAACTGGTGACCACTCTAACTCAAAAACCGCTCGATAGATTTGAATGAAACTTATACAACTTTTAGAAAACATCAAAAGCTAGTGCCTGATCGAAGGATTTTTTTTTATTTTTAAACTTCGATTTTTTATAAACAATTAATTGTTGGTTTTTTCCCGAAAATCTGCAAAAAAATTTCCAGAGACCGCCATTTTGTTAATTTTGAAAAAAACAAAAAAAGCTTCGATCAGGCACAAGATTATCTATCCATAAAAATAATCTTTTTTGTTTCATTGATTTTAGATGAATCTCCAAGGAGCTGTAATGGTCACCGCAAGGACCCATTATTAAAACCTGTTCAACTTAGAACGCCATAACTTGTAAAATTATTATTATTTTTTTTTAAATTTAAGTGAAGTAATGTTAAAGTATGATGAAATGATACTGTGTTTTTACTTATGTGAAATAAACTTAATTACTAGTAAAAAAAAAAAATTAATAAAAAATGGCATTTTTTCACACCTCTGACTATCCCTAACCCCTTAAACTGTCAAATAAAGCGTAAAGATAATGATCCGGTGATTTAACTTACTACCAGTATTCATAATCAAAAATCGTACTGTAAATATTGCTGTAAGATTTTACGACTTTCTTGGCTAAATACTTGCAATATTTTATTAGAATGTTTTTAAAGTCTTGAATATATATTTTGAGATTTTAGAAGAATTAAGTGAACGTCTGTGCATCTCATTAAAGAACTAAAGAAAAATGAAAGGAATTACTGTTGCATAAAAATCTGTCTGTTTTTCAAAATATTTAGTATGGTTTGAAACATGCATTGTATTCACGTGAAAATCTCCTAATAGAACAAAGTTAACAATTAACTGTTTTTGCGTAAAAAAATACTCCGTTTTAAAATACGAAAGCTCTGATATTTAAATTTTCTGACTTTCTTCTTTCTTTATTTTTCAAGAAACATGAAGAGAAATACTGTAAATGTTTGTTCGAACATCGCTAAGAAGCTTTCTGAAAACTTTTTCTTCTTTTTCTAAAATATAGAACGAGTTTTTCATTTTTAAACATTTTCTTTTGGCAAAATTTGATTTTTAATCAAAGAGTTTTAAAAATACGAGTGCTTTTTTAGTTTGAAAAGCTTTAGAAATATCTACGTTCATATTACAAATCAGAGAACTAAATAAATAAAAGCGCGAACATGGACAAGGACATGGATATTTGAAGTTTTTATTACATTTGGCTCCTCCGTGTTTCTAATAGAACAGCTCTTTTTTTTCTTGCTTCTAGAATGTTTTTGTTTTACTTTGGGAATAAAGGATATAGATACTTTTTATAGACAAAGCATTCGTACAACAATTTTAACAGCATTCTGACATGGAACTAGATGTCTTGGGAAAAGATTTTACACTGGTAGTTTCATGAATGAAGAATACATCTTTTTATGTTATTGATTTTTGTTTTAAACTGAACTATGTTTGACATTACGTCCATTGTTTTCGAGTGAGTTGACGGTTAAATATGAATTACGATATTATTAAGGTGACCATTTATTTTTTCCTTCAAAACGGGACATCTGCTACTTTTTTGCCAATAATGTACTTATTTTCTTCCTCAAAACGGGACATCTACTGTTTTTAAGGTAATAGTGTTGGGCACCCACCGGAGGGGCCGGCCCGAAGGTTTAAGGCGAAAAGTACCTCCGTAGGTAATAGTGTAGGGAGACTGAATTACAGGTCTGGGTATCTTTTAGTTGTTAAGAAAACGCGCAAAAAAAAGCTTGTGTTAATGTTAATATCAAAATAAAGGAGGAATAAGCAAAAGAGGAACCCGACTTAAAAAAAAATAAAAATTAAATAAATTGAACTAGTTGACAAAAAAAGAACATAGAAAGAACATACACAAAAACAATACATCCCCCCGGAGTTTTTTTTTTAATAGACACTGCCTTTGGAAATTCTAGATTTTTAGCAGTCTTTATTGAAATCGTTACCGCGGATTGCTCTCTTTCTAAAAACGGGACATTGCAGTTGACATTTTCTAAAAACGGGACATTACGATGCCCCAAAGCTGTGCTTGGGGACAACGGGACAAGCCACCTAGTAACGGGACTGTCCCGTTCAAAACGGGACGTATGGTCACCTTAGATATTATACATATGTATGATGAATTCACCATTATGAAGTTCTAAATCACACTTTTTTAATATTTGCAGGTCCAGTTTACTGAATTACTGTGTAGTTCCAGAGCAAAGTAGATTGTTTTCATGTCCTGTGATTTAGTAAAGAATAAGGAAGTCACTCGAAATTATCTATAAGATCTGAATGATCACTGCTGATTGTCTTGAAGGGAAATGCTTGAGACTTAAAACGATAAAATCTTAATTGAACGATCAGTCCGAATTAAATTTAAAATGATAAATATTACGTCGCCACCAACTAAATAAATATATAACAGATTAAACTGCATAGTGATATTCTGATACCTTTCATTTCATGTGCAAAACATAACGTGTTATTCGAATTTTCCGGACTTATTTTTATATACATCTGAGGAAAACGACACATCTAAAGTGTACTTAAGACCTTATTGTCTCATGAGATAATTTACTTTTGGTCTCAACACCTAACAATACATGTGTAGGGTACCAATATTATTAATGTAATAAATTCTAAATATTTTAACATGCTTTTATTCGACATATACTCTTTTTAAGTAAAAGCGATAACAGCTAATGCAGTTTCGATCTGTCACTGATTTAATGAAAATGGCAAATGGTTATCTCTAAGGTGTTGATCGATTAAAATCACTGTCAAACAATGAACTTCATTCGTTCCGGCTGAAACAACACTATGCAGAATAAAAACCCGAACCTCGTGTTCAATATTATCAAGTCACATCAGGTGCATATATTATTCTAGGAAGATATATATTTAAAATAAAATTTTATAAGTTTGCTAGCAAATTTAATCACAGCACCAATTTTTATCTTCAGATTTAAAAAAAATGTAATTATTCAACAAATATTAAATTTAAAATATAAATAATTATTATATAATATATAACATGAACACATTACAGTAAATTATTTTTATAATGGAATAGTATAGTTTTATATTGAATTTGAGAAAAATAACCAATGTCGGTGATATTTACCATAATTTTTATACTATTTTATCCTGTAAAAATAAAACTTGTGAAAGCAGGCTTTATACCACGTCGAAATTCCAGATGTTTGGCTTTAACAGCTTGGTCGGGCTGGTTGAATTTATAATTTCAATATATTCGCAATTGATTTATTCGAAAGTTTCGTTCGTTGTCTGAACTTTTATCTGTGGGATTGGGAGAAGGGGGATATTCTGTCCAAATCGTCCTCGAATCGCAAGGGCTATCGTCGAGATCATTTTGATGTCACGAGTTTAAAATTGCATTACAAACTCAATACAAACTAATACTCGTAACACCAGAATGACGCATCTTTCTCAGAGCTCAGCAACATAAATGCACCCAAATGTTCTTTTTGTAAAGAGTTCCTCAATCTATTCAACATGAATTTCAATTTCGAAAAATAACGTTCGCATGCAATTTAAAAGATGGATAATGTATACACGCGCTTTCTCTAGATGGGAGTGAGCCTCAACATATAAATTGCACTTGTGCAGAATCAAGCAACAGCAGCAGCAGCAGCAACAGCAACAACAACAACAACAATTTCTGTATGTATGTTGTGCACTTGAATTATATTCGTCGTCTTTCCTTTCAGTATTAATTGCAATTTTGTTTTCATCATTTTTGAGAATTGCCAGTGAAAAAAACCCAAAAAAACAAAAATTTTCCCTTTATACGAAGTCACACAGTTCATCCACCCCATTACACGGTTACTCTCTCCCCCCCCCTCCCCCCAAAAAATGAAGTATATTTGAAGTTCCAAATAAAATATTTCTCATGTTGCACACGTTTTGTGATAATTTAACCGGCAGCGTAGAGAATGTTTCCATTTGAAAATACGTGAAACAATCTTGACTCCATGACGTTGATAACTTCATCATTAGTTATTCGAAATTTTCTTCAGGTATTTTAGAACAAACAATACCTTCGAAACTGTTTAAGCCACTTGTTGATAGATTGCTTCGCAGTCCGAGGTGTATTAAATTCACGTTCAAATCATCTCTGACGAATTATCAGATATTTGATTTTCCAGTACTTTAAGAACAAACATCGCGTTTTCAGTGCATGATGTTTATTTTAGCCGGCCACACCCCAAAAGATGCACGGGCTGTAAAATGCAGAGCAGAGCATGACTGTAACATTTTTGTGCCCAGGGTACTTTTCAAATTTTGTGCCCCTAAATAATACAATTGATTCAATTTTTGCCCTACATATAGCTCTAAACTCAATTCCTTAACCTATTTCTGCTTATGTACCTAGAGCACAGGCCCTAAGTGCCCGTGTAATAATCAAATCCTGATACAGAGGACGTAGAAACTGCAAAAGCCACAGTACACACAGGGCCGGAATACGCACTTCCAGCCAAGAACTTAAAATCAAATGCGCCCAGGGTCCCCTAGGCTATGGAAATTTTGACTGTTTTATAAGTGTGAATGAGCTCCACTCTGCACAAAATATCTTTCCCTTTTTACAGAGAAGTAGTACAACTTTTCTAAAATCATAATTATCAATAAATACATAATCACCGGATAAAAATTTACCTTGAAAAAAAAAATTATACATGTTTCTACCATGCACACTTCTTGGCTCAAATAGAAATACTATGAATTGGTTCCTGACGAAGAAAGAACCTTTGAGCTAAACATTAAATCAGTAGAAATTGTTTCCTCATATTATATAAAATCATGTTTCAATTAATTAGTACGCATTTAAAACGTGCATACGTATTGTTTTATTTTATTTTACTTTTTAGAACATTCTACATAAGCTATTCATTTAATTTGTCTAAATGCAACTTTTTAATACATTTAACACGGCTTTGTTTCTGAACGAGATTTCACCGAGGTACAGCCCATCTTTTCCTTTCACTGCATAATTAACGACATCGCATTAAAGGGCAGAGACAAATTCGCTCTTTTTTGTATGTGCATTACATCAGATTCTTCTATGACAAAAATTATGCTTTGTAAAAGCCACTTTTGGACGATTATCAAGTTAATGGGGTGTAAAATTAATGGTTATTTCTGATGTAAGTGTAGAGAAAGATTCTGATGATTCTGAAGCCGTTAAACTGTTTGACAATAGAAACTTATGATTTGCCTTCGTATGCTTTTTAACTCTCCTGAAAACTTTGATTTGTCGGTCCGTCTGGCTGTGTTCTAAATGTCGTACATAATCACCGATTGCTACGAAATTTACATATATTGTTGCTATTGGCTATACCACTTATTCAGTTGGAAATAGTGTAACAGTGTTAATAGTTACTTTATAGGAAGAACCAAAAGATATATAGACACTAGAGATGAGTTCGGGCTCATTTTTTGAAGCCCGAGCCCGAGGCCTTTTAATCCGAGCCCGAAATTTCAGCTAAAGATAAAAATAAATTCAATTGCTTCATTGATAGAATACAATAAATTTTGCAGTTTATGCAAATTAAAGAAAAATATAGTTGCAAACTCTCAATGCACTTTCTAATTCTTTATATGCACGTTTATCAAATAATGTCGGATCTCATGACTAACTAAGTAATATAAGCCCCCGTTCTGAAATACCCAAAGAGCTTCACGCACCTTCTAGGCGCCTGTGCCACTATTTTTTTTTTTTTTTTTTTTTTTTTTTTTATAAGTACTTTTATTTTCTTCATGAATCACTTTTTAAAATCTGTTTCAAGGAGTACGTTCAATAAAGAAGAAATTTTTCACGAGCTCGAGGCCGCCCGAGCCCGAACGCAGTTGTGAATTACAGAGCCCGAGCCCGGATCGGGCCCGGGCTAGGACTCGGGCTGAGCCCGTCTCATCTCTAATAGACAGCCATGGCTTAAAATGCTATATTGAGAAACTCAACCATTTCAAAGAAAATAAACTGTATTTTTTATTAGTGAAGTTGAAGTTTATTTGTCCGTCCAAACTAATGCACTTAACACAATTCTTTTACAGGGACGAACGAAATAATTATCAGGTTCTATACACAGGTTTTAAGATCAGTGATTAAATATAATCTTTTTAATGTCTTATTTGCTTCAAACATTCGCACCTATTATTGCGAAGATGCAGTAGTAGCGATTATTTTTTTGTGTCTATCGTTGCTATGATTTCCTGGGACATAGAAGAAACTCGATATATTATCCATGTCTTTGTGACAATGCTTACTAAGTTAACAAATAGGTTAAATATGTTGAGCAGAAGCGTTTATATATTGCTTAAATAACTCATATTTTTATTTGAGCTGTCATGGGCTAACTATCACCATTTATTTGAACTTATGAAATTACTGGGGTCATGAAAATGAAAAAAAAAAGTTACAAGGTACTGAACAAGTCAAGAAATATCTCTAATACGACATTAAGAACTAAAGTCATGGAGCCTATAAAGTACATTCAAAAATGGCAAGAAATACCCAAAAAAGCAAAAAACAACAACAACAACAAAAAAAAAAAACCCACTATCGCAACCTAAAAATATTCTTGGTTTTCAACTTTATGATGGTGAATGCAGTTATTTTTCACTAAGGGAATCACTTCATAAAGTATCTTTTTAAAAAAAAGTTGTTATTTTTCTAATAATAAAATCTGCTTTAGCTAACTATATTCTAATTATTTTGTTTTATCTTATGTGTCTTTGGTCTAGTATAATAAAACGCTGTTGTTCATTTACAATTTTTTGGATTTCATTAAACCACATATGGGCAACAGTCGGCCCGAGAGCCGGATGTGGCCCGCCACGACTTTTGATCCGGCCCGTGGAACGTATCAAACCCTGTATAAAACCCATATAAACCATTCAAAATCCCATATAAATCCCAATTGTTTGGCACGCGTCTTCCCAAACTTCCGAAAGTTTGACCCGCAACTTTTCAAAGGTTGTCCATTAAACGATAGTTGAGTAATAGTTTATTTTGAAACTAAATTATTTTTTCTATTTATAACACCAGTTTCCTTTCATTTTTTTAGAAAAAATATGTTTAGGGAACCATAATTTTTCAGTATACCCAAATTAATAAAAAAATATTGGAAAACATATTCATTTTGCAAGTAATAGACTGTTTCACAAAAAAACCTAAATTATTCGATGTAATTAGTTCTCTTTCCTCCCCCCCCCTCGTTTTTTACAGTAATTTTAGTGCGTTATGTTGTTTGAGAAAAACATATCCTCCTTACGTCCCTTCCTTCAGATAAAAAGAAATTGCCTTTCACTCAAACTATATGCATGTCGATGTTTTAAATATTTTACAAGTTTACTAAAACATATACTAAGAGATGATCAAGTACTATTAACAAAATCTTCTTCATCATTAACAGAAGCTCCTTATTAGTTATCATGGCTTCTTTAAATGCATACATAACATCGGAACGTTTGTTTCAGTTCCTTGAAAATAATTTCTGTAGAGTGAACCACTTTATTTCTGTAGAGTGAACCACTATAAGTCCAAATATCCGAAGAAGAGTAGCTTCTAAAACCAAAAAAATTCATTTAGAGATACTCCCCATGAATGTGGGGACATCTTCCTGCTTCTAGGATGTATTTCATGCTGTCTTGCATTTGTGTGCATAGAATAAGCGAAAACCCGGAAAGCACCCAACAATCGATACAAACTGAATTGCTGTAATCGACATCTTGCCTTCTCGTTTCTTAAATACAACTTATTAAGTCCAATTACAGCTACGTAGCCAAGAAGAAAAAGAAAATCCTAGGATGTAAAAATTCGAGGATGCCCACGAAACGGTGGAAAAGAGAAGTTCTCACAAATGCGTTTGGTTCTTATTACTGTGTACAAAAATTTTTTTTGTTAAATAATGCATGGCGGAAGCTTTTGGACTGAAAATATGGATACCTTTTTGCCTAGTAGTATACAGTATTTTAAAAAAAGGCTGTATGTACATACTTTAAGGAATATCGAATATGAAACTTTAAGTAGAAATGAGTTTAGACATTGACTAATTTGCAACATAAGTGTTATTATATGACTGAAAATTGGAAGATGGCTAAAGTGTGAAGGTCCAAGATTCAGACATTAGGCCCGGCTGTTGATCTAATGTTATGGATTTAGGCGGTTTTCTCCAGATGCAACTTGAATACGCGTTAGATCCCCTTAAAAAGTCCTCTGCCCAAGGCATTTCTCCTTTTGGCAGATAGTCCTAATTTGCTGTGCTTGAACAAAACAAAATAAAAAAAATTAATGTACTGTATGAATGTATTGTATTTTACTGGTAATGTGCACAATCATTCCTTTATGAAAATTCTTTTAAACACTTCATTCACTTATATTAACGTAACCTGTAACAGGATTGAGTTTTTGTTTATTTCGCATTTTGTTCGAAGTTGTTTGATATTACGAACACCCTAAAAAACCCTGTATCTCGTCGAGTAATCAATATTTTCCTTTCACATTTTACTGCAGTGAGAAGATTAGAAAAACACGCCAGAAAGCCTCTATTTCCACACTGTCAGGAAAGTGGGAGTTTTTAGTAGAAGAAAAAAATCAAGAATAAATAAGAACAAAAGTGTAATTGTTAAGTCCCATTTTTTCTGTCGGTGTGAAAGTTGGAACGTTTGCAGAAAAAAATGGTTGACCGTTTGTACCACCCGAAACTTACGAACTGTTCTAATTTATACATATGTGTGTGTGTCTTATTTACAAGGTTTTTAAAATTAATTTTTGCCTTTAACCCCTTAACATCCAGGACGTCTGATGCGTACGTTCTGATTTTATCGTATGCGACTACTAGACGTACAGCTCTATGTGCTTTTTTATTCTTATCTGAACTGATGTTTTTCATTTTCTGGTAAGGTTCTCTCTTTTTTATTTTTTGAAGAGACATCTGGCTGTGTTAGACTTGTCACTCACTGATTTTCGATTTGATAAGGTACTCACTAATCTGAAACTAATTAATTAAATGTACACACACACTAAACACTGGTATATATGTGTACGTACTTCAATAAAACGGTCTAGCTGTCAAGAGATTAATCACCAGAATTTTTTTTAGTGTTCTTATTAGTAGCATTTATTCGATGCAATCTCAAATGTAGCATCAGTTACACAAGGAAAAACTTTCTTAAAAAAAAAAAAAAAGATTAACTTAATTAAACCCGCTACACTCTTTTCCTCAATCATCGCCTCAGCAAGATGCTCATGGCATTTTAAACACACCATATTCGTCGCTCAGCTGAAAAGATTGTTAACCTTATTCGGAACGAGTACTGGCGGTAGCAGCAAGTGGTAATGAATACTTTTTCCTTCGCTATTGCCAGCCATGCATAAGAGCATCGCTCAATGAAATCTATTCTGGCAGTAGTGAGGCTTTTGCAACTTCATGGGCTTTCGTTTTACGCTCCTTGCACAGACTGCTGCCAATTTGGCCGTTAATAAAGTTCCATCTTTGTGAGAGAACTGGTTCTATCGAGCCGAACCATGGACATTGTGCATGAAGCCGTGATATCAAAACTGGTCTGAAGGAGAATTTTTGTTGTTTTGAACCGTATTGTTATGGTTACGCAGAATGGTCAACAGGAAAAACAGAGGAAAGATAATTTTCTGGACAGGGCGGCGGCAGTTGACGGGTGTAGTTTTTTTTTTTTTTTTTTCCAGGAATGCGGAATGATCATTTTTAAATGGGTAGTGACCGTGTAACGGAAGGAAAAATACCGTCTGGGTCTCACCCATAAAAGATCACGGAAATTTTGGTGACACTTTTTAGTTATTCGTATATCGTAATTAATTTGAATTTGACATTTGAAAAATGTCATGTTAAGATTTTTCCAGACCCAGTCAAACATATTTTTTTAAAGGTGCGTTCTTTACTTCGATGTTAATGAAATAAAGACATTGAGATGGATCAATACTTAAAGATGAGAATCATTTACGGCAGGGGCGGTCCTAGGATACGTGTCGCCCCCTTTTATGCTCTAGATCAGTGCGAATCATTGAAATGGCACCACTTAAAATAACTTAAAATAAATAATTAATTTCATATTCTATTTTGGACATTACTAGAGTTCTCGGGATCCATTGTTGCAACTTAAGCTATTAAATTCAACAATCAAATGAAAACTCATTTCTAGTGTTTTTAAGGCTCGGAAAATGAAAATACATAAATATAAAACAAGTAAACTTATTGAGGCTTTCAAAATGCACGGAATTTTCATAGATATTGCTCATTTTATTTCCTTCACATGTGTGACGTCATTTCCCATAACTTGATGCATGGCAGATTATCGGAGAAGTCAGTTTTGACGTGAATGCGTCTTTAAATTTGATTTTATAGTAAGAAGCAATTCAGAAAACTGATTATAACAAAATCGGGGTATACAGTTTGATCTGGCAGCTATAATCTGCATCCAAAATTTAACTACACCACTCGATAGCCAAAGGATCAAACAAGAGCGGATTAAAGGGGGGCGGAGGGGGCGACTGCCTCCCCGCCCCCGAGAATAAAGAAATTAATGTAAAAGATCCTATTTTACTTCCATAAAATGGATGTATATGTCAATCTGCTAAATAACCACCTCCGCGACAAACTTTCATTAATCCGCCCCTGGGATCAAAGCATTCATTACGTTGAGTGAAGGCTGTGCGGCATCAATTGCGGCGGAGAGGGAAGCGCCGCCATTTTGAGGTCGTTTCGCTACGTCACATAATGTCCGTTTAGTATAAATTTTGACTTAAATACATTAAGAGTTTATGGATAGTCATTGCTTGGGCCGTGCCCAAAACTTCGCCAACTGCCGCTAAGCTTGGCGAGTTTTGGAAAAATGTTGCCAAATTTGCCACCAACATTTATAAAACTAAACCCTGCGTAGCGATATCTCTTCACATTTAATTAGAAACTGTTAAGCCCTAATACTCTTGTTGAAGCATCGCATCTTAATTTCAAATGAAATAAGTTTAAACCAAGTGCATAAAAGAATGTATAACTTAAAATAGATGATTAAGAAATCATTTGCTGTCCACATGCGATTTTTTTTTTTCTGAATAGATTACAGTAGAAAGTTATTGAGTGTAATTTTGGGTATTCTGAGGAGGTGGAAGGAATATTGTTAACATTGGTGGTTAACTTGGTGGTCCCAAAAAATTGGAATGCTATTTATTCAAAATTGTCCCAAAGAATTCGAGATGACTGAAACAAGCAAAAAAATGTCTGTCTTTCGACTTAACTTGTCTTATAACTTTCTTTCGACTGTTTCCTGTAGGCAGAGCCTTATTATGGCATGGGCAAATCGGGACTTTGCCCAGGGCCCCCGGCTCGAAAGGGTCCCCCAATGTCATATGTTGCTCTGAAATATTCTTTTTTTATATCAAAATTTTATGAAAAATAAAACAAATTTCATAGATGGGGGCCCCCAAATTCACCAATGTCCGGGGCCCCTGTTGGTCATAATCAGGCTCTGCCTGTAGGCATAGCAAAGCATTGAAGAATCCAACTCTTAAGCCAAGATGAGCATAGAAAGGAAATATCTCTCGGCGCAACTGTGGAAATTAAACAAATCGATCAAAGAAGACTTTAAAATGTTTATTTTAATCACTGCTTTTAGAGCTTATATCTGTGACTTTTTTGTTACATTTTTGTTTCATAAGAATGCAACCGCAGAGTCTTTTCGAAGAACATTTTTTTTTTTTTTTTTTTTACAAACATTACCGATCTATGCTTCTTTATTTCTTTTTTTTTTTGTTTGTTCAAAATAGATGAACGCATCCGTAATGATAATGATCCACATAGAGCAATGACAGTCTATAGACTTGACTAAGTGAGTGAATAACTTTTGGGTCTTTATGGGGGGGAAAAATCAAAACTACATACTCGTGTTATTTATGTAAGCAGCTTTTAATTGAATACCATTTCATGTATACCAGATGTATACTATTTCATTACCAGATGTATTCAACCCTGTTTCAAAGGGCAGAACCAGATTGCATGGTGGTTAGCTCACCAGTCTGTACGATTATGGGCTCGACCTCGGACTCGATTTAAAGCTTGGGCTTGGTTGTTAAATTGTCCGTCCCTTCCTAAGGGGTAATGTTGGCCACCGGCCGCCTACTAGGTCGTGCTATAAAAACGGCCAACTGTTCTGACCGTAATAGTGGCCATTGCCTAGATGGAAAGTGCCGGTCATCGGCAAAAAAAAAAAAAAAAAAAAAAGGTCTCAAAGTGTTAAAAATAAATCAAGAATCCAAACGGTTCCACACCGTGATACTTAATTAACAAAAACATTATTGCTGCACACAATTTTTTTAAAAGGCATACAGCAAGCTCTCATTTACATTTCGTAGCAATGGATACTTATTTAAAGGAGTGGATTGAAACCAATTTTCTCGGAAATTGTTAAAAACGGTTTCCATTAGACTGGCCTGAAAATTCAGAATGAATCAACGAGTGTACCTAAGAGCATTATTCCGTATAAAAAGAACGGATACTCAACCATAGAGGCAGTAGTTTTTCGGGACGTATAATTTTCACGTATGCTGATTTCTTGAAATAGCTGAAACGAAATAAACGAAAAGGAAACGCTAATTAAAAGTCGTACATGATACTACGAAGAAAATAGATTCTTTCGCGTGAGCAGTTATTTACGCAAGCATATTTATCTCTTCATCTGAACGGTATTTTTCAGGGTGAATTGTTTTGAGGCGTAACGCTTGAGGGGCATTGCGTCACGTACGTAGTAGATACTGAAGCTAGGAAGGTTAACGCCTTAGTGGTATTGTGTATAAACTATAGTGGTTAAAAGCCCTTTTCTTTTCTTTTTAAGCATACCTTGAATAAATAACTGCTTAAAAACTAGTTGACACGCTTAAATTCGTATTGTGGAATGTTCTTCCTCAGGCGTAAGGGGCATATATGGACAAGGGTGGACAATGGACATGTACGGACCTACCTTGTTAAGAGACGGGAATCAAGTTTATCTGCAAACGCACATCACTAAACTTTTACTATCAATTGAAAAATAGTTTTACTAAATACTAGGAGGCTCTGACCTCTGCTCGCCAACCCCTGGAATCGTCTCTTGATGTCACTCCAAGATATCAAGACTTTCGCCAGTGAACACCGTTGGATGTCAGTACGCTTCGTCCACTACTTGGAATTTTCCACTGAATGTTCTACGAAGTGAATGATCCATTTTTGCCTAATTTTGCAGTATAAAATGATTAATTAAAATATAATAATAAGTTATAAATCCTCTAGAATCCTTCTGTTAAAATTAGGATTTGGCGATTTCTCGCCATTTATTGTAGATATAGCCAAGATAGGCTCAGTATAGAGAACTTATTTTGCGCGCCAAATTTGCAATACTTCGCCAAATGTCGACAACCTGTGCTTGACTGGGCGTGATTTCCAGGGACGTGTATATGATATCGAGCAGAATGTCCGAAATCGGTGCTCTTGTCCCTTTCTGTTCAGTCTAACACTAACTCAGGACTCAGACGTGATTGCGTGGTGATTCTTTGGAGTGTTCATAGAATTTATTTAGACCGATACATTCAAATAAAAGCAATTCTAATTTGGACAATATTTATAGGTAAAAGTAACCAGGAAGTGTACGAAAATTATAATTAAATAAGTCGGCCTCAGCCCGTGGTAGAGACAGCCGAAAATATAAATCGCAGCTATCGTCATAAAGAAGGGGTTATGGTAGGGTGACCAGATTCCGAGATAAAAAATGCGGGACATCATTGCAGTCTTGGTTGTAGCCAACTTTGCATTGGCTGATAACAAGAAATAATTAGTGAAATCCTTATAAATAAAAATGAAATTCTGTTTGTTTGTGGATTTGATTCGTATACAAATCCACAAAAATGGACCTATCAGCCTGAAATTTTGCACAGATATGTAAAATAAAATAGAATAAATTATAGTCCACTTTAAAACTTTGAAAGTCCACCCGTTCCCGGAATTTGAGATTTTTTTATGTTCTCCATGCAAAAAGCTTTCCGTAATTGTAACCCCTGTAGTAAAAAAAGTGTGAAATAAGCATCGTGGTTGCCATGTGTGGCGATTTTGCCGAATAAAATGTTTCAAATTCTCAAAGTAAAAATAAAAGAACAATAATGATTTTTTTTTTTGTTAGTTTATATTCGTAAGGTTATTTTTTTTTTTAAATTATAATATCGCGTGCATGGGAAATCAGAGCAGGAATGAAATGTTTTATACGCAAAACAATAATTACTAAAGATTTCCGAGGCTAATATGTACATTTTTTTAGTTTGGCGGAAAAAAAATGGCTGAAATGTCGAGAAAGTGAGTTCTAGCGGTTTGCACAGTTTTCGGCTTGGCGCAATTTACTGAGAGGTTAAGGAAATAGATTTTTGAAAACAAGTGCAAAGGTTTTATTAGAATACAGTGTTAAATTTTAATGATCCGTGCAGAAATAATGCAGTTATTAAGGTATTTCAAGCGATCTATCTTCAGCATTCTCGCCAATTGAGTACATTGATTTAAGTTGGGGGAATTCTGCCAAATTTCAGATAATTGAAATCTTCGCATATAGTACATCGGAGTAACGATGAATAAAACACGTTATATAGTTGATAATTTAAAAAATGCGGCTGTATTAAGGGATTCCACTTTTCAAATAAATGCGTGCTTTACTTTTTGGCGGTCGAACCATTTCCCATATTGATTGTTGCTAAGTCAATGCTTCGAATGATTCCCTGAAAAAACTCTTGCAAAATGGCGTATGTTGGCACTTTGGCGAGGCTTAGATTTGAAACAGGATTTTATTTGAGACTGGTATATATAATAACACAGGTTATAGATTAAAAATGAATGTTGGAATGTGTGTATGAGCAGAGCCCGATCAAGACAATTGTGGGCCCTGGGCAGAAGAAAAAAATTGGGCCCCTTGCAATAACCTCCCGTTCTAAAAAAAAAAAAAGAAAAAAAAAAGCAGCTTATGATTGGTTTATACTGAAAGTTTTAAATATCTTATCCCTTCCAAACACAAATTTTATTTTAAGTAATCTGAAATAAACGAATATAGTTACAGGATGTCAAAGAAACACAGATAGTTAAACGTTCGTTACATCGAAAAGCTATATTACAGTTGTTAACATGTACGGAATACAACCACTTTTTGTAAACAGTCATTTTTGTAAATATTTCTTAATAACAAGTAATTCAAAATTTTCCTATTTTTTAACATTAAAAATACTCTTTACAAACTGTGGTTAGTTATTTTCTTACATATTGGTATGCTATATGGACTGTAGAGCATTTCGAAGAATTAAAACATAGTTTAATTTATACACACAAATGTAAATTTGAATTATTTTTCATTGCTCATACTTTATAATTAAAAAATAATTTAACTTTTGAAATTTTTTAATCCTTTGTAACTTTATTTTAAAATTATAAAAGTGTAACAAGTAAGATTTTTGGCCCCTAAAATCTGTGGGCCCTGGGCAGTTGCCCCATTTGCCCTGCTGGTAATATGGCACTGTGTATGAGGTTGAAAAACTCCAGCACCGTTTGACCGATCACCATGAAATTTGGTTCATCTAAGTCTTTTATCATGGAGAAGGTTTTTATGCTATCTGTTTTCCTCTAACTTGCCACTAGGTGGCGCAGCAGAACGTCGAATTCTATTCCTTTTACCCCAGTAGCACAAATGGTCCAAAAAACGTATAAAACACGTTTTTTAACGTCAAAAAACGTGTTTCCAATGTAATTTAAACGTTTTTTGAACTAGTTGTGCTACTAGAATAGCCGTTTGCTATGCGAATATCGTTCAACTGATTTCGATGAAATTTGGTACACGCGGATATTAGAACACGGAGAATATTTTTCACTATCCATTTTGCTGTAACTTGCCGCTAAATGGCGCTGCAGCGCATCAACTTCTATACTGTTCGACCGATCGGCATAAAATTTTTTATACTTACACATTTGAGTACGAAGAATATATTCTAACTGCGTTCCTTTTGATGTTACTCACCACTAGATGGCACTGCAATGCATTAGTATTTTAACTCGCCACTAGATGACGCTGCAGTAGTCCAATTTCTTGACCATTCAAACGGTCGCTATGAAAATCAGTATGCATAGCTATTTGAACAATGAGAATATTTTGCGTTATCCATTTTACTATAACTCGCCACTTGACGGCGCTGTAGCAAATCATTACTTTAATTAACCACTAGATGGCGCTGCAGTGTATCACTTCTTGACTGTGCAACTGATCGCTATGAAAAATAGGTACACATAGATATTTGAACACGAGGAAGAGTTTGGCGCTATCCATTTTCCTATAACTTGCCACTAGATGTCGCGTCAATACATGAACTTCAGGACTGTTCAGCCGACCGTCATGAAAATTCGTATACATCGATTTCTGAATGCGAAGAATATTTTCCCCGTATCCGTTTTGCTAAAACTCACGACTAGATTGCGCTACGCCGCATGACCTTCTGCACCATATAAAGGATTGCCTTGAAATTCGGTATGCATGATTATTGAACACAATATAACGCGATATCCATTTTGCTATATCTCTTTATTACAATAAATAGTAATCACGACAAATCGCAATATCAAAAAGTCCATTCATTCCCGTGCGAAGAACGGGTACTTCAGCTAGTAATCACTATTATTTAAGCAACTATCATTCTGCTCATATGTGTGCCACCACAATGGATGTCATTTGAATGCATCACTTTTCCCCCTTTTTTGCTCAATCTAGTTTTTCCTACATACAGAATCTATGAGTGTAACTAGAAATACTTTTCTAAAAAGATGACTTGGGAACACTTTATAAAAAGAGTATTGAATGTAACAAATTATCGATGTCAAAACATCGAAATTGTCTTGAAATATGGGTATAACGATACACATGCATGAAATGTGTTCATTTTCTCTACAAGCGATGACTGACACAGAATGCAGGACACTTTGCAGGGCAAATGTAAAAATAAAGACATTATTACGTTTTTCGGTACGTAATGCAGTTTGCAGGGCAAGACGTAAGAAAAAACGAACTGTCCTGCGAAATGCAGGACGTCTGGTCATCCTAGGTTATGGGCTTCAATGCCCAGTGACGAGAGAACGAGGTGGTTTCGGGCGCGTCTCAAAGCTGCCAAAATACCAAAAATGACCGCTTAATAAACGGCACCAACTGTGGTCGAAGTGATGCAATGCAAAATGATTGGCGTGCAGTGGACAAAAGCTTCAAAACGATACTCGAAGACAATCCGTTTGGTCTATCTTGCAGCGTTTGCAAACTGATATCCCGTGAGGAAAAAAAAAAAAAAATGCTAATGTGGACACCACATGACTTCCTTGCACATCATCATTTTTGGTATTCTTCATTACTGGAAGTCAAAGCCCGCTGGGGAGGCAATTACAACGGGCGCCAGAAAAAAACATCTGACGAAAGCATGTCTACACTCAGTGTACTTAATCTTCGTCCACTTAAAATAAATAGCTCCATATTAAATTTTTATTATATACCCAAATTGAATTTCACGCTCCTCTGGAAACGCGCGGAAACTTTTGGCATTCGAAAAATTTCGTTTTGTGTACAGAACCTTTCTTATATCCATGCAGACGATTTATTTGTGGAAAAAAATGAACTATGTAATCTGGAAAAACCATTTTAAATGAATTGGAATGACACTTTTCTTTCAAAGCCTGATGACCGTGATGAATAGGACGTGATATCGATCGCAACAGCTCATTTTGTCACGTAAATGATTTCACTTTTTTGAATCTCGGAAATAAAAGGGAGCTGAAAATAGCAAAAAATCTCTTAAAAATTAGGGAACTCGTTGGATTTGCAGATTTTTAAAGTAGCACAGATTTTTTTTTTATATTTTTATACATAATGTTGAAAAATTTCAAGCGGATCGTATACACGGTGTCAGAGGCATGGCCAGAAATTTTTCTTGGGGGGGGGTTACGACTACTGCAACTCACATATATGCATACATGTGTGTGATAAGGGAGTGAAAAGAAGAATATACATTTTGTATGGCAAAACATTCCTCATGTGGTGTTGGTGTGGGGGGGGTTATGACCCCCTAACCCACCTTGGCAACGCCCCTGCACGGTGTAGATGTTATTACGCTTTTCTGCTTTTAATCTTTTTGAATTTTTTAATCTTTTTTAGAGTAATGGCAGTAAAATATTTATATTGAAGTGATTGCCTGGAATGGTTACAGGATTCATCCCCTTGACGTGTCCAATCCATACTAAACGTTTTTGAACCACCTAATCGTTTTTCATCGTGTGATCTATTATCATTTGCTTTCAAAATATCTCTTACTTTAATGTTCTTTTTTTTTTCTGCATACGAGATATTCTGGCAGCTCTCTTCGAATTGCCCATCTAATAAGCTGCCAAAAACTTTTTACCTCTTCTGCCTTTATTGTCACGCCATAGAGCAGAATGGTTTCAAAAAGTATTAAAAAACGTATTCTCATTCTCAGTTTTTACGATTTATATCGCAATCCACAATGTATAAGATTTAGGATCTCTGTGGCTTTCTTGGTTTCAAATATTGTTTTTCCTCTCGCCATTTCAGATGGTCTATTACTTTTCATTGAAACCCAGTGCCCTAACCACCCCGGACCTGTGGTTAGCGCACCGTCCCACAGGTCCGGGGTTCGAATCCCAGGCTGGGCAAGGCTGACTCAGTCTTTCATCCCTTGAGTGGGTCGATAAAAATGAGGACCAAGCTTGCTTGGGGTCAAACACTGGGGGGGGGGCGGGTCGCGTCAGGCTGACCACCTGGTCGAGGCATATGCATCCGCCCTCCAGAGCCTATGGTCGCGAAGGCGCGGTTGGGCAGCACAGGCCCTGGCCCCGCAGAGGGGGTGTTTCCGCTAATGTTTGACTTTGATTACTTTCCATTCATGATCCAAGATAATTGAAAAGCTGCACCTTCTTTTAAATTTCAAATCCATTAATGATCAATTCTTATGCTTCCTCACATGACATGTATTCATTTTCATATAGTTAATTTTTAATCCTCACTTTCCATACAATAGAAAAATTTCTTAAATTGAGCGCTTCAAATCTTCCAAATTACCAAAAGATAACTTGGTCATATGCAAAGAGTAAATGTAATAAACAGTGGCGCACACAGGATTCTCTCTTGGAGGGGGTCCAGCTGATAAAGTTGTGACATAAACCAACCACTTAAAAAATTGAAAAAAAAAAAAAATTTCTCGTGACCATGAACACTTTTTAATAATACACCTTGAGTTTGTATATGCTTTTGTATCATTTTTATTTACTTAACTGCTAAAAATAAGAATTTGATAATGCCTTTTAGCGTATTAAAATGGTAAGAACTACATAATGATTTTACTATCCTAAGTTGAAAACTCATTTGGGGAGGAGGTCCAGACCCCCTTGACCCCTCCCTAGTGTGCGCCACTGTTAACAAGTACTTAACCTCTGAAATGTTTTAATCCTCTCTATTTTTTATATTTTTACTTTCCGAACATGTACCATGAGAGGAAAGTATTGTAATCATGAAAAAATTCGACTTCGAGATTTTGGTGTATTTACACGTTTTGAGGTCTTCTGAATTCATTTATGCTATTTTTCCGAGATGTATGTATGTACTAGCGGCTACCCGCGACTTCGTCCGCGTAGGCTTTAGAATTAGGCCCCGAGAGAAACGAAGCATGTGTGAATAACAAATATGTTTGCGATTAAAGAAACTGCATTTAAATACTATTTGCTTTTTACTTATTTTAAATGAAGTATAATGCATGGTAGTATACTTCATTTAAAATAACAGAGTATGCAAAATTACTAAATTCAGATTTTTTTCAGGCATTTGGCGAATAGAGACTGTTACGACAGTATTTGCGAACTGTTTTGAGTGTTCTTGTAAAAGAAATATTTATGCTATATGCATGAATTTTAGCCTATGTTAATCAGGAATAGTGCAGCTTCCTATTAGCGAAAAAGTTTTAGAATTGGTTCCATAGTTACAGAGATACCCATGGAGCGTAATGTATTACAATTATTTTGAGTGTTCCTGTAAAGGAACTATTTGCGCTACATGCATTAATTTTAGCCTATAATACTCAAGAATAGTGTAGCTTACTATCAGTGAAAAAAGTTTTGGAATCGGTTCAGTACTTACAGAGATACACATAGAGCGTAATGTAATTCTTATGAGTATCCCTGTAAGAGAACTATTTGTGATATATGCATAAAAGGTAGCCTATAACACTCAGGGTCCCTCCAGTGTCTAAGAGGGTCTTCTCTCAAACCTGGAAGGCGGGAGGTGCCAGGTTCAAACACCGGTCGCGCCTGTCGACCTAGCCGCTCGCAGTTTTCCGTGTTTTTTTCAAAAACCTCGCGAAAATACGGGCTAGGATCCCTTAGAAAATTCCACACAGAGGAATTCTCCATATACGCCTAGAGCCCTATAGCCTAGGCCCATATAGGCCTAGGACTTTCAATCAGTGAAGAAAGTTTTAAAATCAGTTTAGTTGCTACAAAATTTCCATAGAGCGCAATGCATTAGCATTATTTTGAGTGTCTTTGTAAAAGAATTATTTATGCTATATGCTTGAAAGTTGCCTGTATGTTAATCCAGGGCATAAGCTATCTTCATTACAAATTTTTCCAAGCATTTTTGTGTGATTCAGTCAAAAACATCCAAACACATAAACGTACACATTTATATTAGGATTTGGAAATTTACGAATTTTAAGAAACACATCTGGACTTTTCTTGGTACTTACCTATTATCCCGGCAGTCATTCCCGCCAAACTGTTTTTTCGTCAAATGAGTTGCCAAACTGTTGCCAATCGTATTTAAAACCATTAATAATTTCATGTGCCCGGCATTTATCTCGGCAAAAAATCACTCGTCTTGGCGAACCGCCGGGATAACGCGTAAGTACACTTTTCTTTATTTATGCTTTTTAATTTGGCGTAAAATCAACATAATTTCCATACTTATTTATGTTTTTCAAATGCATGTGATTTTGCAAATAGAATTTCCGCTTTATTTCAAAAGCATAAATCATTTTGTGCAGGCGATAAAACGGTTTTTAATTAATAGTTAGAAAAGTAATTAAAATTTCCGAGGCTCAGGTACACTTTACCGAAGTCATGGGTCCAGGCATGCTCAAATTTTCAAAGCTCTGCTTTCTGTAGATTTGTCTGGAGACCATTCATTTTTATTATTAGAGATAGATATATTTGGCATAAAACTGGCATAATTTCCGTATTATTTAATGTTTTTCAGATGCACGTGCTTCTTTATTGAAGTAATAGCATTCTTGTTAGCTCAAAACATGAATCATATGATACGAAACTCGCCAAGCATGGCAAAGTAAAAACGGGTTTTAATTAATAATTAAAAAAGTAATTAAAAATCTAAAATTCTAAGTAGCCTATAACCAACTCCAGGGTCCCATCTATATCTAAACCGAAATGCATCCTAATCGATTCAGCGATTTAGGCGTGAAAGCGTCATAAAAAAAACAAACAAACAAACAGACAAACTCACTTTCGCATTTATAATATTAGTTAGGATTAGGATGTGTGTGTGTATATGAGTGAACACGATAGCTCCTAAACGGGGCATTCGATTGAGCTCAAATTGAGTATATATGTTATAAACCATCGTCGCAAGACCGGTATTGATTTGAGTGTGTATAGGACTTATAGTTTTTCTACAGGGCTACGACAAAGATTTCTTTTACATTATGGACTATGGGAGGAAATTCTTGAATGTCGCTAGCGTTTAAACGGGCATTCGACTGAGCTCAAATTGGGTATATTTGTTATAAACCACCATCGTAAGACCGGTATTGATTTTCATGTGTATAGGACTTATAGTTTTTACAAGGCTACGACAAAGATTTCTATTACATTATGGCGTATTGGGAGAAATTCTTGAAAGTGCGCTAGCGTTTAAACGGCGCATTCGATTGAGCTTCAATTTGGTATATATGTTTGAAGTATTCATCGATTAAAATTTATTTAAATGCTTGGTAATGATCTTAATCGTAAGTGTTCGGAAAGTCGAGTGGAGTCACTCCAGATTTTTTTATTGATACCCTCCTTAAGTATTTCCAAAGTACAAAACTCCCATCCACTTGCGCCAAATGTTTCGAAAGCGTGAAATATTCCTGCGAGAGCGTTGAAGATACTCGGCATGTCCTATGCACAAGATTTATCATAAAATAAACGAGGAATGTCATCTGAATACCCCCGCATCACAATAGAGACGAGCGACAGCCAAGCGAGGACAATGCTGGAACGAGCGAGGGACACACCACATCTGGGATCCGTTCCAAGAGGCGAAGAATCAGTGTCAAGAACAACCAACTCTACAAGGCCACTGAAGCATTAAGGTTTGCAGATGTGCTCATTATTTTATTTCAGATGTGAGAATTAGAAAGGGATATAAAAAAAAAAGGAAAAATAAAGCTTTATTCATACGTCTAATATTTAACATGACAGAAGGAATGTTACACACTACAACATTTTGGGCGGTTTCGTTTGGATGGTTTTGGATTTGGGACGCATTTTGTGAGGGATTGTGTGTACCTTTCTGCTTGATGAAACGGATTTCACGTGTAAAAGAGGACTACATTTTCGTTTGATGAATTGTTCTGAGAGACGAGAATGATAACTTCGCGATTAAATCTAGATTTCTGATGGGTGCGCAATCACGTTTTTATATTCCATTTGGTTTTCCGATATTTTTGAGAACGAGGTTGCGGAATCATACAATGAGATATAGCTAGAAATTCTAGGAAATAGTGTTACGAGAGGTTTTGTTTTGAAAATGCGTTGTCTCATTAAAAAAAGAGCTGAGAACACCGTAAAACGGTAGCGACATCTTCGATTAGCACAAAGTATTTTTTCTCGTTTTTTTTTTTATTTAACTCGAGAATTATCTTCATTCTATTTAAATATTCTAAATTTTCATTTTTCCCTATACATTTACACAAGGTGTTACAAGAAGGTAGTAAAACACTTAATTCCTTATCTTTTAGAGAAGGTGCAAAGAAAACTGAAAAAAAAAAAAAAAAACCGTTCAAATTAAGGTTTGAAAAAAGAACTAAGGTAAGAAAGAATTCCCCTCTCTATTTTTAAAAAGGTGGCACATTTTAAATGTATATACCATCCCCTGTACAGAAAAATTCCGAATTAATAAAGTGTGCCCCCTACACAAATAAGTTGATACGCAAAATTTCATGCTTTCATCACAAAACGTCTAAGATATCTTTAAACATAGATCGTCAGGGGCTACACATGAATTTGAGTGTAACCGTTAATTGCTTAGGTGCAAAAAAAAAATGTTTTTCTTTTCGTAATTTCTGTACGATCCCTGAAACTTGATGATCCGACGTGATTTTTTTTCCCTTCTAGAGTCATTGAAAAGTAGTTTAAGTCAACATGCATTTATATTTATATCTCTGCGTGTTACTACCTTTTTAGGACACCCTGTACACTTATTTTATTCGAGGCATTAATATGTAACGACCGTTTTAATCTGTGTTCGTATTCCTTTGGTCTCACCATAGCCGATAAATAAGACGCTGAATAGTTTAGATGGCTGAAGTCTGAAGATCCAAGGTTATAGCCTACCGCCCGGCTGTCGATCTAGCAACCTGGAGTTTTGGGTGGTTTTCTCCAGATGTAACGTGAATACGCATTAGAACCTTTTGAAAAGCCCTCTGTTCAAGGCACTCCTTCCTTCTCAGATACTTCTCGCGCAGGTTTGCCTTAACACAATACGCACTCGCATTTGTTTGGTGCAATATATACAAATTTATATACTTATATTTAGTATAATCTCGATATGTTGAAGTCAAAGGGACACCGAAAAAATTCGAGATATCGAGTTTTCATGGTCTTGAGAGGCATTTCGTTCGTCTCCTTATAGGAGGCAACATTGGTGCCTTTATAGTAGTGAGGGGGCCAATACTTCCGATATTAGCACATCCCATGTTGGACACTTCCATAACTCGGATGTCTCCCTAAGTTGGACACTTTTCTGGGGAACAGAACATGGCCATAATATTGAAAAACACTTCTATAAGTTGGACAACTCTAAAACTTGGACGCTTTTTGAGGGAGCAGCATGTAATTCAGCTTCTGGAGGTTTCGCCGTAGTCGACCAAGGATTGATGTCGCCAAGTGCCTCGCCAGTCGCCATTAGAAAAAAAAAAAAAAAATGCTGTGTTCCGACATTTTTGGAGGACACCTCACTATTGTGCATTTCACTTCCAAAGAAAATTACAATGCAAAGAAAACCACAATGAAGAATACGGGAAAAATACTCAAAATATATATACTGGTGTTAGACGTTAAAATAAATAAAAGTTTTGTGAAAAAACACATCGTATCTTGTTATAAGTATCATTTTATGTGTATTTTTTCATAAAGATTTTATTTATCATAATGAAGAATGCTCAACCATGTGGTCTCAGGGGCCAAGACCCTAGTCGAAATTCAAATTTTTGTTAATTGGATGTCAACAATCAGTCCTTTTTGAGACAATTTCTAAATTTCCCATCTTTTGAGTCCTGGAAGAATTTTTTTTTTTTCTGTATGCGTGCCTTTTAACAATTTAGATATGTTAGCATTGAGAAAATTGCCAAGAAATCAAAATGCAATATTCTGTTAGAATTTAATAAATATGTATTAATTGGATTAAATAGTATATTTGCTGCATGAGCACGACATTTAATGTATACAATAGGTGGTAAGTCCCTCAGTGGTCTGGGCGCTAAACTCCGTTCCCATAAGAACACGGCAAGTGAAGCAGCATCCGGTTTGACCAGTGATTGGGAGGGTCATCTCCCTCTCGGCTCGTCCGCTGTGTAACCGTGTACGCTCATGGGAGCTGGTGCACGTAAAATCCGTCGTGGCTCCAATGTCCTACACGTTGTTAAACGATACCTCTGGGGGTGCCGATTTCAGGTGGTGGTTGGTCCCTCATCTGGAATCGGTTCAAAATTAGGGACCAACAAGTAGAAGTCCAACACCCTCGGGGGCACTGGCATCCCTCTTTCCATGGACACGACGACAACAACAACAACAACAATAGGTGGTTAAACATGCAGAGGAAATCATTACAGACAAAAGGTAAAGGTATGTGATAGTTAAAATCTGTTCAGAGGTATCCAATAATAACATTACATAACCGTTGGTTTTAACTTACTATATTTGATTAATTATATCATTCGGGTAAAATTTATTCATTAATGAGATCGTTTTCCCTAACACGATTTTCAAGAAACTTTTGTAACCAGCAACGATCACTCAAAGCCGGAAAGAAAATTAGATTTTGACAGTGAAATTAATCTTGTTCTTTTTTTTTACCCTGCCAACTATTAAATATTAATGGTGATGTAAAAAAAAGATGAATTAAATCGCGTTTCTTAAAAAAAAAAAAAAGTAAAACATGATCTTAAGCGTTTAAAACTAATATATATATATATATATATATATATATAATGATTTTCCAATCGGCTAAAGGATTTTAATTCATTTGAAGGATTTTTTTTTTTTTTTTTAAACACTAAGTAATATGAATATCAAATCTCTCTTTTTTTTTTGTCCAGGTAATTTGCCTACGGTGAATCATTTTTCAAACTGTGTAAAAAAAGGCGAAGTAAGTGATATTAAACTATTGCCTAAGGAATTGCCAGATAATGAAGGGGTAGTGGAACGTCAAAAGTCACCAAAGTTCGTCATATTTGGTCATTAATCGCCGAATTTGGCACAGAAACGCCCCCCCCCCGATTTCGCGAGAGGAGACAGGTCTACTTTTCGTCTTGGGGTTTATCACTAGTCTTTGGATACTGGAAGACAAAGCCCCCGTTTTGGAGGCAATTAGGACGGGCGCTTAAAAAAAAAAATCCGAAAGAATGTGTACACGCAATATATTTGATCTTCGTCCACCTAAAATAAATAACTTCGTATTGAATTTTTATTATAGACCCAAATCGAATTTCATGCTCTTCTGGAAACACGCGGAAATTTTTCGTATTCGAACGATTTCGTTTGGTATAGCCCCTCATATATCAATAATTCAAGTAGATGTTTATTTTAATGAAAAAAAAATTAAATTATGTTATCTGGAAAAACTTTTAAACGAACTGACTTCTCTTCAACGCTTGATGACTTTGACTTCAAATATGACGTCATTCTCACTTGAAATAGATAATTTTGTCAAACAAATGATTAACTTTTTTTTTTACTCTGAGAAATAAAATTGTGCTGAAAGTAGGAAAAAAATCGCTTTAAAATGAGAGAGCAGGTGAATTTTCAGATTTTTAAAGTAGCGCAGATATTTTTCTATATTTTTATACATAATTATGAAAAAAATTCAAGCGGATCGTAAAAATGGTGTAGATGTTTTTTTTTTTTTTTTTTTTTTTTGTACTTTTTAATCTTTTTGGAGGAATAGAGGTAAAAGTTTTATACCTTGGATGAGTTGCCCGGAATGGTTACAGAGTGAGTCAGGGATCAGCGTAACTCGTATATAGTAGGATTAAAAGATAAAATAAAATAAAGGTCCGGGAAGCACCATGATATATGACAGAGCAAAATGCTAGGTCTCAGAACCACGCATGCTCAGTTGTATCAATTTAGATTGTAATTTTGGACCATGAGTTTAAATACAGTGCCGAATTTAGAGGTGTGGAGGCCCTGAGGCAAAGGAGTTGGCGGTCCTTAATTATTTCACAAACAAGTTAAATTTCTTTGACGACCAGTGTGGAGAAGTGGGTTCGCCGTTAACTCACAACCTAGTGGTCCAGGGTTCGATTCCCGTGGGGGTAGATTTTATTTACACAAAAATAATGTCTACTTCTTGTCTGGTGTTGCACTCTTACAGTAACGTCAAAATGTGACTCGCAACCGATTATGTTGACTTCGAGTAATGTGTAAAATGTGTGATTTGGATTAATCAAAACGCAAAGTAAGTGGACAATTTGAGAAAACTGGTCTTCCAATGTCAGAATTTTATTTTTAAAAAAAATATTTTGCTTATTATTCGGTATTCATTAGGAAACTTTACATAAAATTGTGTATTGTGGGGGCCCCTCTCTTCCGGAGGTCCTGTTGCTGCAGGCCCGGTTGCTCTCCCATAAATCCGGCCCTGTTTAAATATATAGTGATATTTTGCTGTAAATGCACAGTGATATCTGGAGATACGAATGCTCTAACATGTGAGTTTTTTCAGATGTGAGCCATCATTATCTCAATTTCTGGAGTTGAGATAAGAGTCATAGTTCGGAATACGAGCTACCTACGAGTGAAAGTATAAATTTAAGTTATTAAACAAAAGAAAAGAAAAATTAACTACCTTATAGTTCTGCGTACATATGCTTGGATTTTCCTTTTTTCTGTATGCATATTAATATATTTTCAAAAAGTTATATATCTAATACATGCGTTTATAATAAATATATGATTGTATAAAATAGAAGAGTTTATTTGGGCTGAATAAATATTAATCGCATTTCAGTAATAGGTGAAAGTGTTTAAAGATAATGTATTTTGACTTACGAGCTCGGTGAAGAACGAATTTAACTCGTAGCTCAAGCTTCCGCTAGTAGATATCTACGGAAATAAAACTAGAATTTTGTCTGTACATTGGTCGTAATTCAAAAGTTTTTGCGATTTCTGTACGTTTCAAGTACCTGTCCGTGACGCTTTTTTATTTTGTTGTTGTTCGCGCATCATGCAAAAATTGCCTAAACAAATGCAATTTATTTTGATGACATGATAGGTGGTCATTCAACTCAACCTATAGAAGTCGAATTTTTAAAAACTGTTTGTTTAGATTTTGAGATTGTGCGAAAATTGTTCCAACCTGCATACATTTATGTTCGCGCATCACGTAAAAATGACAAAAGAGAATGATATGACACTGAGTGACATGCTAGGTGGTCACTCGACTTAAACTATAGGCGTCAATTTTTTAAAATATTGATTAGATTTTCAGATTTTGCGAAAATTCTTTCAAAATGCTTAAATATTTCTTCGAGCATCCTGTAATAACGACGAAAGCGAATGATATTAAATTTGGAACATATACAAACGAAAGTGCGTCGAAACATGTTTTATAATCGATGAGTTTCACATGATTACAACGATAAGAGTTTTCTACACTGATAAGGTGGAAACCTGCCAAAAATATTCGTTATATATATCACATCGCGTGCAGTACTAGGCTTACAGATTGCACATCAAACTCATTTCGTGCCCACCTAGACACAAAGCGTGTTCTAATCCAGCGCAAACTCTTACATTTGGAGGGATCTCCTGAACTTGAGGGGATTCGCGGATATCCTACGAATATACCAACCGATGGGAAAATTGTTTCAGAATGTCACGCGCCTGAGACGTGATCCGAATTTCTTCCCTTCAGGTCCCCCGAGAGTGAATCTTTTATGCACGGCCATGACACACGTGATGAGTTATTTCAAAGCTTTCTCAAGTATCTGAAACGAATTTTCAACGTACATAAACAAATAACACAAGTAAACAAGGACGGTTAATCAGTCCTTACGCGTGGGAAGTTAAGCATTTTCCAACATGATCTTTCACGTGTTTATATTTCTATTAAAACCTTTGAAGATCAACCATTTCCCAATGGTGAAAAAAGGGCAGCGGTTGCCATCGCTCGATTTAACTAACAGCAAGATGGCGGTCGATCGAATCGTTCATCGCGTGCCACAAATCTAGAGACCATTTTTGACGCAGCTGAATGTGCGGCGCCGCAATGGTGAATATTGAAAATTGCAAATATTCACTATTCGATTAATCGATTATTGATTCTATTCGAATCGTGGAAACCGATAATAGAAATCATACGAATGACACATCCCTAGTTCTAACGCGTATTCACGTTACATCTGGAGAAAACCGCCCAAAACCACAGACCGTTAGATCGATAGCCTAGCGGTAAGCCAGAACCCTGGATATTCACAATTCAGTCATCTTCCAAGTTTCAGTGGTCTTAACCACTCAGCCTAAACGTTGTTTAAAGTTTTTGGGAAATATTTTAAAAAAATGGTCTATCATGGAATATAGGGGATTTCCCCAACACCTGATCCAGGCATGTCAGTCATTATATCAACATACAAAGAAACTCATCGGTACACACAGAACCAATGAGGTTTACCAAGGAGTCAGACACGGTGGTAGTTTATCTACAACTTTGTTTAATCTCTACATAGACGACATCATACGAACATGGAAAATTTGGCCGCCTCTGGCATTAGGCTAAATGTGGCCACTAACATCAACACACTGCTGTTCGCGGATGACCAAGCTATCATTCAGAAATGGGAAGACGATCTACAGAGATCGACGTACAGACTTCACAAAATTTGCCAAGATTATGGAATGAAAATCTCAATAATAAAAAACCTAATCTATTGCTTTCAAAGGTAAAGAACCTATTCGCAGAAAAATTATCATTGAAAATGAAGTCATAGAACAGATATCACACTTCACCTACCTAGTATGTGATGTTACTTATGAAAATGAGGACGAGATACAAAAGAAATTACGCAAATTCCAACACATCTGTGGAACCTTGAATAAAACCCTCAAGAGGAGAACACGAAAAGAAAGTCAACTTAAACTGGCTACACCTATTTTGCTCTACGGCTCAGAGACATGGACCTTGAGGAACCAGGATCTGAGTAGAATCCAATCAACAGAAATGAGACATGTAAGATCAATAAAGGGCTACACACTAGCTGACAAGATCCGAAATGAAGACATCAGAAATGAATTGAAGATGTTCAACTTATGGGATAGAATACAAGTATATCGTACTAAATGGAAAGACCCTATACAACGCATGCCAGTGGCGAGATTCCCCAGAGCTGCCCTTGACTATACCTCGAAGGGCAGAAGAGATCGAGGGCGTCCGAGAAAGCGGTGGATTGACCAATGAAGCCGGAACAGGCACCCTGCCTACTCCTTGAAGGTGCTGTTGATGATAATGATGGATAGATTATTGTTTAATCGTATACTATAAGATAAAAAAAAAAAAAAAACACCCTTGACAGTTATTTCCCCATCGTATAACAAATTTACATGCCCCAATCGATTATGATAATGCACACTTTAATGCACTCTATTTATTTGCAACACTTTATTTTGGTAAATGTAACTTAACTGTTAGACGAATGATGGCGGAATAAAGAGCTGTTGAACCTTTTGCTCCTAGCTGCACATTCTGAGAAGTAATCAGGCTATTTTTTTTTGCATAGTTTAACACTCTAAGCAGCTCAGACATATTTTTGTTTCTTTCTCTGACTTCGCTGTGCCTCCATCTTGGACATGCTATAGGTACATCCTATGCCATGGGCGCCGTTTTAAAACGATGCAGATAACTATTGCGAAATTTTTGGCAAACTTATTATTTTTATTTTTATCTTTAACAATATTTTATTACTTTATTAAAAATTTATTGTCGTGCGAAAAAAAAAAACTCTCATTGAATAGGCTCATAGCGAACCCTCAAAGCAGGAACCAATTTAAATTTCCGCTATAACGAACTTTATGATATAGCGAGTTACCATGAGAAGCAAAGAAATAAGGACTTATTAAGAGAGGACTTACTAACAGATAATTCGCATGTAGGGTTGCTATATCGAGGGCTAAAGTAAAAAGTTGCATGAAGTGTATTTACATTGTACACAGTACGCACACTGAGGTTGTGCAATTAGATTTAAAAAAAAGACACCCGTTATAACGACAATTTTCAAAATTGCCACTCATGAAATAAGACTGTACTCATGAAATTGCGACAGTGATCATGCTGCACTTTGAAGTTCGACTCAGCAGTTTCTGGCGGAAAACGTTTTCTTTTCCCACTCCATAGAGAATCTTTGAATTGCTTTAAATATTGAATGAACATTCATGACGACGCAGTCCGTCGAGGTTTAGTTTATAACCAATAGAGGCGTAATAACACTTGTTCATCCTCTGTACTCTCACGGTCTGGTTCCAACGGACGTCTTTATATTTTCCCATTAGAAAAGAGTTTCGAAAATATATCGATTTACGGAGATCCCAGGCATTCCGATTCTTATGAGTGAGGTTCTGGTATGAAATAAAGGAAATCTGCCATTCTGGAAGAAAAGAATTATTAATTGAGACATGAATGTTGAAATATTATATCTGTTATATGTAATTTGCATAAAGATTTCTATCAATTCATCTGAAAAAAAAAAAGAGTGTAATTGTTCTGAGAAACATTTACAAAACAACAAAAATGATATTATGAAGTTGCTGAAGGTACATTTGAAAACTAACATTTTGAGGTCCCAGGAAAATAAAACAAATAGCTTTGAAAAGTTTTATTTACAGCAGCATTCTTTAAAGTTTTTTTCACAATAAGCGAAACTTAGTACAGTGCATTCATGAAAATTTGCGAATAGAAATAAGATTTGCAATGATGAATTTAACAATAGTATTGCGCAATCCATTAAATATTATTTCAGGAAAGGAAGTTCAAAAGGAAATCAAAGTAGAGTTTTTGAAGGTTTTCATTTACGCAGTAGCATTATTATTATTATATTTTTTTCACGACAAACGATGTCTAATCAGTGGCGGCTCCTCCATTTGAGCACATGAGCACGTGAACCCCCAAAGTAAAAACTAAAAACTAAACACATTAACAAATTAAATTAAAAACAAATATTAAGTACACTTCTAGATTTTTGTGAATTTAAAAATTATGTGACTTTTTCTTCCACCCCCACTATTATTAAATACGCTTATTATAGCTAACGCACTATAGTGTAAGTTACTACAGCACAAAAACCAGTTTAGTCTTTCCTCGATCGCACGTGCGAACGAAGAAATGCCCTTCTATACCATGCTCTGAGAACAGAATCGGATAGAGACGCAGGAGGGATAGGAGCTGCGATATCATTCTGTTCGCATATTTTCAGTGTGCGAACGGACTATAGTTTACGGTTACCTCTTCCAAATTCTCCCTAGGTTTGTTGTGTTCGGTTAGATCTCTTCCCCTCCTTTTTTTTTTTTTCCATTTTCTTACTATTTTCGTTATTTTATCATTTTCCAGCAAAATATTTTTTTAGTGTAAATAGTTAAGAGGGCACTTAGTAAAATAAATGTTTTGGACCTAAAGCCATTTACATTTGTAAACAATATCTTTGGAAAGAAAAATTGAAATTAAATTATTCAAGTTAACACCTTTGCTAAAACTTATCCAGGTGACGAAATGTAAGACCAAAGATTACTTTTGGTTGCATGCATTATTTTCCTTTAACTGCTGGAAACACAAACATATTTTAACTTGTAACTTGCGTCGTATTTGCATATTTAATTTTCGAAATTTATTTTGTGAGCCTCCATTTAAATATCCCACGAGCCACGACTGTGTCTAACACAGCGCAATTCACAGAAGTTTAAATATAGGAATTTCAATGATGAATCCAAAAGTAGATCTACGAGCTTCAATCTATCAAACATTACTTCACAAAATGAAGCATAAAGAAATCCAAAGTTCCACGTTCCAGTTTTGTAGAGAGGCATTCAAGAAAGTATGTTGCACAAAACAATCCGGGACTGTTTTATGAGACTGGAATGAAATCCAGAGACAGATAACATCTTTTTTTTTTTTGCCCGCGGCTCTTAATTTCGTACGCAAATCAGAGAATTTTCTTTCGAATTTATTTCGTCACTTTCTTCGTCTGCGCATACGACAAACCGACTAAGTTATACAGAGAATACGACAGCGGAATTCTTAATCGGGCAAATGTTGAAATTTAAAGAGGAAAAGAAATGGACCGTGAAAGGCAAGTAAACGCTGAAAGAGATGTCTCGTTACGTACAGCTTCTGTGAAAGAGTCCATCGTAAAAGTTATTTATTTTTGCTTTTTATTGAACAAGATGCCTCAGGGAGTCAACCAATGAGCTGTAAACAGAGATCGTAAAAGCACAAAATTTGTACGCTCTACTGTAAAATATTTCATTCATTGTTGAAGTTAAACTGCAGTAACGAAAAGAAAAAAAAAAGCTAGCTTATTGTGAAGTTTCCCCTGTTAGAAAAAAAAAAAAAATCTGTATAGTCAGTTTCTTCTTCCTTTTTGAAACTTTCCAATAGAGTTAAAAAAGTGTTTATGATTTCGGTTTGTCTGTCTGTCCGTCGGTATTCTGACTGCCATAAATATGCATCAATTACTATAAAATTTACATACCATTATGTATCATAATCCGTCCCTCCAGATTAAACGCACACCCTCCACTTTTTAAACTTGGAATTTTTAAATATCTCGAGAGAGCGTTCCACTCCTCACCCCTCCCAAATAACACTGTTCTGCACGTGACTTCTTCATTCGCCATCGCTCGACTTAACTACCAGCAAGATGGCGGACGATCGAAACGTTCATCGTGTGCCACAGATCTAGTATTGGGCAATCTATCCAGCTGTTCTCGCATTCTTCCATTTTTTCAGCAGATGTCAGTGCTGTTAAAAAGAATCGTGACCATTTTTTTACGGGAAATGACGTGCTAAAAAGTAAAGGATTCTCGTGGAGCTATGTCACCTGCAACTATTTTTATAATAATCAAATCTATTCTTCGTGACTGGCAACAGTCAAAACGCCAGAGTTTGGTGTTCCCAAAGCGGGAACACTGCGCATTAAAGGGTTAACTGTATTTTATCTCTTAACTTCCGGCGCCTTTGAAAGCAGAATGTTAACTTAAATAGCGAAAACGGGAACTATTAGGGTTATTGTCAGATGATGAAATTAATGATGAATCTTTCAGGGGTTTTTGTACAAGTAACGAAGATTAACGATGCATACATACTTGTTAATAGATAGTATATGTTGTGGTGGATGCAACCCAGCGTGCCAAGGTGGATGTAAACCACTGTGAAAAACATGGAGTGCCATGAGGAGTGAGGGTTCCATGTCCCGCATTCTAAATGACTGTAGCACTCGCTGACCGACGCTTCCTTCCTTTTAATATTTAGTGCTAAGCATGGGCGCCGCCAGACTATTTCCCAGGGGAGAGCAAAGGCTACTCCAAGGGTGGGGCAAAGACTGCTTGAACGTTTGGTTACCATGTTGAAAAGAACAACAAAGCAAGGGAAAACACTGCATACAAAAATCCAGGGGGCAACTGCCCCCCCCCCCCTTGCCCTATGCTGCCGGCGCCCATGGTGCTAAGTAAGTTCATGATTTTTTCACACTTCCTCAATTTGCACGAAAATCCAAATTTTGAAACCACCGTCAGTTTAGATACCACCCAAACACATAACGAATTTCCCCCCTTTTATTACTGTGTAAGTGCCCGCTCAATATTTTTACAACTTTTCATCGTTTTTGTGAGGAGAAAGGGGAAGCGTATAAACGGAATATTAAAGTTAGTTTTCTGTTAAATCCCTTGTAAGCGCCTTCTACTTCCTTTTAAACGACTTTTCGTCGCGTTTGGGGGTGGGGGCGGATTAACGGTATGCTATTCTGGTTCTGAAAGTTAAAAGCTATGCACTGTGCCATGTACCCTCTTGAAAATGGTGACTGTAGCATTAATTGTTTTTCTACAGAACATTAAAAAATAAGAATTCCAATTATTACGGCCTATTGCGGTTAAGATACATTAATCCATTTCAAGCACAATACAATAAATATATAATGTTATAATAGCTTATTCTTGATTTAAAGGATTGAAATATCATTTGATGCTGTTTTACAGGATCCCGAAAAATTACATTAGTAGTGATATGTGGATTTTTTGACATTATTCCAAAATCTCGTGAAGTTTGACGATGATTTATCTCTAAAGTTCGTGCAAAAAATATTGGAAACAGGTGACATTATTTCATGTGATTTTGTCCACAATGGTGGCTATTCTATTCAATTCTGTTTATACATTTTGAAGTGTTTCCTGCGATTGAGCTAGTTTAGTTAATAAAGAATGCTAAAAACGTCGAATCTGTGTAAAGCAGACTCTACATTTAAATGGAGAAACATTATCTTAAACCCTCTGAGTGTCTTTGAAATGGGTAAATACTGTAAAGTTGTTTTCACAGTAAAATTTTCATGCAGCTTTAAAAGCATAAAAAAAGCAAAATTTTGGTAGGAAGATTTATAATTATTAAAGAAGCTCGTAAAATACTTATAAAGTAGAATATCAAAACACATTTAATGATAACTGAATGTCATAAATTATTTAAATTACAGATATATTAACGCAGTGAAAACTGGAATGAAGTGGACGGCATTTTATCTCACAATCACACTTGGAGGGTCATCTAATTATTATTTCACGTGCTTCTATCTACATCGTCGGCGATTCTACTCCTTTCTCTTTATTATTCTCACAAACAAACGGAGCTCAGTTAACTTCCTTAACGCAGAATACTAAAAATGTCGAATCTGCGTAAAGTATATACTATATTTTTATAATGAGAATAAACATTATCTTAACATCTAACTATTGTTTCATGTGCCGATTCTATTTCATTCTCATACTATTTTGAAATGCAAAGAAAGCTTACCGTACTAGCCCGAATATATCGACGAAAAATCCTATATTTAGGTCTCGAATTTAGCTCGAGTCAGGTTTTTTACGGGAAATGATCCGTCAAAAAACATCGCGTTATATTCCGGCTAATACGGTAGGTAACTTGCTTGCTTAAAGAAGAATGATACAGTGGTGGAAGTTGATTTATGAAATCATAGTTTTTTTTTCAAAATAACTTTATAACTATTCATTTAAAATATTTCATATATGTTACACAGGCTATGCATAATGTAAACAAAAAGAAATCCTTCACTTTAATAAATAAAAACGAATATTCAATATTTTGAATTTTATATATGACAAATCTATAAATGAAATGTAACTAATATTTTGTAAAGACACCTTTCTTCATAAGAGCTTCCTCAATTCTATCCTTCATGGATAAAATAAGATTATGAATATATTTCTGATCAATTAATGTCCACTTCTGAATTATTGAAGCTCTCGTTTCTGTAATCGATGTATATTGTTGTCCATTTCCATAAACAATTCGAACAAGTTCTGCATAAGCATTTCCATGTGATTAAGATCTAGACTATTAGGAGGGTGATCTAATAGAACAGTATTTTGTTCTTCAAACTAGTTGTTCCCATCACTTGAAGCATGCATATGTGCATTATCTTGCACAAGGATGACACTTTAGCCCCCATTTTTCCATGCAAATGGTAAAAGGTAATTTTCTAAGAAAGATTTTCCAGATTTTAGATAAACATCGATTTTGCCTCTTTCAATCTCAGTTCATGTTCATTGACCCATCTTGACAAATGGGACTTAAAAGTTTTCGTTCTACTGAATAACATTTTGTACACCTTCTGTACACCGTACATAAGCTTTATCTTTGGGTCGAATGCGCCATTAACAAATAATGAGCAAGAACAGCTACATTTTCATAAAACAATTTTCATGTTATTCGGATAGAAAAATAAACTTTTTTTTTTCTTGTTTATGAATATATGATTTTTTATTTCAGAAATATTTTGTAAATAAGAAAATATGCAGCATATGAAATTTTAACCAATTTGAAAGCATAGTCCAATAATTTTCCTAAAAATGCTTTCATTTCATAAATCAATTTCTACCATTGTATAATTGTCAAATCTGCACAAAGTGGAATCTACATTATCACAAGGGGAAATATTAACTTCACCTTCAATCACTTTTCATGTGCCTTTACTGCACATGTGGCAATATTATTTTAATTTCTTTATTTATTTTGAAATACTTCGTACAAATAAAAGCTTAGATTATTTGATTGGCTAACGCAGAGTAGTGATTGCCTCTACTCTGAAGCAATCGAGATTTGATGGTAAACAAGCCAATAATTGTAAATTTCTCAGTATTACGTATTATTCCTGAAAGCACTAGTGAATTATTATCATTGAATTCTATTACGCAATTAAATAAAATTCAATTTAAAATTCGCTTGCTTAATAATCGAGTTTAAGTTATTTTTAGATGTTTTATCCCATTTTATTCAGCTAAAATTTCTTTCACCAGCCCAATGAAACTGTTTTATTTATTTTTCTAAGGTAAATAACAGATAACGGAAAAAAATCTAACGGGGAATATTTAACAAAGTTTGCTGAATTAAAGTTATTAATAATCATTACTGAATGCTTTCAGAGCATAAGTATTTGAGAAAACACACACTTGATGTCCCACGATGCCCTTATTCGCCGAGATATGCCATGACATTATTTTTTTCCCTTCAAGTCATGACTAGAAACATAATTATTTGGTGATGTAATTGCAAAAGATGTGTGTCACTTTAACTGATTCCATGCCATACAGACATAGAGTCACATAATTTTAATATTTTCCGATAAAATAAAAGATTAAACATACAACCATACCATAGTTATGGACTACATTAACTTGCTTTTTAATTTTGTTACTAAAATAATAAAATTAAAAATCAATATTAAATTTTTTTTAATTATTACTTAATCGATTTTTTAAATAATGAACCTTTATACATCATAATTTTATGCAAACTAAAATTACTTAAATTTAAATTACGCCTGTGGTCTAATTATTGAGTTATAAATTGAAAATGCTGCTTAAAACACATAATAATAAATGAATAAAATAAAATAAAACTAAATTTATTTTTAAATTTTATTTAAAAATACATTTTTCTCAAATTTTCCACAAAGAGAGATGTTATTATTTGAAGGTGTGTTTAACGTATAATTGCTTTCATTTGAAAATATTGTAGCTATCACTCTGATTTATAATTCGTCTGAAATCCGTTATGCATATACAGCCGAACCCACAATGGAATATCGGTTAAAGAAATTTCCCGCAGATCATAATGAATTTTCAATCTACCAAACAGTATTTATTAGTCAATTTGAACCCAGATATTAGAATATCCAGCTTATTAGAATAAATTAACATGGCAAATTGGTTATTCCATTAAGGCAATTCGACTACATATGTTCTAATGGCGGACACCTTGACGATTAAAAGCATGGGCACTTCAGTATGGAGTCCTCTAATAGGTAGACCAAAGTTGTCTCTTATTTAGGGACGAACGAAATGAAACCCAAGCCCATGCCAGAAATCGAGCCCGGACCCGCGTGTGGTAGAACGGTTCTTTAAGCAATACACAACCTAGGCGGCCGACACATTTTGTGTGACTCGGAAGTCTTTGGCAAAACGTTGACCTTCAAGGCAGTCAAAATCTGAATGTCCCATCAACCAATATCTGCTTATTTCTTCTTGAGAATTACGTATATCCCGATATTTAAATAAATAAATAAAATAACCCCTCGAAGAATGTAAAATTTCCGTTGGAATCTTGGACGTTAAATACCAATCCTAAAATTGATATAGGAAGTTACAATGTTATTTATCAAGCCTAAAATTGATAATGGGCATTTATAAGGTTATTTATCAATCCTAAAATTGATAATGGACGCTGATACTGTTATTTATCAATCCAAAAATTGATCGAAGATGCAATTCGGAAAACTAAATTGCGTAAAAAAAAGAAGAAAAAACCAACCTTCAGCGATGTTGACAAATATTTTGAATTTGCGGTTGAATTTATAATTTCAAACTGTGAAGTTTATATTGTAAATGTTAAGTAGCATTTTTGAATATTAGAGAGAATTTACAACTACAAATTATCGATTTTATGTAACAGAATACAGCTTATTCGGTATGTGCGAATAGTAGTTGTGGGTGTTGCATCGGGCGAGACTTTCTAAGTGATTCTAAAGCCTATTCACGTTACATCCGGAGAAAACCGCTCAAAACTCAAAAACGCTAGATCGACAGTCGCATGGTAGGCCAGATCCCCGAACTTCTACACTTCAGCCATCTACCATGTTCAGTGTCTTATCCACTAGACTACAGTGGGGCCATAATGCTGTTATGGAATATATCATGTAGCTTATTGAAGATCGTGTGTACAGAAGTATTACCTTTAAAAAAAAAAAAAAAAGTTCATTTCAGACACTTTTCCTATTTCAAACAAAGCAAAATTAACCATGCATCGATCAGAGGTCTGCGCCGACGCGGCACGCCGCCGGGCATTTGTACCAAGCAGCCTGGATACTTCTTAGCGTTTTCTGGATACTTCTTAACGTTAGCAGATTATAAAGACACAATTTAATTTTTTTGAGTCAATGGCGTAATTTGATTGCTTTACCCTCTTCATTCCAGAGGTTCATATATGTGGACCTTTTTGTATCTACTGGTAAAATGATACTTAAAGATTTTTTTTTAGTTCTGAATTGAAGTACAAATGCATCGATGCTCCAGTTTTGAATAAATGTTTTAAGCGCGTGTGAATGTGTAAATCCTACACACTGACACACACATTTTATTTTTTTTTGATATTGTTTTTATCTTTGTTTGCCGTTACACAAAAGAATATTTGAATGTTATTAAAATTTCCTAAGATGAATTTGTGAATATTTTTTTTTTTTTTTTTTTTCGAAATTTATATAGCTGAAAAGAGCTAGTAGGACATAATTTACCTTTAAAAGTGCCTTGACAGTCTTGTTTATGGATGATAGTAACTTTTTTACTACTGTAACATAGATTAAGAGTTAGGCATTTATTCGAAAAATTATTTGAAAATGGGCTTGCTACTTGTCGTTTTCAAGGTTAATAGGTTTTATAACCAAACTAATTCTATGGAGCCCCACAAGTGGCCGAGCGCATAGCGCTCTGAAGGGAGACGGAAGGTGCCGAGTTGAAAACCCGCCTACCTAACCGTTCGTAGTTTTCCGTAGTTTCCTCCCAAACTTAGCGTAGATACGGATTAGAACCCTTTAGAAAGCCCCCCACTGAGTTCACCCCACTAGAGATGAGTTCCTACTCGTTTTTTAAAGCCTGGTCCCGAGAACTTTTAATTCGAGCTCGTCCGAGCAATATTATTTAAGTCGGATCCCGAGCCCGAAAGTTCAGCTAATAGGTAAATAAAAGTCAATTACTTTATTGACAGAATATCATAAATTTTGCCGTTTCTACAAATTAAACATAAATATAATCGAGCCCAGCCGAGCTCGAACACAATCGTGATCTCTACACGCCACCCCTCGGCCTAGAGCCCATGTGTAGCTAATTGGCCGTAATCGCACAACAACATCATAACTCAAAGACTTAGTTTTCATAAAAATTCTGGTCTTCATTCTAGTCTTGAAAAAATCTCATTTTAGGGCCATCAATTTCTAGAACTAACCATCACTAAACTCTATATAAGTCATGTGATCGTGACTTATAATATACATACCCTATTTGCACTCAATCGAATGCACCGTTTAGACGCTAGCGCACTTTCAAGAATTTCCGTCCATAAGCCAAACTGTTAAAGAATTATTTTATAACCCAGTAAAAAAACTATAAGATCTATACACACCAAAATCAATACTGGTCGTGCGAGGACAATTTTTAATATGCATACTCAATTTGAGCTCAAGCGAATGCACCGTTTAGACGCTACCGCACTTTCAAAAATTTCCGTCCATAGACAGTAATGTAAAACAATTCTTTTTTGAAGTCCCGTAAAAAAAACTATCAGTCATATATACATCAAAATCAATACCGGTCGTGCAACGGTGGTCTGTAATATATACACCAAATTTGAGCTCAATCAAATGCACTGTTTAGGAGCTATGGTGTTCACTCACACACACACATACATCTCGTAAAAATTGCATAAATGAATTCAGAAGAGCTCAAAACGTGTAAATATATCAAAATCTCGAAGTCGAAATTTTTCATGATTGGAATACTTTCCTTACATGGTACATGTTCGGGAAGTAAAAATGAATACGGCTAGGCTTTTTGCACCTGGGGAAGAAAAGTAATAATGTGTGAACATGGGATAAGCTATTATTTTAATTTCCTCCAAGGGCGGACCTGAAGGATTCCACAATACTAAGGCCCGAATAAACGGCCATTTTATTATGGGGATACCCAGTGGGCGGCCAGCGTTACATCGATATGATGGGACGGACAACTCAACAACCAAGACTTTGTCGGACCTAAGGCTGGAATTCTCCGCAAATTTGATAAGAAGTCAGGTTGTTAACTCTGCTTCGACTTGAGGTCACTTGAGGTGGAGTCTTAAGGAGCAGTATCAAGGTTTTTTTATGACTGACTAAACGACGTCCGATATTTGTTAGCGTAGACGATCGTCAAACAACTGAGTCTGGACAGTTGACAGCTAACCACAGACTATTTTCGAACAACCGAGGGAGAATTAACCTTTTATTGTAGTAGAATGTTACTTTACCTATTATACTACGTGGGCAACTAAAATTGCTGTTCTGAGGAAAAGGATTCTAGAATTATTTTTTCACATATTTAGGTGGGGATCAGACATGCGTTCTTTTTTTAGTAACAATGTATTTTGGAATGGCTTCCCTTCCACGTAATATTATACATTATGAGAAACAAATATTTCCGGGCATATAATTATTTCGAAGGTCTTCAATCTGTCTCAAAACAATAAGTAAATACAAGAATGAGATGCGCCACATAAAATCATCGAAATCCGCCAAGTTTCTCGCATGCGCCACGATTTGGCCATCCTGGAATAAGCTAATGATGATCAATCGTTAAGCAGCAGAGTTAAGCGAAAACGAGATCTTGTGGGGAAAGTATTATACAATCATGTGTTCGGCATGACTTACGTCTTATGTTTTATCTCTGTGGTAATGATGCTGAAATTATGGAGGAATGAAGATCGACTACGCGGAAGTGTTCAAGATGCTGTTTGGTGGCACATTTAAAGCACGGAGTCTGGTACGAGCATATTATCTTCTCTAACAACTTAATAACGCAGTTTTTTCTTCGGGATTATGCTCAAATAAAGCGTTATTACCTACACTTTAGAAATTAATGCCATAAATTATTGATTCGCCACTCTGTATTAGTAACTATCCCTTCATCATTCTTTTTTAATGGATCTAGTATTTATACACAGTTTGTATTCACTAAAAAATGTAAATAAATAAAAAATCGGACCATTACTAAGTTATCAATGCTTCTATTTATTTTTTTTTAAGTTAGTATTATTACTACAGAAAGTCAAGTACACTCAAAAACAATTCTATTGATATACTTGATTTTATTTAGTAACTAGCTGCGTGCCCGTTCTTCGCACGGTAGGAAACGAAAATTTTCCTTACACGTGTAATTCGAATTTATTCGTGATGTGGAATTTAAAGAAAAAGAGCAAAATTATTTGACTCTTGATGTAAAGTTTGCGTCACGAGTATTAACCTGGCATCATTGCAGTATAATGACTCAAAAAACTACGTCAGTGTCATTCACTATCAAAAAAGTGGAAAGCTTATTGGTTTGCAGAGAACTCCTGGCTTTCAAAATGTCTTATTTCTACATCATACTGTTTTTTAGGCTCAAGTTGTAGCATTAAATACCTAAGACACTACATGGAATGGACAACCATTTATTTCTTTCCGAACATGTACCATATAAGGAAAGTATTGTAATCATGAAAAAACTGGACTTCGAGATTTTGGTGTATTTACACTTTTGAGGTCTTCTGAATTCATTTATGCTATTTTCAAGAGATGTTTTTAAGATAACTGCCGTCCCCGCTCTTCATACGGGAATAAGCGAATATTTTACTACTAAAATCATATCTGCATGAGACAAAACAGAATTTCATTTTTAAAAAAGTTGGAGTAATCTCCTCTGTTGAAATTACTGCGGGATATATTAACGCAAATTAGAATTACTTTTCGTTTAGTTGGTTGTAAGACAACCGTTGAAAAAGGAGCAACACTTTTAATTTCATGAAATATTTATTAACGTGGTATATTACGATTTATTCATATTATCCTTACGAATCTAATGATACTACCTATTACGTACATTAATACTATCTATCTTCGCTTCTCCCTCTTCAAGGCTCCCTTAAAAGAAACAGCTTAGATTATTTGGCCCCAATGGAATCTTTTGATTCTATGGCGATTCTTTGCAATTTACGCATTAGCATAAATAATAATCATTTCACATAATGGTTGCCATTAAGGAAACTCTCCATATATATTTAATTTATACATAGTTTTATAAGATTGGCGTATTTAGCGCCGCAAACCATTTCATCTTATTGTGGGGAGAAAATATCCAAGGGAGGCCATTTTAAATATCCATGTATCTAATATAGCGATATCTTTTATATCCTCCATAGTCCTGTCTCCAGAAAAACATCAAACTGTGTAATCTCGAGGAGCTACTTATTCCCGCTTTAATTGTGACATGGCGCAGAGTTGCAGAGTTTACAAATTTCACGCATTTTTTTAATTTATGACGTCACTGTTTGACTGCCGTAAAGGATACCCCAGTTGGTTGAGGGAGTTAATTTCGATATTTCGCATAGTAGTTTTCAAACGGTATCATTAAAACTTTGCGTTATGTAGGACCTTTATGGAGGAACGTAATTCAACGTTAAAATAAAACTATACTCGCAGCCTGCATGCATATGTTAGGCAACGTCTGCGCCATAATTAAATGTCAAAAATAAAAATAGTAAATAGAAAAATTTTAATATATCGCGCTTTGAAACGAACTTTGTAATTTTTAAAATGAACATTTTCAGCACCGTGAAGACATTTCAATTTTTAAATAAGCACCGGATTAAAATACCACTTCTAATAATAATAATCGTGAATTTCTTAGTTTATTTCTACAGTAAATTTTAATCAAAATATCGTCTCCCTGTGTTGAAAATAGAGCTGGAATAAATGAGTTAAAATTATGGCGTAATTTTTACGTATCTTAAAGCATTTGACGTCATAGATCCTCACTTGCGAATTGAAATTCCGATATCCCATTTAAAAACTCGATTGGTTGAGAAAACCCTTTTTTCTAATCCTTTCTGTGGCAACAACCGAAGATAAATTCTCGTGCCGTGATCGCAATGTAATGAATGGCGTAAGATCGCGTTGATGCTATTAAATTCTAAACATTAGGCTGCATTAAAATTCCTAAAAAATCATCTAATTTACATAATTTTTTCGTTTTTATTTTAAAAGAGGGAGAAAAGAATGTTTCACGATTTGTCAAAATATCAAAAAGTTATGACGGATAGAATTCAAGATGCGACAGTTTTAAAATTATTTTACGAAACAATTCGCCGAAGCAAATGCTTAGTAAAAAAATTCCTAAAAATCGGTAAATCATGTTACGTATTCAGAACAAACTGTTTTTAAAAGAAAATTTTCTCCTCTATCCGATGATACAAATGCCGTTTTGCTGCGAGCGTAATTTCCGCCGTCATTACGAATTAGGTGAGAAAAAATGCCAAAAATCGCATAAAACATAAAATAAAAAAAAAATCTAGGTCGAATTTTGAAAAAATCGCTTCGAGGGGCACAACTACATATTTACATATTCCCGAGTACTAAGTTTGGTGTTTCTAGGTGTAGCCGTTTGTCCGTAACGCTGCCGACAGACACACACACACACACACAGACACACAGACACCTTCTTTTATAATAAGTAGAGATTAAAATTATTTTACGAAACAATTCGCCGAAGCAAATGCTTAGTAAAAAAATTCCTAAAAATCGGTAAATCATGTTACGTATTCAGAACAAACTGTTTTTAAAAGAAAATTTTCTCCTCTATCCGATGATACAAATGCCGTTTTGCTGCGAGCGTAATTTTCGCCGTCATTACGAATTAGGTGAGAAAAAATGCCAAAAATCGCATAAAACATAAAATAAGAAAAAATCTCTTCGAGGGGCACAACTACATATTTACATATTCCCGAGTACCAAATTTGGTGTTTCTAGGTGTAGCCGTTTGTCCGTAACGCTGCCGACAGACACACACAGACACACAGACACATTCTTTTATAATAAGTAGAGAAGATAATACTAATACGATTAATGGAAGCCTTCATTCCAAGATACTTCTTACAAACCGAATGTTTTTTTGCTGTTTTTGATTTTTTTTAGTGTGTAGTAAATATTTGGGAAAAGCCTGCTCTATTGTGCGGAGAAATAGCCATTTGGGCTTACGGGTGCCAGGATATAAATAATCAATTTAAATAAATTAAGTGGAAGAGGCAATCATTTTTTAATAGAGAAATGTAATTTTTATAGTTAGAAGTAAACAATAGGGAAATTTGCTACGTCACTGGACCCTAATGTTGAGGTGATTAAATTATTCAAGCATTTAAAGAATATAGTGGAAATACTTATATTACAACTTGTTAATCCTTTTTTGTTGTTTGATTGTTTATGTAGTTTATTGTATGCATTTAAATAAAGAAATTAATTTTTTCTAGTAAGAAGTAAGCAATGGGAAAATTTGCTACGTCACTATGGAGCCTACTGTTGGGGTGACTGAATTATTCAAATATTTTTAGAATATAGTGGAAAAATTCAACTTTTGGAAGTGGAAAGATTCAACTTTATGAAAAAATTCAACTTTTGAGATTTTGATGTATTTACACGTTTTGAGGTCGTCCAAATTCACGTACGCTATTCTTATGAGATGTATGTACATATTTGTGTGTCTATGCATATCCGTGTGTGTACCTGTATATGTATGTGAGTGAATACCATAGCTCGTAAACGGTGTATTCGATTGAGCTCAAATTTCGTATCTATGTGATAGACCATCGTCGCACGACTGGTATTGATTTTGGTGTGTATAAGATTTATATATATACATATTTTACAGGGCAACAACGGAGAAATCGTTCTCATTTTGTCCTATAGGCGGGAATTCTTGAAAGAGTGTTAGCGTCTAAACGATGCATTCAGTTGAGCGCAAATTGGATATGTATATTATAGGTCCCGGTCACATGACCTGCATAGATTTTGGTGTGTGTAGAGCTGACAATTTGTTCGCATGGTTGCAAAAAATAATTCTTATACATTACTGTCAATGGAACAAGTTATTTCGAGTGAGCTGGTATCTAAATGGCACATTCGATTGAATTCAAATTAGGTATGCATATTATAGGTCACTGTCATATATACCACATAAATTTTAGTGTGTGGACGGCTTAATGTTTTTTACAGGGATACAAAAAAGAATTCTTTTACAATATGGCGTATTGACGCAACTTATAAACTTTGAAAAGCACAAGTGGCTGAACACTTCATTCGATTGAGATGAATTAAATGTATTTAAGCACATGGCAAAGATCAAGTGTTCGGAAAGTCGAGTGGAGTCACTCCAGATTTTTTGTTGTTTGTTTGACTGGTAATTGTAGTTCATTGTATGAATTCCAGTACTATATCCATGTTAGATATAAAAGCGAACTTTTCAAAAGATACCTCCGCAACATGTGCGATCAGCATTTGCCTAATAATGGAATTGGATTAAGGCTTGCTTTTGGGTAAAAATTAATAGCACCGCTATTAAAGAAAAAATATAAAATATGCTCAGCGTAATGATTATAAAAATATTCCATCACTTGATTCCAACAATGTATTTGTGCTTGTAGTACTATCTAAACCATAGGTGCCCAACGTGGGCGATAATGCCCCCTTGTGGGCGTTTGAGGCTTTCAGGGGGGCAGTAAAAGACCCAGAGAAAATTAGGGGGCGTTGATATGGCACGGAGGGGCGTGGGAAGATTAAGCAAATATTGTCTAAAAAGACTTAAAAATTATGCTGATAATATTTTAATAAAAATACTTTTTAATATAATTAAGTATGCCTTTTGTTTGCTCTCTGAAACTGTCAATTTATTTATTCAGAAAGCAATAGTTTATTATCCATTACTTCGTATCATCAAAACCCTGCCTGTCCTTATAACAGGTAAGCTAATACTTTTATTCCTCTTTTTAAATGAAGATGAAATTCAGTAGCGTTTCAATTCCAACAATATTCTATTAGTAATTTTTTTAAAAGTTAATTCTTGTGTTCACCATGCATTATGTACGTTCTTGTTTCTCTGGAGTGGAAGTGAGGCGGTATTGAAATATCCACTTTTAAAGGGGGCGCCAGTTCAGAAAAGGTTGGGAACCTATGATCTAAACTGTTCACCTCCTCTGCTGTAGAAACGCAATGGCAGCGATTCCTCTTCAGTGTTTATGGTCCCTACTCGACAGGAGACTATGAATGCTTACACTATGTCTAGGGTTTTGTGCAAGCGTGCTAAATGACGAGCCATTCCTGGGAATTCAAAGACCGACCCTTTGAAGCTACGATGAACACGGAAGAATAATTACTGCATTGCGCCTTCAACAGATTAAAAGAAATACAATATGAAAAACATGACTGATGTACATGTTACCGTGAAAGTCCGTAATTTGGAGAATGTCTATGTTCACCGGTGAATGCCAACATTCATACCGTCGCTTGGTGTACGTCCGAAATATTTGCATTCACCATGCACTGATGGTGAATATTGAATAGATCGAAGATCTGCATTTTCTTGGTATTTATGGTACGATAAAACGTCCCAAGGGCGACGTAACGTTTTCGCCTTTCTTGTTCAGAGGAGCGATCAACCTCAGTGAGGAAAGGGGCTCGTCAATTTGTAGAAAAGTTTTCACTGCGGGACTAACCCTGGAGAATTCATATGCCGTGGTAGATTTAAAGGACAGCCATGAATTGTTTTTTTTTCTTAAATTTTGAACATGCAGCTTTAGATTCTAGCTTGAGAAGAAGGAAGGATGCTAGATATTCTTTATCTTCTTAATAATGATAGAAGTTGTAATTGGATATATATTAAGCATGTCGAGATACACCGGTGGGAGTCAGAATGTACTAGAATGTAATCAAATATTCGGTCTTTTGCAGAAGTATTTCGTAGGTGTTCACCGATGAAGTCGGCATTCTCCATTTTTGGTACTTCACAGTAAGATTTACACCAACTTCAAAGGGATACACTGCATGGATTTAAAATCAATATCGTATATAAATTCTTGGCAGTAGTTGACTATTGATGACAATTAGATCACGGGCCGATAAATAATCATAAATATTGCCATATTTTTTGAAGAGATTTAGGAAAGCCTTGTTATAGAACTAGTAAAATTTAAATGAAGTTTGCATTTTGCTGAATTTAATCTTTTAAACCACTCACAGCATCCTGAAATGTGGAAAGTTCATAATATGCAAGAGGGTAAAACTGACATTCTTTTTTCAGCCTCCTTTTCGAACAGAAATATTCGAAAGGGAAATCTGTGTGATACAAAGTCACGTCAAACGCATCGATCGATTTAGATTACTTAAGTACAGTTGTAGCAACGGTAAAAAATAAATGCTTTTCAGTAATGCTGATGATATTGAAATACACGTTTGTGCCAAGGAATCGATTGAATCCTTATTTTATTTATTTCTTTATTTTTTTTTAAAGCAATTTTTACGCTATAAGTAATTACTTAGAAACGATTCCAGTATACCGCAGTTCTAAAATTTGCGTGTTCGAGTTGAGCCAAATAGATTATTGCGCTCAAATATAGACATTTTCGTTATTGGAATTGAGATATAGCCACCGTTATTATACTAAATAAGCATGCAGCATCAGACTTATGCCCCTAACTACCCTGGACGCCACAAGGGTGGGTCTGGGTGTACGCCTGGGTCCTGGGACCGGTCCTAGGGGTGCCCCGAGTCCAGCCCTGCGCAGTTTCAAATTTTCATTGCTTATACAAACTAAAAAAAAATATTTTGAATATTTTTTTATCCAACGAAAATTTAGAGAACTACACTAGATTGTACCTTAAAATTTAAAATAACATATTTATATATTTATGGTTAACAGTTTATTATAACAGTTTAGTCAAATTGTCTTTACGTGAGTTATGTACGCATTATTTCCATCCTTTCTTCCTGCCAGACCCACCTACAGGAACAGGAGCGACAACTGCCCTATGTACCGTAACTGGATAGAAATTTTATCATGTATAAGTTTTTGTTTTAAATCAGATAAATCAAAGGTAACCATTACTATAATGCTAAAGTTTAACTCTTTAGTATGAAACTGAATTCTGTAGTGCTTAAATCTTGTCATTTTGAAGTAAAACAATTTTATAAATATAGTTTGGACTTAAAAAGTAGTTACCATAACTATCCCCCCATATTTGAAAGTTAAGGCTGGCATGCAGACTCTGTAATGACGGTGAATAAACCAGTTTATTGACCGTCACCCGTCATTGACATTTGGTCACACCCCTTTTTCCCTCGCAGAGTCATATGACTTAGGAGGTGTGGTCATCTTGGTCGGTGATAGCCACACCCCCCAGGGTCTCGTGACTCTTCGAGAGCACAAGAGGTGTGACCAAATGTCGGCACCACAGCCTATCTTTCCCGTCAGCCACGGTCGAAACTCAAATCCCCACGTTTTCCGAGGAGATAGCAGAACAGGCTTTTTGTTTAGAATAGAGAGAAACCAACAAAATGATCCACCATACTTAGACCAACACAGTTACTTCATTTCGTCCAATGCTGAAGATAGCTAATGCCGTCTCCTCGTATTCATATATCTATGGTTCTGATTGACGTGCATTAAAAGTGTCAGAAAAGCCAATGAAAAACGGATACAGTGCCCCTAGGGTACTTGGCGTTGTTGTTGTTGTTGTATTTGGAACATTTATTTTCACAAGACATCTGGTTTATGGTAAAAGGGGAATGCTACAGCCTCTGAAAGTCAAGAGGTCTGACTTCGCCTACTAGTTTTAGTTGGGCACTATGGAATGGCCTTCATGCCTATGGTGAACCTGCCAGGAGAAAACTTTCGACATACTTCGTTCGCCCATTCCTCCCTGTGCCACAACCTCGCCACTTTGAGACAACTAGCAGAACTTCAGATGGGTATTGGTATTCTGGTGATAGAGCTACGATCCCTGCTCTGGCCCTACTGCAAAAACTCTCATCTTGCCATAATGTACATATACACTGGCCGCATTCGTAAACACCAAACGGGTTGAACTCGTGCAATGAGTTTCCATCTAAGGTGTTCGTAAAGGAAACTCAGTGCATTAAGTTTAAAAACTCGAACATTCGTATACAAAACTGAGTATAATTAGTTTTAAATGAAGTAAACCGAGAGCGATTTAGGTTGATTGAGTTTGTTGAGAAGATAACTTGCTGCATGTTGTTGCTGTTTACAACCCTAGTAGCACAATTAGTCCAAAAGACGTTTAAAGCACGTTTTTTAAGGTCGAAAAACGTATTTCTAACGTAATTTGAACGTTTTTTGAACTAGTTGTGCTACTAGGGAAGTGGCGTCTGTTGTTATGGAAAAGTATGTTGTTATGAAAAGTATTTTACGTTTGCTGAAGCTGCAAATATAACTTTTTCGAGGAGGAAATTCATGCATGCACTGGAAACTGCTACGAAAGTACATAATTTTTCAAAGGTAATTAATTATTTGTATTTTTAATTTTGGTAAATTCAAAAATGCGTGTTTTAGTATTAAGATTGAAGTTAATTCAAACCGTTATTAGCGAAATTTGAACTTCTTTTGCCAAATACTTTTGAAAAAATGAAGTTTAAGTTAAAATTTCTAAATTTTGATCTGTGCACTTCAATTACGGGCACTCTTTCTTTTAAAAATCCTGTTGATTTTATATTGAGTATGTACTAAAAACTCTCCCCAGCAAAATTAAAGCATTCGCGAATTGTAAACAAACACGTCTCCTAGGCGACGAAACTAAATAAACTGAAGTTTTCGTAAAGTCCAAAGAAACTGATAACCACTGACAGCACTAAACACACACATTCCAGTTTTCTTACGAAAACTCGTGAAACGAGTTTGTCGTATACGAATGCACGCAATGAGTCCCTTCACACGTTGGCCTTAATGAAAATAAAGTGGCTGATACCTTGGCAAAGGAGGGAATTTCAGTGGCTTGAACATCTAGTACCCTCACTTTTCTGGAGATCTGCTCAAAAGTTAAATCTGCTATTGTTTAATCTTGGTGTTCTCCCCAGACTATGGGGGCAAGCAGCCAGGAGATTCTGTTCTGTCACTTCCAAGGGTAGTAGTGTACAGCAGACTGCTTTATCAAGATTTTTAAGTGAACATTTAAATGGCTTAAATTTGATCAAGGAAACAAGATCTTCCTCATGTGTAGTAAAAGCGGTATTGCACATTTCACCCCTGAACATCTACTTTCCTACGCCTCACCATGGCACAGTGGTTATGTCACTGGAAATGGTAGACGGGCGAAGTGTGAAGGTCCCGGGTTCGGGTCCCATCGCGCGTTCATCGACCTAACCATTCGGAGTTTTCCGTGGTTCTCTCCGAAACTTAGCGTAAATACGGGTTAGGACCCCTTAGAAAGACTCTCACGGAGGGCCACCCCCCCCCTTGTGTTGTCCTTCTGACGAGGATTTATAAGCGAGTTAGAGCCAAGCACACAAATCCGATATGCGTGTTCACAATAACAACATTCTTTCCTTTAGGGACTTGGATTAGAGGATTTGCCTCGAAGTTCTCTTCTTATTTTGGACTCTTTGACAGTTCACGGTCTCATGAATCTGTTTTAACCTAATGGCTAGCCAGGTAGGATACGAACTAACAAAAGAACAACAACATATTTATTTTCGGACTTGTGAGATTGGTTTCAAGCATCCACTTAAAACTCGTCGTCGAGGAGTTTTCACTAGCACAGAGGAAGGAAATTTAAACAATCAGGGTATGAGTGGAAATCGAACCCATGACCTTACACTTAGCACTTAGCATGGAGTAGGACAGGACCTTGTCCTCCAAGTCCCCGGTTTCCGTATTTGAAGTACTCAATTTGCGAATTTACCTAATTCTTCCTCTTCTTAATGTGAAATGTCCAGGCAGAAAAATGACAACTTTGAGTGCACGGCATTTAGGCTGCATTCGTAAACGACAAACTCGTTGCATGAGTTTTCGTAAGAAAACTGGAATGCGTGTGTTGAGTGCTGTCAGTGGTTATCAATTTCTTTTGCCTTTACGAACAACTTCAGTTTATTTAGTTTCGTCGCCTAGGAGACGTGTTTGTTTACAATTCGCGAATGCGTTGACTTTGCTGAGGAGAGTTTTTAGCACATACTCAATATAAAATCAACAGGATTTTTAAAAGAAAGAGTGGCCATAATTGAAGTGCACAGATCAAAATTTAGAAATTTCAACTTCATTTTTTCAAAAGTATTTAGCAAGAGAAATTCAAATTTCGCAAATAACGGTTTAAATCAACTTCAATCTCGACACTAAAACAGGCATTTTAGAATTTACTTAAATGAAAAATACAAGAAAATGATTACCTTTGAAAAAGTATGCACCTTCGTAGCAGTTTCTAACGTATGCCTCAATTTCCTCCTCGAAAAACTAATATTTGGGACTATATTCCGTATACGGTGCCTTGTTTACATGTCAATGGTTTGTTTACAAATCATTGGCGAACAATCTGACGCGAGAGTGAGCGATGCACCGCCAACTGCCGGTGGTAGTTGTGACTGGCAACCATAAAGAATACGTGTTTCGTCAGGTTTCGGAATTTGAAATTGTTTGCGTTATTGATAGAAGGGAATGAAATGTGTTATGTTAATATAAGAAAAGAATTTGTGGGTGTTTGTTAGAAATATAGTACGTTATAAGCCGGTGGGTGTTGGGGACATTTCTGAGCGGTTATTTACCAAAAAAATAGAGGTAAGTGTTCTTTTTTAACGAATCTTTCGATGTTTAAGGTTTTTAATGTGAATTTTAAATTGATATTTGAAGTGTTTATGTTTTCGTAAGTGCTATTTACGTGCTATTCTAATCGTACTGACTTTATAAGAGGTGTACAACTAGGTTGTTTAATCCACCGATGTTTTTTTGAGTTGAAAACGGGCCAGTGTTTGCCCAGTTTACATTAGCTGTACAACTAGGTTGCTTAGTTCACTGTTGTTGTTTTTTTTAGTTAAAAACGGTCCACTGGTTGCGTAGTTTACATAGCTGTACAACTAGGTTGCTGAATCCACTGAGGTTTTTTTAGTTAAAAACGGGCCACTGGTTGCCTAGTTTAGATAGCTGTACAGCTAGGTTGCTGAATCCACTGAGGTTTTTTTAGTTAAAAACGGGCCACTGGTTGCCTAGTTTAGATAGCTGTACAGCTAGGTTGCTGAATCCACTGAGGTTTTTTTAGTTAAAAACGGGCCACTGGTTGCCTAGTTTAGATAGCTGTACAGCTAGGTTGCTGAATCCACTGAGGTTTTTTTAGTTAAAAACGGACCACTGGTTGCCTAGTTTAGATAGCTGTACAACTAGGTTGCTGAATCCACTGAGGTTTTTTTAGTTAAAAACAGACCACTGGTTGCCTAGTTTAGATAGCTGTACAACTAGGTTGCTGAATCCACTGGGGTTTTTTTAGTTAAAAACGGACCACTGGTTGCCTAGAATGACTAGTAAACATGGCGACAGTCGCTGGAGCTTGGCGGTCGCCAAGCTCCAGCGACTGTCGCCATGTTTACATGGGGTGGGCACCGGCTTGTATGATTTTACCAATATTTGCAGCTTCAGCAAACGTAAAATACTTTTCATAACATTACTATTCCATAACAACGGACGCCATTTCTAAATAAAAACAACGCGCAGAAAGTAAAACTCAACGAACGTAATTCGTTCTCAGTTTACTTCGTTTGAAACTAATTGCACTCAGTTTTGTATACGAACGCTCTAGTTTTTAAACTCAAAGTACTCAGTTTCCTTTACGAACACCTTAGATAGAAACTCGTTGCACGAGTGCAACTCGTTTGTCGTTTACGAATGCGGCCTTAGTGAAGAAACGTGGGAAAAAGTCATAACATCCACAGGAAATAAGGCTAGTGTTTAGTTTGCTTTCCGATTATCGCACTTGCGACTGCCTCACTTGATTTCCGCTTCTGAAGCAGTAACGTCCTGTAAATCTGAAATTTAATCGGCTGTCCCGCTGCAGACAGGCACACTAGTCTAAGGTATGAAACAGAAGTTCACCCATTTTATACAGCGGTTTGTTTCTCGAACAAAACCCTAAAGTTAAAGAGTTTGTTTAAGGAACCGACATTTGAGAATTCATTTCTTCACATAATGTTTAAATTTATTCAGGTAACTATTGTCTATTTTCATAATTTTTCTGTTGTGTTTACTGACAGGATGAATACAAAATCGTCGGGAAAATCCCACATTACTTCTTCTTGCATATTCATTTCTTTTAATATTTTGTTCACCGCTATAATTCATAATAGGGATCCCGAGGAGGAACCCCTAAGGAAAACCTTTAAAAATGCTGCGGTATTCAGAAAGCGCATTAAATTTTACTTCAAAAAAGTATACTGGGGGAAGGAAACTATTACAAAAAATAATTTTAAAGCGATCCACATAATACTGAAGCAGTAGTTTCCCCAAAAATGGTTGTAAAGTCGAACTCTAAAAAAATTGACCTTTAGGAAGCAAGAATTTCATATATAACTGTTTTTCTTTTCTTCCAAGAAAGGTACAGTAGAGTCTCGCTTATCCGACATAAAGGGGCCGGCACGATGTCGGATAAGCGAAAATGTCTGATAATTAGACAGGGGTCAAGAAAAAGCTTCTTAAACGTTAAGCTACATTGTATATTGGAACATAATTCATACATACATATGTTATAACACAATACAATGTTACATCATATTCATGCTCTACAAATACAAGAAAACAATGGGGAAAATGAATTGAAAAAATGAACTTACAGTTACAGAATAATCTGTTGTCAGAATTTCCGAGTGCCATATGCTACACTTAAATTTCAGTCCTGAAAGGATTTAAATTTGTTTTTATGGTAGTCTGTTTTCCGGTTGAGTGCAGTTTCTTCGCTGCCAAATCTTCCCATCTTTGTAGCGTCATTACGTAAATTCCTGTAGCTTCTTCTTGTTGCTCAATGTATTGAATTGCAGTCTATAGAGCCTTCAACTCATATATATATATGTATAGGTGTGTGTGATAAGGTAGTGAAGAATATACATTTTGTATGGCACAAATTTCCTCATGGGGAGATATGACCCCCCTCCCCGTTGGCTACGCCAATGCAGTAGACAGTAGCTTCCTGCGGTAATTCTTTCTAATCGTCCGACGGATTTTATTCGACGTTGCTTCGCCCGTTGTCGGATAATACGGAATGTCGGATAAGCGAGACTCTACTGTATGTGGAAAAAAAAAAGAAGGTGGCCGCCCACCCCTTTTAGAGGGCGATTTCAAAATGAAGTTGAATTAGGTATTCGTAAAGGTTGTATTTTACATTAAGAATTTTATGGATATCTCTTTTTTTTTTTCTTTGATATAGAGAAGTATTTGGGAAAAGAACATTTTGAATTCCACCCGTATAAGTTACGAATTTTGGAAAATTATCTCTTTTCGAGAACCTACGTTGCATACTTTACTTGCATGCTAAATTCGCATTATAAAAGCTTCATTATTTTCCACTAGGCGAAACATTGACACACGAAGAAACGGCATTATTTTCGCCCCCCCCCCTCAAATCTCATAATATTGACAGTTAGTACTAACTGAAGTTTTATTACTGAGTTTGCTAACCGCACTAGAGCTCGGCTTGCATTTAGTGAAGCCGCATTTAGGGAGACATTCTTGCATGCGAAAACTGCAACTGTGGCTATGAAACAGTTGTCTAGACAACTTAACCATATCAGGCATGAGATACTTCCTTTTTCGATTTGCTTTTATCTCATATTTGATGATAACTCTAATACTAGATTACAGAGTGCTAATATACATATACACAGGGAGTGAAAACAGTTTTCAACTGTTTCTAATGAAAGTTTCTCTTTGTGAAACTGCGTATTTCGGAACAACGCGTATGAAGTTGGTAGCAGTTCTTGGAGTTCCCCTTACATTGTCTGGTAGTGTGACTTTATTTAAATCATTAAAAAATATCTCGATTTTCATATTTTATTTCTTTAACTTTTTACAGACCGATTTGAGATCCAGGCATATTTTAAATATATATATATATATATATATATATTTGTCTTCTAATGTGTTAGTTAAGATACTAGTCATTTAAATGAGGAAAAAAAAATATTGTGCACAATTTTCAGAGTTCTCAGTAGGGAGCAAGGGTCATTTCTGACTATGCTTTTACATTGGTTTCAAAAACGGAATATACTGATGGGTAGTTTAAATAATAAGCGAAAAAGAATTAATGAAAGATTTATTTTTAAATTTAAGTAAAGATATGAATCAAGTTTGAAGGGGGAAGGGGTTTATTAAGATAGCCATTTTTATAAATTTTTACAGAGCTATCTTCATGATTTTTTTGTAGTTTCCCCACTAATGATAGAATTGCAACTTGTATTTCATGAAATGGAGCTATCTTCTAACTTTATCTGCTATTTTTTTCAAGTCAATATTGATAAAATTTCATTTTCGAATAAATTTTTTAGATGTTCCCAATTGGGAACATTGGCCTATAAAAAATTAAATCTTTGCTTCATATTCAATGTGATAAGTAAAGTTAATAGCACCAGCAAGAAGAAAAAGATGTCATTTTAATTTGGCAATGATAAATTTTACAGTTAAATTGTACACCAAAAAACTTAAGGGTGGATGCGACACGATCCTTAACGAGGCGAGACAGATTGACAGCTTTTCTGCTGGACGGGACAAACATTTTTAAAGTTACAATATAGAGATTTTGCGAGACGACGAAAAGCTTTTGATCTGTTTCGCGAAACGCGAGAAGCCTATTTTTCGCCTTCCGTCCATTCCTAAAAAAGACACTTACGTTTTCATGGAAGTGCGAGTCTGGTTAATGATCATGCGATTAAATCGGAATGATGGGAGTACTTTTTGGCGTACATAGGATTGCAAACAATCAACAAAAAGATGGAATAGTGAGAAAATTTTATTTTAATAAAAAAAGTCGGAGAGAGGATTGCATATTTTGGCTAATAGCCAGGAAAATGTTGAAATGTAATTTAAAGTTTATCTGATTATTTTGAAATTTTCATTTATAAGCTTTTCATTAGCCATATATCTGGAATACTCTAAATATAGCTTGATATAAGGGCGCAATATTTTCGGAAACAGAAATTTTTGTGGGGGGAGGGCCTAGTTAATAAAACATTTTGTTTAGGTAAAATAAGTCTTTCTCTTCTATGAATGTACATTTCGCTTAAGTTAAACAGGCTTTTTTATTAACTAGCCCCCCCCCCTTCTCAGAAAAAATTCTGGATCTGGCACTGTTGGGCATCTATGTCAACTCATATTTGGAGCATTCCTGATATACGGCAAATGTGACATTAATTTATAAACTCAGACAATAAGTAATTTTTCAGATCACAGCTCAAAGTTTTCCAAGTTTTTCCAGACAAGATGAGTCTGTTTTATTGGCACAAATAGATCAGTTGAATCGGTAGAATTCAGAAGGGAAGAAAAAGGCATTATGATAGGAATTTTCTTTTACCATTGCTGCCTCAGCCTGTATCACAGTGTAAAGCTATAAATCTTTTGAAATTTGGATAGATAGCAATAAAATTTATGTGTGTTATTTCTATGTACTGTACTATGCATCCTATTGTAAATGGTGTATACAGTATTTAAAGTTCTTTTACAGAAGAACCCAAAAGTTTTCTAATACATTACGCTCTACGCGCAGTCATTGTTTAAAGTGCGTTTTAGAGAAATTCGTCTATTTTAAACAAACTATGTGTGCGTGTTATCGGGGACTATAAAATAATTCTGTTCATTGAAAAGTGTATATAGCATTTGGTTCTTCTACAGGAGAACTGAAAAGAACTCCAATACATTACAGTCAGGAGTTAGTGCACGTAAAATCTGTTCGTGGCTCTTATGTCTTCCACGCTCAAATGATACTTCTGGGGTCACCGATTTCAGATGCTAGGTCTCTCATCTGGAATTGGTTCAGATTTTGTATGAGATCACTCACAGGGGTAATAATCGTTTGTCTAAAAGGCACCCCATTATGAAATTACCAACATCTTCGATTCTCGTAGTCGACCCTCCAGTGGGCGCTAACCCAGCATTAGAACAAAAAAAAAAAAAAAAAAAAAAAAAAAAAACTGTCTGGGACAGTCATTCATTCAAGTACATCACAATAAGTATATAAGCGTTTATAATAGCTTACTCTTCATTTAAAGTTCAGGAATAACATTTAAATTTATTTTGCAAGATCTTTTAAAGTTATATCAATAGTGATACACCTTTTTTGAAGCTATGCCCAAAATCTCAAAATTTTACCATGATATATTGTAGAATTTGGAGCAAAAAAGTCTTTTATATTGGAAAGTATTTTTATGATCGATGCGTTTGGCATGATTTATCTTGTCCATTTTCAGGCAGTGTGGCTTTATTTACTTTTTCAATAAATACGTATTTTCATTTTTCTTCCTTTGTTAACGCTCATAAGAAATTAGGTAAAGTTAATAAACTTCTCCGATGCTGGCGCCAATATGCCGTTTTTCTTCAGGAGTGACAAAGCTCTTAGACAGGTGAGTGCACTCTTTTCTATTCGTAACTGATTTTACTTCTCAGTCCTCGCGAAGCTCTTGCAGTTATTTTTCATTTTTAGGTAATTTATTTAAATTGCTAATAAATTTCTATTTTCATTTTTTTTAAAATAAGGATCATATTCAAAGATTAGGGGAAATTAATAGACCTATTCATCCAACACCTGTACCATCAAGGCCTTTTGTACCTCATACTCCTGGTCAGGTTGACAACGGGCTTAGATTGGTGAGTATTTCCTTAATTGGTTTTTACCGGTTTTACTATGAATGCTCGTTCTATTTATTGCATTTAAATCAATACTTAATCATAATGATTAAAAATGTCTGAGGACCGGATTTTTATAATAAACTAGCCCTCTTTTAGAATACAAAATTTGTTGGTTCGTCGGACCAGTTAAAGATAGTATTTAACAAATACTTTTATAATAGCCATTCACATTTTTGGATTCAGCGCTAAATCAATATTGTACATTGCTCGTATAATTTCTTTTGTTTTGCAATTTTTTTTTTAAATCAGTATACGGACCAGTGATAAATATTACGGGCCGAAAACATGGTGTCACTGGTCGTTAGAGCCACTGACTGAAAATTCTAATTCCTATCCCAAGTTTTAATCTGCATCTCTACATTGCAAATTTAAAATCTGAAAGCATTTTTTATTTATTTTCTGTTTACGTGAAACTTAACAGCAGACCGTTTACAGCACTTATCGGTCGGAAAAGATGACTCACGCTCGCACTATCTATTTTTAGATGCCTCGAGTGTCGTCTTACTGTCGTACGCTTATACCAGGTAGGCGGTATACGGACAGGTGTACCAGTTAAATTAGGAACTTTTTTTGAAATCAAATATTCTTTTTAAAAGCTTAACCCCACTGCTTTCTGTAATGGTTCGCGATCGCATTCCGAAATGAGTTGCTATTGTCGTAAAACTTGGCGAGATCTTGAGGATAACCTCAAAAGAAGAAAGTCAAATCATGCTTAACCCATAGATTATAAAATACTTTTGAACACAAGACTATTTCTGTGCCAAATTTTATGACTTATCGTCCTTAAATTTGCCAAGATTTTAAAAATAATGTATTATCACTATATAATTTTGCGAGACCTTTTTTAAAGCTTTTTTACAAGGAAAAAACTTTTAGTTTTTTCCATCGTTTAACTGTTATAAACATTTTGATACTTAACGTACTGTGGATTATTGTCTAGAAATGTATAAATGTCTCCAAACTGCCATAGATAGCACTGTATTGGAATTCTGTTGAGTGCTCCAGTAGAACTATTCATGACACAGGCACAATTTTCGATGGAGAGCTTTATCTTGTAATCCTTAAAAACACATATAAATCGTGTTCTATTTAATAACCGAATATCCCTAAAATACGCTTTAAAGAATGACTGCCAATGTATTGGAATAATTTTGAGCTCTCCTGTAGAGAAGAACTATAAACGCTACATACTCTTTTCAACAGGGTACATGGCACAGTACACAGAAATAAATTTCGTAGTAATCGATGCATATTTACGGGAGTCGGAGCACGGTCGGACAGACAAACCGAAATCATAAATAAAAAGCGGTATACATGCAATTTTGCAAGAGCTCTATTAAAAGAACTTTAACCCTTTGAGGCGCACCCCTTTCCCAATGCTGAAAAAAGGGCAGGCGTTGCCATCGCTTGACTTAACTACCAGCAAGATGGCGGGTGATCGAAACGTTCATCACGTGCCACAGATCTAGAGACCCTTTCTTGACAAAGCTGGCTGTGGCCGCACAGCCAGCTGCGTCAAAATAATAGCAAAAAATAATAGCAAAATAATAACTATAACGTCAGAATAATAACAAAACACATAAAACTAACCTATATAAATTTCGTTGCAATGTAAGGCATTTTGTAGGAAGTTAGAACACAGACGGAGAGACATACAAACCGAAATCATAAACACATTACAACTTTGTCGTGAAAACTTTGCGTTAAAATCAATTTCACTAGATTACAAATGTCTCCCTTTAGGTTAGGTTTAAATAGCGGTTTCCCTTAAGCAAATCGGTCCGCTGTATAGATTGGCTCATTAAATAAAGGTTTTGTTCAATAGCCATAATGTCATAAATATAAGTGTACTTTATACAGAGGTTTACCTAATATGGGGATTAACGTTAAAAGTGTGTGTTATATCCGCGTTTCTCAACGTCTGTGAATTTATCATAAGTAGATGCTCATGTTTTTTTAACAAGAGCATCTACTTATCTTATTAGTAGAAATACATGCTATATGCAGTTCTGTTCGTTATACTGAGGGCAACTTACATAAAGGCGTCCGTTAAATAAGTTTTTCCAAAACGAGAAGCATCCATTAGACGCAGTTCGACACGATAATGAAACGGAAAAGTGAGAAAGTGTTTAAAAGGAGTGCGTAAGACATGATTTCCATAAAAATTTAACAAATGACAACTAAAAAAACGACCAGAAATTCCCTTAGCAAATCGAGAAGATGGAAAATCCCCTGCATCTTTCTGGATTGAAGCTGCGAAATTCCAAATACATAGATGCGTTGGACAATATCTTCTGCTCGCAATCCAGTTCTGAATACATTTGTAAATCGAGATTACGAAATACAAATCAAAATCTTCTATTAACGCACTGAAGTTCAATACTGTACGAGAATATCCATTTGCAAACTATGAGGTTCCACTATTTCACAAACCAAACACCCTGTGCGAAAAAACATTTTCTATACTTCGGAAAGATTTGTCAAATGAAACCAAGGAATTTTATATTACTGTGCTTTTGACAGAATTCCTAAACGCAGACTTGGTTTTAATTATGAGCAGACGATTATTAAATAACTTTTGTCAATACTGGAAACGGTGAAAAGTTTTTCTTTTTCAATACCATTCATGAAGCAATGTGTAGGTCTGTCTCTGATCAGTTTTACAAATGCAGCAGGTATTATTTTTAATGTTTGTTAAAGATCTTTGAAAATAATCCGTCGCTACCCTAGGTGAATCTTGAGCTCTCGTAAATGACTCCAGTAAATAAACGCGCAAGGATAAAAATAAAAATGCTTTTCCAGACACGTTATCAGTTTTCTTTGCCGGAATGAGCTAGGGATTTGCAGCTATCGGAGATTTGATTTGGGGAATTTGAGGTAGTTTTTTGGTTGTCATTTGTTCGATTTTTCGATAATATTCTCTTTTGGGGGGGATTTTCAGGCTAATCAGATAGTAGTGCGAAGATTCTAAGAAATAGTTAGGATTCTTTTCCTTGTAGAATCTGATTGTTGGGTTGTTTCGATTATCGTGATTGCGAAGATTACACTCGAGATACAGAAAACCATGTATAAAGAATTGTCAATGAGACATTTTCCACTTCAATATGTATTTTATCTTGCATAAAATTCCAGGGTAAACAAAGCTTTTAGCTATGTAGGCTTTTAACCTCCAGATAAGACATTTCTCTATTTACTGTAGAACCAAACAGCCTGGTAGAACATGACGTAAAAAAAATAATAAAAATAAATAAAAATCTGAAATTCTTTTAGATTTTATTTACGCACTCGGTTGGAAGAATTTCAGGTTTCTTTTTTTTTTTTTCAATCAATTCTGCCATATAGAGGAAAATGATAACTGTAAGTGCTCATATAGACTCCTGGTCGCATAATTTTGTTGCTGAAAATTGTATCCATTGTTGTTTGGCCCCTAGTGGTGAAATGTTTTGGATAAGTGCGTATTAGAAAATCTAAAATATCCATTTCAGTTATGAAATCGGATCCTTGATCGGAATTTAATTCTATGTTAAAATCTCCTACTTAAACAGTCTTACAATCATCCTCCTTCAGTAACGTTTCGAATCGAGCGTCTAATTTATCTTCATAAGAAATTCGAGGACTAGCGTATGTAACTGCAAATCTTACTTTATCTTGAATATACGCAATGACCATTTGAACACCATTTATCTGGCTCGTGTAGGCATGGGTAAAGTGTTTCATATTCTTTTTATGAAGTGATTTTTATAAAATTTTCCTCTATAAAAATCAGAACTCCAAATGGCTTTCTGTTTCGGAAACCACTGTTTATCCGTTCGACCAAAGTGAATCCTGGTATTTGAAATCACGGACAAAAAATACCGTGCTTGGAAGAAATAGCACCAGAGTGCTAAAAAGAAAAGAAAAATCGGCAAAAATTCAAAGATGTCGTTGCCGCTTACTTAAATTACGAAATTATTGTTTTTCAGGGACACACAGAATAGTTTCAATCTTTTTACTTCATATTGAAAATGGTAAAAGAAGCATTGCATACAGGGACACACAAAATATATCCGATCTTTTATGGTCTATTTGCGGTAGCAGTAGTATAAAAGTTAATGTTTATTATGGAAGGATATAACTACAACCCTCCCCCATTTAAAATGATGTACAGGTTTAAAAAAAATATTTTCAATCTTTACGGTTTGTTGGCAGTATTGGTAGTCCAAAACAAAAATAAAATTTATTATTGAAGTGCATGACTACACACTGACAACTCTCAACGATAAACCTAGACTTATATTAACCTAACAAATCTACTATTACTACCTATTACTTATACTATCTATTACTTATATTAGTATTATCTATCTTCGTTTCTCCCTCTTTAATGCTCAATCTAAAGAAAGGGATTAGATATTTTAAACCAATGTTGCCTTTCTACTCTTTGATGATTCTTTAGAATTTATTCATTGTCATTAAAACAGCTCTCCATATATTTTTAAGCATCATTCTTGTCAGAATGACGTATTTAGCACGTTATATTTCATCTCGGCGTGTTGGAAATGTCCAACCTGTCGCTTTTATCTCCATAGTTATCTCGTGTAAAACATCAAGCTGTATAACCTCCAGGAACTATTTAGAATAGCTCAAATTGCGCATAGGACGTTAAATTGTGTTAGAGTTTACATTTTTCACGCAACTTTAAATTTATGACGTCACGTTCTGACCCCGAGTAGTTGAGTCTGGTTATTTCTCGCAGTAGTTTTCCAACGGAGTAATATTATTGAAAGTTGATAAAGTACGAAGCTGGAAAACTCTCACTTGCAACAGAACTTACTAAAGTTAATTTGAGAGATGTTGGGTTTATTCCCAGTTAATTGGTATTTTAAATACTTTCCGGAGGAATTTTGCTAATGATGTAACTTTTCTGCAAGAGCTTGCTAAGTTGCTGGAATTCAACAACAACAACAAAAAGTATATCTAATATATATACCGCCAAAAGTCCTCCAAACTTGGCGACATTTTGTACGAATTTCGGGAATACATACTACGACCGTCGTCAAACAGATAGCGAATACTATGTATTATCTTAATTAGTATTTTCCACCTTTAGGCGACATTCGAATGTCCCAAGATTTAAAAAAACGCAACTTTCCTTTCGTTATTACGGTGGCTGAAAAATCATAGTATTCAAAAATCGCCCAGGGTAGCTCGCGCATTAAACAAAATACTTTAGGTTTTTATAATAGTAAATTTTTACGTCAAAGCCTTTTAACTAAGGCTGGGATTTAGACTCTATTTGCCGTCATAGAAACAATTTTATTGACAGATTCTAGTTTTATTATTGGTTTAAAAACTGGAATAGTCAATAAAACTGGTTTATAATGACGGTCAATAGAGATCTGCATCTCAGCATAGTGTAGACAGAGCTGCCGATGTGTACGGCGCTATGCTCTGTGATAGAAGCAGTGTTTCCGTGCTTGTTTACGAAGCTGATTTTTAAGTGCTGTGTGTAAATTCTTCATTTATGTGTCTTAAGAGATTGTGTAGGATATCCCTTGCATATTTCCCCTGAATTTTGCCTGTGGAAGTGTTTTATTTTGTGTCAGAATTACAGCATTTGTGAAAGCTTCGGTACTGAGCGGATTGCCATAAACGAGTTACTGGCCGTTAATGCCTGTGAATTTTGTGCAGCTGATGTTTCGACGAAGTTCAAGAAGCAATAAAGTTGTGTTCAATCCTGACAAGTGGACTCTTTACTAGGACTTTTTACACCAACTGAACTTTAGAACGACGAACCCAGGAATAAGAGTATTCTGCAACACTAGGATTGTGAAAATTATTTATGAAATAAGAATAAGTCGAATTATTGTAGAACGTAAAAAAAAAGTCCTTTTTGTAAAAATATATCAGAACTAAAATTCAAAACCAGTCACATTATAAGGCATTTCTTCCAACACTGTCATTAAATTATGATGTGTGTAGTTCGACGGCAGTTAGAACACAGATGGACAGACAGAACGAAATCATAAACACTTTTCAACTTTGTTGAAAAAAGTCAGAAGTAAAAGCTAATATAATATTCTTCTGTTATTACATGTGGAAGTAAGAAGCTGCATTGTATAGTTTCTGTCTGGAATTTTGCATTCTGGATGCTGCCATCTCTATACATCGATACGAAACGAAGCATGTTGTATCAGTATATAGTAAATTTTCATTGTTCTTTCTCACGAATAATACTATGACAACTTTATCACTTCTTTAACAGCATTGCTTTAAAGTTTTAACAGAATAACTTCAAAGTTATTTATTTGCCAGGAGAGGACAGCTCGCGTCACTGAATATGTCGCTTAGAGTTACATATACGTCCTTCCCGGAATTTCCCGCCATAATTTGGAACCTCATCAAAAGGTGGGGGACTTCTGAATATTGGCACCCCTCGGAAACTGCTAGCGACCGCCGAGAGGACTTTCGGAACCACGGTTTTAACGTGCTCGTACACCGCATGTACACGGAGGTCTTTAGTGGTGCGCTGGTATCGAACCCACAACCTTCCGGTTACGAGTCCAACGCCTTAACCACTGGGCTATCACCGCCCACTTCAAACCGGTTCCACATTTCATTGCTTCTATTATCAGCAATTTACGTACTATGTAACTGAGCTAATGCTTGAAAAGTGACACATATTTTTTAAAAGAATGAGGGCTATTTTTTACTTGCCTGTATTAAGTACAAGTGCAGTTGTAGGTTAAAGATAGGTACTATAGATACTACAAGGTAAATGTAGAGTTACAACCCCGTCAGCCAACCCTTGACTATGCTCTTGATTTTCTCTTACAAGGTTAAATATATGGGTAAAGTAAAGCGACAGACCAATTTGAAAAATATGAGTACTTTCTAGACAAACTGTATCCAAATGATGGTTCAAGTAAATGTTCAAATTAGTGGACTTCAGCATCGATATATTCTTGAGTGCGAGCCACGCCTGATTACGTACTTCGCACAGAACGTGTCTAAAAGAATTTCTACGCACACCTCCTGAATCTCATCCCAAACTGTGTCCAGGCTACTTGGTTTGCGATGGTACGCCTCATATTCTACTGTGTACCATACGAAAATTCGAGGAGCCTAAGTTGTGGAGAGCGTGCAGGTCACTCCATTGTCTAAACCAGGTATGGGCAACCTTTGCAAAGCTGCGGACCAAATTTTAGGATGTTTGTGAAGTCGTGAGCCGTATAATTGGGATTTATGACATTTTAAATAGTTTGTATGGGATTTTAACTGATTCATAATATAGTTTTGATCCAGTCCGCGGAACTTAGCAAAAGCCGGGGACTGCCATATTCAGCCCGCGGGCTTGAGTTTGCCCCTCATATGTGGTCTGAACTCAACTTTTGCCTAGAAATTTAGCCTGTTTGCAGATAGAAAAATAAATGTTCTGTGACAGTTCCAAGCAGGCATACATTTTTCTGTTACACCCTCTAGTTTAGCCCATGGGAACAAAGAGTTTAGGTGCATCTTCATTTAAAAAATTTAACGGTGCCATGTCCTAACAACATCGCTTAGACACATGCATTTACGGGAAAGAAGTTTACCAGTTCAATGCAACTAGTATGAATTTGTAACACAATTATTGTTAACAAATCTTTTATTTTTCTTTCTTTTTATTTTTTGACAAACTTGTCATATTCCTTTTTCCCAGGAGCCTGTTGCTTTACAGCAGACAGTAAGAGTTCTTTCTGCATTCCCTTCCTGTGAAACTGCACATTTAGTTACTGAGGTAAAGGCTCCTCCACCTGTTACAGTCGTGGATAGTAAAGTGCCGAGTGCAGAGACGCCACATGGAGAAGCTGTAAATTCTGCGAAAACAGAAAATTCAGATGAAGTATATTTATCACATTGAAGAGCAATGTAGACAAATGAAATATAAATTATATTTTCAAAGATGAGCAAACATTATTAGTTAACTAGCTGAAGTACTCGTCGTTGATATTTCGTAAGAGCCTGAATTTTCGTCATAATTGTACACAGCAAAAAAATTCAGAAACGTTACATACTTACAGCGGAAAGGTTTCCGAAAGTATAGCGAACCTACCGATGCTCTACTCGAACTCACGATTTCGGAAACATAGCCCATATTTCGGGGTAAAGTAAATCTTTATTTGGGACTTCGCGTGCATGCGCCAAGAGACAGAGGGATAACAGTGAACGCGTCTTCCCTAATAGCACAGATGGTCACAAAAGAGTCGCTGTGACGTCACAGAGGGTCACAATTGTCACAGGACTGTCACATTGTAACTTCTTGCACAGCCCGATTATGACCAACAGGGGCCCCGGGCATTGAAGAATTTGGGGGTCCCCATCTATAAAATTTGTTTTCTTTTTCATAATATTTTGACAGATAAAAGAATATTTCAGAACAACATTTGAAACTGGGGGACCTGGGCAAAGTCCCGATTTGCCCATGCGATAATAAGGGTCTGGTAACTAGTGAGTGATGTAACTTCACTGTGTGGTCATTGTGAAGTTTATTTGTGACCAGTCACCAGGTGACGTCGCCGGATGAATACTTAAATAAAACGGGTGAATACTTAAATAAAACAGCACATTATCTCCTGAAAATAATTTATGTGGAAGAAAAAGGATTTAAGATTTTTAATTTATATTTATTAATTATGGTATTTTCTCTCCATTTACAAAATACTCAAAAAAAATTTTAAGTTTCCAAAACAAGCCGTACCACAAATAACTTTTGCAGCAGTCAGTTTACTTTTAAAGCAAAATTCGGAAAGAAAACCGCAGCGCCGTGGCACCGTGCTCTCCTCCGAATGCGTAGGTCCAGCGTTCGATTCTGGTCGATAGTCCTGACCGCTCCTTCCAATAGTTTGGTGCTGCCATTTAATTTAAGATACTCGAAACGTTTCATCTAGTGCATGTTACTTTTTTCTGAAAAACTCGGAAAGGTTACTCGATATTCGGAAACCTTTCCGAAATACACGGAAAGGTTACTCAATATTTTACCAAAATAAACAGAAACGTTACCCATCTTTTCCAGAAACCTTACCTAAAATGCAGGAAAATAGGTAAATATGTTTCCGACATATGCAGAAACGTTTCTAAATACTTTACCCGCATGGTTCGGAAACGTATCCGCAATTTTAAGCTACAAGTGCTGCCCCATTTTTTGGGGTAACGTTTCCGAATTTTTTTTTACCGTGTGCAAAGAATAGAAGTAGTATATTGGCAAAATCATAGAAGGCAGAATTTTAACTTTTGTGTATTGTTAAAAGATTGCAGGTTAGAAAGTAACTGAGTAAGGAGTGAAATTGTCGATAGAGAAAACATTTTATTTCAAAATTAAGGTTTTATTTTAGTAGAATGAGCTTTTATAGTCGCGAGATCATTCATCGCCTTCAACAAAAGTTTGATTAACTGTGGATATTTTAATACTATATATACCTTCAGAGAATTTTGCGCAATTTTTTCAAGAACAAAAAAAAAAAAAAAGCAAATAAAGATTTAAAAAATCGGCAAAATTTGTTTTTAAGTTGAGTAGTCGCATAATGTTACCTCCAAGAGGCCTTAAAGTGATTCACCCTCTCAAAAAAAGTAGTTCAAAAACTTGGCAAAAATGCCTTTATAAATTTATTCAAGTAAAAATAAATCCGCCGTTTATTGTTTCAGTCGTTGCTGATAATGTTACTAAATCTTAACATGATTGCAAATTTCATTCTGTTCCTTTGTTGTTGAATAATTTACTGAATTTTCATAAAATCGAATCTAAATTTTAAAGTATTTTGACGCCTACAAATTATGTAGGCGACCTCTGATGATGCTGAATTTTATTTTATACCCTCAGTGGTTTATACGTGACAATTACACATTTTAAATAAATACATTTATTATAGACAATTCATGTTTATTATAGACAATTCATATTTATTATAAAAAATCATAATTATAGACAATTACATATTTTGGACTGATTTTGGGAAAATGTATTTAAAGTTTCAAAAAATTCGACTGGTATAGTTCAATTTTGTGTGACCACGTATAATGCCTCTAAGTTCCGTTTTATTCGTTTAGTTGTTACTAAGCATACTGGCCAAATGACTTGTCATTTCAATTAATATCTGGTACCTTTTGCTTTGTGTATAGCATTTACTCGTCTTTGTTTCTGAGTTCAATTTTAAGTATTTCATAATTTGTTGAGCTTTTAATCATCTGCTTTCTCTATTTTTCTTCGCAATCTTCTTTAGTAACCTTTTATCACGTTTGGTCATATTTTGTGGTTTATGCCCCCCCCCTGAAGTTGATCAAATTTTGTGCCCCTTATCAGATTTTTGCTACCTTCAGTTAAATACGCTTTACATGTATCCTTATTATGCTTTTATTTGATATTTTAAATTGATTTGAAATATCAGGTACTTTTACGCCATTTTGTCACAAGGACAGAATCTATCCTCTATTAAACTCACTAATAGCTTTCGTTGGTAACATCTGAAAACAAAAAACAACCAGTTTTACAAAGTTCAAACAATTTTAAATTTGAATACCAGAGTCCTTTACTTAGAGATTTACTTTTTGAGAGAGATTACTAAATGTTTTCTATAATTATATACGATTCAAGGGAAGAAAAGGATCACGAAAAGTGGCTGGTGACAGTCATTTGGCTACTATACGTTTACGCATAGCTGCCAACTCTTCCGGTTTTTCCGGAAGATTTTTCACCACTAACTTCAAATTTTGGACTTATTTTAAGCTTAAATTCGTAAGTAAAAATTAGTGGTGGAAAATCTTCCGGAAAAACCGGAAGGGTTGGCAGCTATGGTTTACGTGATGCGTGAACAAATATTTGGGCATTTTTGATAAATTTTCAAAAAATTCCAGGATCTTGTGAAAATTTTCCAAAAATTGGACGTCTATATTTTAAGTTGTTACTCATCTATTGTGTCATCTATCGTAAAGCTTTATACAAGTATCTAAATTTTGTACAGATAAAAATGCTTTTTTTGCTTCGTTTAATTACAAAGGGCATTCCATAAAAACTGAGAGTAAAATCATAAGAAATCAAGAAATATATTTACAGCAAAAAATACATCATTCTTTTTCAAAATACCTTCCGTCAGATGATATGCAACGGTCCCATCGTTCAACCCACTTTTCAAAACAAGTGGAGAAGTCCTTTTCAGGAAGCTGCTTCAAAGAACCCTCCACTGCTGAAATAACTTCAGAGTCTGAGTTAAATTTTCTGCCACGGAGCTTCACCTTCAACGTCGGAAACAGCCAGAAATCGCATGGTGCGAGATCTGGACTGTAAGGGAGATGTGGCATGATATTAAAATTGCATTTACTAAGATATTGCTGAACAGAAATAGCGACACGCGGGCGAGCATTATCGTGATGTAATATCAAATTCCCTATCAGCTCATGACGATTTCTGTAGGGCAAATAAAACGGTTCTTTAAACAAGCACGGAACGAGGAAAATAAAATTGTCTGCTTCGTTTAGAATTTTGTATAAACGTACAGTTAACAGTTTGAAAAAATCGCCTGCACTTCTATTTTTTAGTTTCGCGGTGTTCCCACTACATAAAAAAGAACTCTCAGTTTTTATGGAATGCCCTTTGTATAAGTGGGATTGATGGGGCAAAGTGGAGTAGAATGGATTGAAAACGGGCGTTTTTTAATTCATTGGATGTTTTCTGTTACTAACAATGCTAAACATGCTATTTCTTGTTTTTTGCTATTTTATACAATGCCCTGATCCCCTTCACAAGAGAGAAGATTTTATACAACTGTATTAGTTTTAAATGCAAAAAATATTAGAGTTGATTTTTGCCATAAAGGCGGGGTAAAATAATTGATAGATTAAAAAGTAAACAAAAAACGAAGCTCTTTATCAAATTTTATTTATTTTCTATCCTGACGTTACAAACTGTTCAAAATTTCATTCAAGGCTGTTAGGTTCTAGATAAACATTGTATTCTGACACCTCATTGTTGTATGGTAAGGTGTAGTAAAACGAGTAGATATTTCTTTTTGATGAAAAATATAAATAGTTTGTTTTTAAATGGCTTATTTTCGGGTATTGGAAAGCAGCATTCATACTCATGAAGATGTTATTAGGAGCATTTAGAAACTTAATATTATCCGAGCCAAACTGTATACCCAGTTTACCCACTTAACACGTAAGTGAAATGAAAAGTGTAATTTGTTTTGTTTTTTTCAGATAAGCTATTTAGACCTAGCTAGTGAGTAATAACATAACTTCTCAAATTTTCAGGAATGCATGTTTCCTGAAGCACAAGAAAAGAACACTGATTCAATAAGCAGCTAAAAGCGAAAATTTTGTTTTAAAATGCAATTAATGAACATTTTAATGAGTATGAATCTTGCCAATTAATGTCTGAAAATAGATGCTAAAAAGAGAAATATTTTTAAAACTATATTTTTCATCAGAAAGTAATACCTACCCATCTCACCCCACTCCTTATTTTATTTCACCATACCCTATAAATTCTGTATTGCATTATTAAAACAGTTTGAAAAGTTAGATTTTGTATTATAAACAACCCAAACTCCTTATATCATACGAATCGTTACATGAAAGTATATTTTCACTAGACATTATCTGAAAATAATAGAAAATATTATTCTTTTGTGTAATGAACATATGTGTTTAATGACTTATTCTATTCTATAACTAGACGGTAATAGCTAGCAATATATATATTTTTTTGAGTTTGTGATTCTTTTGCAGCCAGAAACAGCTTTTGATAAAAAGAAAAGAACGAGGAAGAAAAAACGGTTGAAGTACTATTTGAATATTTTGAATAAGCTTAAAAAGCCAGATGAAATACTATTTGAATTATTTGAATCTGCAAATCCCTGCGTAGCATCGGAAAAAATTGAATGTGCTAGTGAGGAAGGTATCAAGGAGCAAGTTCGTGTTTTTCAGTAATATGAGTACTTTAGCTTCAGTTTTTCATATTTCCTTAGGTCATGGAAAATTAATAAAAATATAGTCATTTAATATAATGTGTACATATTTCATAAATTAACTGATCCTGATTACATTTACCAGGTAAAAAACAGCATTTTGCAAACAAGAGTTAGCTTGCCTTCATTTTCAAGCGTTCGTGATCGGTATGCTATCTCTGACAGGTCAGTAGAAAGGATTGCTTCAGCGGTATTAAAAGACGTGGGTATATATATCTGATAATATCTGATATATCCTATAATATCTGAAGATATGATGCCAAGTGTTGTCGATGCAAGGAAGATTATACGACACGAGAAAGACGGAAAACCCGCAAAAATCTGCATGACAAGAATGAAGAAAGCATAATATCTGGGGTATTTCTTCGATGGTAGAAAAGATTCTACACATTCTATGGAGAAGAGAAGTCTATCATCGAGAAACAATTATGGAAGAGCATGTGTCTCTAGTAAATCAGCCTCATGACATGTACATGGGTCCTGTTTCTCTTGCAAGTGCGCTTAGACAGTATGCAGCTATTAAAGGACAGCCATGTATGAATAATCTTATAATTCACTGCAATGGCTAATTTGCCTATTCCGTGCAAATGAGCTCCGTTCAGGCACTTAATAGAACATTTAGATGGGCCTACTGTTGGACTACGAGGTTTTCCTAGCACGATCGGAAAAAACTGAAAAATTGTGAACAACTGCCAATTGTTAAATTTGTTCCTATCCCGTCAGAGATATCAGAAGTTTCTTCTAAATATTTAAGCACTAATCAGAAGTATCTCTTGGAAGTAAGTCAAGCTGTTACTACAGGGAAATGTTCTGAAAATTTAGCTTACAGAAATCCCGGGCAATTGTCCCACTCGAGGTGGCTAACCGAATTTTGTACTTATACGTTTCTGAGCCAAATCCTTCACCTGATCTCATAGTATTAACATCCTTCATTGCCAAAGTATATTGTCCAGTTTGGTTTATGATAAAGCATATCCATCATGCAAGGATGGAGGTATCCACTTATGGCGTATGTTCAGGCTGTTCCGATACCTTAGTGAAGAACTTATGCCAGTGATAGATCCTGCTATTCAGTGAAATGGGTTCTTCGCCCACCCTGAAAACATTCTTTTGTCTATGCTGTCAGACAAGAGAACACACATCCAAGAGTTGGCAGCTCGTAGAATTTTGAAAGCCCGAGAACAACCCGAAATCCAAAATGCAAGAGATTTCAATGTTCCAACGCTGAATTTCAAGGCGCAGGATTACATTGATCTGATTGACTGGAAATGCCCTGATATCCAAGTTACTTCACTACCGCTTATTTCAAAAATCGGGAATGATGAATTGAAGGAAATCAAAGGAATGGAATTTAGTCCAACGGAATCAATCGCGATTTTTCGACATTTTCAAAGTACTATGCCGTTAAAAAAAATTTTCAAAATGCCATACCGTAAAAAAATGTGCCGTTATAAATAACTGTTAAACGTTCACACTTTCTTCTTTTTTATATGTACTTTGTCAAACAATTAAAATCATTTTCATGTAAGCAATTATTTGTAACGAAAAGAGATTTCCCCCCCCCCTCTGTTTTGTAGTTGCACTTTTCCCTACAGTGGACCCTCGGGATATTTTCTGACAATTATAAAATTTTGCAAGGCCATTAAATAGCATTTAACCCAAATTTTAAAAGACATTTGGATTTTAAAAGACATTTATTTTTATCATATAAATAATGCTAAAATACTCAATTTTTCAAATTTTTGTGATACTTTGGTGCAATAGTGAACCCTCAAGATATAGTAAATAAATAACTTTGTAAAAAACACACATAAATGTTACAGGTAAGTAGATACGTACGTTTTGACCAAAAATTGTTTTGGTCTTCCTCAGTCAATGCCCTTCGTCACAAGGAACAGAAGGAACTCGTTCCCTCTGTTCTTTGTGCATTTTTCTTTTTCAATACAAAACACAACTTTTGGTCGCTATTGGATTTTGAAATTTAAAGTTTTTTTCACTGCAACCTACTGACCATATCTTTTAACGTAAAATTGAGGACATGTCCCCAAATTTGAAACAAAATCGAGGACATTTTATAATTAATGAAATAATTAACAATGTAATAATTAAAAATTACCCCCAATTGCTTTTATACAATTCGGACACACATTGCAAAAAAAAAAAAAAAAAAAAAAAAAAACCCACAGAACTTGGGGGACTGCCCCCGAAAATTGGATGTATGGTCACCTTAATTATAGCGCTATCATGCAATAAGATAGGAGTCTATTTGTTGGCCAGTCTAGGGTTTTTCCCCCTTTATGTTGCATCATTTCGTGCAGTTGGTTGCAGTATAGTTGTGTTGTGATGATCTCAAACATAGGCGTAGAGTTATATGGGCCCGTGGGGCTGGAGCCCCCCCCAATAAATTGTAAATAGGGGCTGAGCCCACCCAATAATTTATCACTAAATACAGAAAACTAATTTATACTAATATAAAAAAGTATTCACGCCATTTACAAATGTTTAAAAAAAACCTTTACTTGTACTTTTAAAAATTTTCTTCTTTTGATTTCAATCATGATTTAGTATTCATTGTGACGCCTTGTAACACAAAATGTTACTATAAGCTGCCCTTGCCAGGCTCTGGTTAATTAAAATCAGATTATGCAATTTAAAGTATGAAATGAACAAAAGTTCAGATGTGTCTAAAATGCACTATCTCATCGAAAATGTTTTTGTTTTTTTCCCCTCCTTTGGATTTTTTACTTTGCTTCTATTTTTAACTTATAAGATGGTAGGAAGATACTAACATGGATACTTACCTTACATTGGTGTAGAATTCTATGGACCCATAGAGATCGAGCGCCTCCAATAACTTACACTTATATATAAGTAAGTCATAGCTGCCAACTACTACGGAATATAACTAACAACTTTTTGTAAACAGTATATTTTTTAATTATTTTTTTCAAAATAGTAACCAGCTCGCGCGCACATCACAAAAATTTTGCTATATTTTAAGCCGAAAAATCATGTAGAAAAAGTGGTTAATTATATTCCGTAGTAGTTCACAACTATGAGTAAGTTATATGTACGTGAATCAGTGGCGTAGCCAGAAATTTTTCATGGAAGGGGGGAGGGGGTTACGACTTTTGCAACTCACATATATGTATATACGCCACAGACGTGAATATATGCGGTTGTGGGGACCGCCCCCCCCCAATAATTTTGAAAACTTTACGCTTATGGTCTCAAATGGACCAGACTCAACCTTGACTTTAGTGACCTTTGACCCTACTGACCTTTGATTTTGCGCGACTGCGTTGCTCATATCTGAAGTCAAAGTTACTGGTAGAAATTTGGTGTAGTAATTTGATATAGTTTGCTGCTTAGTAACATTAAAGGTAAGTGCACTATCAATGCTTTGCTATGCCGTAGTCAGGCGTCCCCTCTGTAATCGTAAAAAAGGCGTCCCTTTTATTCTCTAGATCAACTTTTTCTCAGTTTTTGAGTTCAAAATAGCGCCCGTTCGAAGATGACGCCCCCATACGATGTTTACCTATCTTACCGTGTCGGGCTGCCCCTGGCCGTAGTTCTACGTCAATACTACTTCATAACAGTGCGAATTTCCGACCGTTCGATCTTGAATAAATTAAACTTTTTAATATTTTTGAGAGCTTGTAATGATTTCTTTAATCGGACAAAATATGTAACTTAAAGGGGGAAAACACAAAGAACGGTAAAGAATATGTCAAATAGTAATAAGCTGTTAAAGTTGGCATTATTATTAACTACAAATTTCAGCCTTGAAGATCTAATAATATGTATAAACCAAACGCAACTTGTTACTAATATTAAGTATAATCTGCTGAAACGTTTATTATGAAAACGGGTTATTTGTAGATAATATAATAATTTATATATAAAATTTAAATTTGTTTAGATTATGTCTCAAAGGCGGAGGGGGAGTGATTGTAAATCAATGTGAGCAATTAATAATTTTTATTTAGACTAAACTGCTTTATTGGCCCTACCTTGTTTTTCCGGTAATGTCGTATTGGTCATATGTTTCGAATTCCTTTAATGTTCAAGCATCTTGTTCTAATTTATCCGTGAGGTAAGGACACCAGTAGTTGAACTAGTCTTTGACCACTTACTGTTTAACATAAAAAAATGTACATTAGTCAGATCTAGTGTAGGTAGTAACCATGTACAAGTATAGTAAGTGGCCCACAGGTGGTTTTAATTTCTGTTAGGCTCACACATTTTCATTAGTGCATGTAGCACATTTTTATTTATTTATTTATTTTTTGTTGTTGTTTTGTTCTAATGGCGGGCACTTGTCGTATAGGCATTGGCCACTACCAAGGACGGAATTACTGGTCTCTTTATTATGGAGAAACCTAAGAGGTAGACAAGCGTTTTTACGAGTGTTTATTGAAAAAGCTGTTTTTCTCTATTCCAACGAAACCAACACAAATTCTTCGCAAGAAATATTATTGATCATTTTTTTCGGGGAGGGTGGGGATTGTTTGAGTAATTCATACTTTTTCTCAAGAATCCTGTTGCTTTGCAGTTGACAACACAAGTTCCTGTAGCCGTCCCTACCGGAGAAACTACGCCTTCAGTTACCGGGTCAAAGGCCCCTTCTTCATCAGCAGTGGTCGATAAGGAAACTCTGAGTGAAGTATCACCACCTGAGGATAACCCAGTTATTTCAAATATTAAAAATGAATCGAAAGGCAAACAAAATAATATGACGAAAAATCTCGCACAAAACGAAACTGAGTGGTGTATGCATGTACCTTACAAAGAAGGTAAGTGGAGGTTTTTTCAGTCTCTCTGTAGGTAGTGGCTTGGTACTTATAGTCTAAGAGCCAGCGACCGCCAGACCTTCGTCATAGTATAAAAGCTGAAACTTTCTCTGCGCACACCCCCCAACAGAGGTAGGAACAATCGGCCACTATAAAGTTTGGAGGATCGTGGCTTTGTCAGGTAACAGGTGGCAAAGGTGTATAAAAAAGCCGAAAATTTCGTCATTTCATAAAGCTGCATTTTTTTATGTTTTTCTTCGCAATACTAGAAATCACTTTATCCCTTGCCAGACACTTTTCCATCGTGGTAAACCCCCGCCAGACAATCTCAAAGTCATGGAAAACTGTTGTGTTCGTAAACCCCCGCGACGAAGTACGTCAAGCTGTCACAAAGTGCCAAGCACATTTTATACTGCTACTTCTGAAATTTCTTATGCGCGAACTTTCTTGCAGCGTGTTCGTAATAGAATTACGTTTTTCAAGACTTTGAGATTGTCTGGCGGGGGTTTGCCACGATGGAAAAGTGTCTGGCAAGGGATAAAGTGATTTCTAGTATTGCGAAGAAGAACATATAAAAAAAAATTAAGCTTTATGAAATGACGAAATTTTCGGCAATTTTATACACCTTTGCCACCTGTTACCTGCTAAAGCCACTTTCATCCAAACTTTATAGTGGCCGATTGTTCCTACCTCTGTTGGGGGATATGCGCAGAGAAAGTTTCAGCTTTTATACTATGACGAAGGTCTGGCGGTCGCTGGCTCTTGCTCTATTAGAACATTGTTGCTCGCAAGCAGCAGAATGCAGTAGAACGTCTCTGGACTGCGAAACTGCGGAATTTCTAGAATCTGGGCGAAACTCAGCCTTAAAATAATTCAGTTTTGGTAAAAACTAGTATTTAAACACTTATTAACTGATACTAAACTTAAACACACGTAATACAGTTTCATTTAAAAAAATGAAATCTTTCTGTTATGTATAATCTCTCATAATTTTATTTTTCATTTCTACCTTTTATTCTATTCCAGAAAGGTAAGTCCTTTTTTTGGGAGTGGGGGGGTGGGGAACAATATTATCTGATTATTGCGAATTTTTATTATTCATATTACCAGATTCTATAATTCAGAATTGGTAAACTCCCAGTGACTTCGGATTTTAAAAATTCTACTGTATATGTGAAAAAGCCAAAGTACATCGCAGAACAGTTATGGCGATGAAACAAGTGTATCTCACGAATTTCTTAATCGAAGATGAGATTTTTAAATGTTTTGGCTATGTTTGCCATCATATTTGTGATAACTGTAATACTACGTTTCAAAGAGTTGACATAGCAAAGAACAATTTTTAAGAGTTTATAACATTTTGAGTAAATTTTTGCCCGATTTTGTGAATGGCCGATTATACAATCGGGCTCTAAACACCCCCTCTTTAATTATAGCCACCCTGTATATAAGGGTAATACAAGGAAATCGGGAGTGATTATATAACCAACATGGAGCACAAATGATAACGCAGTCAGGTGTATTTATAGAAGTATCCTCTATTGAGAGTCGGAAGGAAGAGTGTGAAAGTTCAATGTTGCGCTGTTTGTGTCTGACGTACTCGATCATGTCAACGAGTCTGTGTTGAGACTAACATCAGTATGGCCGAGAAAGAGGAATAGCTAAGTGTAGTTCACTTTTTTTTTTTGACAGCTGAAGGAGTGTTAGAAATGTAGTTAATTCTCGAATGTCAGCTGTGCATGAAGTCACTGAGTCTGAATTACGCCTGTGGCTTGAATGGACGATAACGTTCTGTTGCACAATAATGCCAGATCATGTTGCTACGGTTGTTCCGACTACGATACAGAAAATTCAATGTGACACCCTTACACATACTCCATGCAGTCCAGATCTCTCCGCATGGGGTTTCGATAATTTTGGAGCCCTGAAGAAAATTTGAGATCTTTAATTTGCTTCGGGACGAAGAGATGCACGTCTGGGTGCAATCATATGGTTTCGTAGTCCACTGCCTTCTTCCAAGGCCTTGAACATCTTTTTTCACACTCGGCTAAATGCATTTACAGTTGCGGTCAATCCTTTTGAAATGACTAATAGCTAACTTACATTTTTTCTTTCAGTCCCGTTTACATTTGACTGCCCCTTCATATACATATCTTTGTTTTTTGCGCATTTGAATTCTCAGTTTCTACCATGGGTATTTGCACAAGTGCAATGCAAATTTCAAAAAGACTATTAGCATATAAGGGTGGCTATTCACAAATTTTAGAGATGCTTTAATAAAGTTGGTTAGCACATTATGCTGGCGTGCCACAGATCCGGGGCTCATTCAAGATAGACTGTCTTTTGATCCTTTGAGTGGGTCGATAAAAGGATGGCCAAGCTTGCTTGGGGAACTTAACACCGGTGACGATTGAATGTTGCGCCATTTAGTTTATTTTTTTTTATATAAAGTTTCATTATTCCTTAATTTTTAGAAAAGCTGATTTCATTAATCCTAATAATATTAGATATAGTAAATTCTTTTGTAGGTCAGTGGAGTCCCGTGAATCCAGAAGGGAAAAAGCAGTATGACAGAGATTTCCTCGTACAATTGCAGACTAACCCCTTGTCGCTGCGTAAGCCTTCGAATCTACCCAATTTGGATATTATCAAAGACAAGGCAAGTTTCTTTTGCATATTCTAAAATAAGTGATTTATGAAATACATGAGATGTTCTTGCTCTCAGATACACTACACATTATTAGGGAATCACCGCTAACGGTATTTTGCAGAAAAAAATATTTCCTCATAGCTGCGTAGCACTGCATTGTAAGGGTGCATTATGTGTTAGGTAGGCTTACCGTACGTCCCAGTGTAATCTGAATTATTCAGGTTTCAATAATTGGTACCGGTGTCTCGGCCGGTTTAGTAATTTATCCCAATTGTTTATCGACAAAAAATATACAGGTCGACAGGTTGCTCTAAAAAGTGGTAAGGTACTTCAATTCTTTTCCATTAAGTAAGCAATGCGAACTGAAAAATATTTAAAATAAACTAGGACAAAAAATTAAGAAAAAAAATCCTTCAGTTACTTTTTAAAAATTTACACTTTTTAAATTTGTATGCGATCTTCGTACAAAAAATCTCAGAGTAAAATATGCCCCATACACTCACGAAGTTATGTACAAAATTTGAGCATTTTATTCTAAAAAGTGTCAGAGATATGAAGATACATATATGCTGACTTAAACCACTTTTTTAATGACTCTCGAAAGAAAAAAAAATCACATCGGACGATTGCATTTCAGTTTGTACAGAAATTTTGAAAGAAAAAACTTTTGTGTGCTCTCAAGCAATATACGTTTACAATCAAATTTATGTACAGCCATATAAAGTATTTCTGAGACGTTTCATGATGAAAGGTTAAAAAATTGTACATCACCCAATTAGTGTATGGGGGAACATTTTACTAATCGAGAATTTTCTTGTACGTGGGTCGTATACAAAAAAAAAAAAAAAAAAAAAAAATTAGAAAATTAACTACATGAACTTTTCCTTAACGCAACCTTTCTTCCTTCCTTATTTTTAGCATTTTTTTTCAATTTACATTGCCTCGATCAAGAACTAATGTTACCATCTTTGGGACACCCTGCGTACTGTTTTTAACGAGGTATAAAAGTGTAGGGCTCAACGACGACCGGAATTTACTGTATAAAGAAATGGGTCCAATAATTATTTAATCCCTGCAAGAGAGAGCATGCACCTAACACGTTTTGTGTCTACCAGATCCGCAATTATGGAGATTGTTTTCTTGATGGTGAAACACATTTGGTCATTTTTAATTGACCGGGGATGCATGTTGGATTCTTACTGTAGGAACATTATTGTACTGCAAACTTTGAATTAAACTTTGGCATTGCTATGATTTAACGAAAAGTTTTCTTAAAACCGTATGTCATATTGGCAAAAGGTCACCTCTGCGAGAATAAGACTGCCACAAAAATTATACTAGTATAAAATTTTATAGTATGTAGATATATAAAGTAACTTATCAGTAACTAACAAGTTATATAGATAAATAATTTATTAATAGATTTGTTTCTATTTTTATCAATGACTCCGGCTCTTGTCCCGGCTTAGAGCTTTTTGATTATGGTAAGCCTTGTTAGGGAATCATTTTTCTCAAAAATATCAGCCGATGTCAATCACTCGTGACTGATCTGTTTTGTTTTCCATTAATACAAGTATTTTTAATATTCATGTGTACACGTATATCTACACGTATTTTTAATATCTATCTATACATTTGTCTCTTAATATCTACTTTTTTTTTATAAATACACGTATTTTTAATACTTATTGTAATACACATTTTTAGTATCTATCGATATATTTTTTCCAATTGCTAAACGTTTATAATTTTGCTGTCTAAGGCTTTTCTGCTTAAGCATTTTAAGTTAACTTTTCGCTAATTATGGAATCACATTATATTAGTCACAGTATATTTATATATTTTATCCACCAGCGACCGCGCCATCGTGATATTACCATCGTGATCGGTTTTGGATCATGCCTCGGAATGTGCCACAAAATATAGAAATCTATGAAAATCACGCGCAGTCCTTTTATTTTTTTTTTTGGATAAAAGTTAGCCTATGTTTTAATTTAGGTTATAGGCCATCTCCATTCGAAATTTCATCCAAATCTGTCCGGCCGTTACAGCGTGAAAGAGTAACAAACTTGTTGTTACTCTTTCGTGTACTCGCAGTAGTCCGTTTTTCTGTTTTTCATTTTTCATCTCATCAAAAAAATTAACTATACAGCTCGTTTTTTTTAGTGACTCATTACACATTTCTCAGCATCCAAGATTTTTTTCGAAATGTTCTGAGCATAATCTTTATATATAATTTTTTTTTTCTTTCTCAAAAGAAGCTTGGAGAGTGGACCAAGGTACCTCAAGTCTGGAGTACCTAGGTCCACCTTATGGAGCACATTGAACCATGCTATACCAAAATTTTTTGTTACCATTTGAGAATAAATATTGTCCGATATTGTAATTGAATCATTGCTTTTTCTTTTCACAATTAAACATATTACTTTTTACGATTTGTAGATCCAGTTAAATTAATTTTTATACTCAAAAGAAATACTGAATTAAAAAAAAAGCAATCACTCTTAGAACAAAGTTATTTACTAAACACTGAAAAATATTAAATCTTTGGCGTTCATCATTAATAATTTAAAATAAAGTTTAAATTCATTGAAGTTAGCAAAGGATATGCCGAATGAGATTTGTGAACGGAAGCCTGCTACTTTCTGAGCAGACAGGAGGCTCTGGAAGAATAAGGAGAATGTCATTTTTGTGGAATGTTGCTTCATCCACATTTATTGGAATATAAAAATTATTTTTGTTTTCATTACAGTGCATAAAAAGAATCTCGTAATTTGATTAATCTGGTTTTATAAACGCTAATCCTACATAATGAATTAATGTTTTCTTTGGTAGCAAATCTTATAACTGCATTACATATTGACCACCTTTTATTACGTAGTTATTTATATTATAACCATCTACAATTTCATTGTGAATAGATTCACTACTACTGCTAGAATTAATTTCTTGTAATTCTTTTAAAAGTTTTCGTTTTTTCATAACATATCTGCAGTCTCTTATATTTTTTCTTTTCAATCCTTTTATTTGTTTAATCATCTAAAATTGCCTTAACAGGGTATCGATAACAATTCGTGATCTTACCCCTTTTTGCTTAACTTTTATTCTCTACAGTTTTTTTAATTGTTATTTACTTCAGGTTTGTGTATAGTAAATTAAAATGAATAACTGTATATAAGTGTTAATATGACTATATAACACATAAATATAACAATATATAATGATTGTAATTAAAAACAAAAAAGACTAAAGTTATTTTTTATTACTTCGGGTAGGATAGAACATGGTCCAATGTATCCCAACTCGACTGGTCTAAGGTACCCCATATTCTTGAATTAAAAAAAAATATATATAATTATTTTTTGTCATAAAAACTAAACTTACTGCAAATAATTATTAAATCAATAAATTTACCTCATAACAGAGATTCAGTTTACTGCTCCAATGTTAATAAAACCAATTTTAGAAAACAAGAAGTAGACTTCTGAAAATTACCCAGCAGTGCTAAAATACAACTCACTGAAATAAAAATGGCTTCTTATCACTGTAACATGAGGTTTTCTTATAGGATTTGGGTAACTTCTAGGGGCATCTGCTGATAACAAAATGAAATGAAATAAAATAAAATCATATTTCAAAGACAATTGAGCCTTTTCCACTGTGGCCCTAAGTTCAACGGGCCCCAACTCCCCCTACTTTTTTTTTTTTTTTTTAAAGCTTCAAATAATAATACAAAATCAGAAATTTTCCACTTACCAAAATTTAATGATTTATTGCACAGTTACAAACTCTTTCGTGACAAATTTCTTTCTTACAGCTCTTTCTTGAACGCTATACAACTATTTCTTGAATATAAAACAATAATACATCTAAACGAATGCAGCTCATTCACTTACACTTCTTATACGAGATTCTTTGAATTTCCCTTCAAAATGGGGAGGGTGGGAGACTAACTTTGCGAACAAAATGAAGTTTCTTTTAATGCCTTACGCAAAAGGTGTTCTATATTTAGGTACTTTCAGGATTTTTGAACTTTCGGTTCTATTCATTCAAAATTCCCGAAATTTTCAGCTCGCGAAAACACCGATATCTTCATTTTCGCTAAAATTACGGATCGCGGAAATAAATGCTTTTACACTACATCTTTAATAAGTTACAGAGCTACAAACTATTTTTTTCCTATAATCATGTATACTGTAAAATTACTTAATTTTTAAAACAGCTTGGGCACTCTCAGTTAAAAATATACAATGAAACAAATTTTTAAAATAATCCGAGGAATTAATGACATTTTTTTTTCAAATTTAGAAAGCCGTTCTTATATAAGCGATTCTGTTGGCTTAAAAAAACAAATCTGGTAGTAATTTGATTAATGATTAAATTTAGGTTTCCATTTTTTTCTTGTTTTTATCAGGCTCGTATTCAGCGACTGCCTACGATATTAAAACCTCGGATTACGATTTATGTTCAGGTTGACAATGGCCTCACCATGGCACAGTGGTTATATGCTGCTGAAAATGGTAGATGGCCGAAGTGTGAAGGTCCCGGTTTCGGGTCCCATCGCGCGGCTGTCGATCTAACGGTCTGGAGTTTTGGTAGGTTTTCCCCAGATGTAACGTGAATACGCGTTATAACCCCTTAGAAAGTCCTCCTACCAAGGCACTCCTCCCTTGGCAGATCGCCCTAGTGTAGCGTTGCCATAATCACACTCAACAACAACAGGTTGACAATGAGCATCAACAGGTGAGTATTTTCTGTTTTTAAAAAGGAATGCTTCTTTTATTTAATGCATTGAAATCAATTCTATAATTCTTATTATATAAATAGCAAAATACAGTAGAATCCCGATCTATCGTTCTCGCATTGATCGTTTTATTTCTATGGCCCCTCACAAATTGTATTTTAATAACGTTAAAGGAACCCGTATGTATTGCTCGTCAAAAAGTGACTTTCCCGCGTTCGTCGTTGTAAAATTTTTCTCCTGAACAAAATGAAATTCAAGGTTAAGTGGATTCATATAGCATACAAACTGCAATTGCTTCTTGATATAATTTCTTGGCTTGATGATGATCAGTTGAACAGCGGTTGTGCGTTGAAGAGGATGTGACTAGCGGGAAATTTAATGATTATATTTCCATTCATCAAGACGTTGAGGCATGCGGTATTCTAAACCTAGAAGAAAGTGTGAAGATGAAAAAAGTAAAAGTAATGGCGAAGCAGAGGATAATATTCATGCCGATGAGGCTGAGCCTGCCCTAGTACGAAGTTTGTCTGAAGCAATAACAGTTTGCTTATTTGAAACTGCATGAACTTTTTTATACAAACATAAAATCCCAGAGAAGGTCCAGAAAAATATTGTAAATCTTGAAAATTTATTGTTTAATTTAAAAAATGAAGAACCCAACATAAAAATTATTGATCTTTTTTTAAATAAGTATCACTTAGTTTTCATCTTCGATTTGTTTGTTTTATGACTTTGTAACAAATTAGCATTTGTTGATTTACAGTCATTGCTTGCATGCATAACATTACTTTCTCAGTATTTTGACTTGAACTCGCATTTGTCGTTTTCCCTCATTCATCGTTTTTTCCTACACACCCCTTGAAAAATGATCAATCGAGGTTCTACTGTAGTTGTATTTAGTCAAGTAAATAGGGTTGTAACCGGCTTTTCATTCTAGTTTGACAAAGTTGATCTTTTAAAATAAATTCTCATCAAGATACGTTCTGTATCTTTTAAAATAGTTACTTTATGGGTTAATTAAGTAAAAATATTCAAACGACCTTTTGAACTACTTAAGATGAGTCTACAAAACTGAGCCCTTACGGGTTAATCCTTTAGAAAGCATCCCACGGAGGGCACTCCCTTGGGCCTGGATCTCTCGTGTAGATAAATAGACCATATTTCCCAAATCAAAACTGAAATCAGCCTGGCGATAAATTACCAAACATTATTGTTTGATTTTATGGGATTATTATTTAGCGTTAGGCCTCTATATATTAGTAAAAAAATTGAAGGAAAGCGGGAATATGCTAATATGCAAATAGAAGATTGTAAAACAGTTTCAGTAGGCGATTTTAATATAGATCTCAGTTCTGAAGAAGTGTTATAAAACAAGAAAGACAAATACGGCATATTCACGGATTAGGATGTACATTCCTATTTAACGTAAGAATTGAATTGAATCGTATGTTATGGCAAGCCTACACGAGGTTCATCTGCCTACGAGGGGGAAGGTGTGCCTTGGTCGTTGGATTTTTTAAGGAACTCTAGCGCGTATTCAGGTCACATCTGGAGAAAACCAACCCAAACTCCAGACCGTTAGATTGACACCCGCATAAATGGGACCTTTGCACTTCAACCGTCTGCCATGTTCAGTGTCTCATCCATTTGACCATGGCCAGGTGTTTAATGGAAGAAAGAAGAACAATACAGCCTATGCATGCATTGTTATACGCTTCTAATATACAGGGTGACTGCTAGATTCATACGTACAAACTTTGAGGGCGGTACAAAACATTGTAATAATCACATTTTGTATGAAATGTATGGTCAAAAGTGAAATGTCGAAGCACAAACACAGGAAAGAACAAATGACAGGGAAAGTGTTTTATTTTCATAATTTCGTTTACAGGGGGAAATTAATTTACAGTAAGTATTCAAAATCACGCCCATCAGCATTGATACATGGTTGACAGCACCAGTGCAGCGATTGACAACACTTTCCAAGATACCAGGAATTTCAGGCACACGTGCAGCAGCTACGGATACTCGAGCAACGAGATCTTCATCGGGGTCTACTGGAGTGGCATAAACATCATTCTTCAAATGTCCCCGTAAAAAGAAATCGAGGGGCGTCCAATCGGGAGACCGGGATGGCCCAGAGATAGATCCACAACGTCCAATCCACCGCATGCCAAATGTGGCATTCAAGTACTGACTAACATCTAAGGTGAAATGGGCTGGCGCCCCAACATGCTGAAACCACATGCGGTTTCTAATAGTGCATGGGCAAAAACTGAAACGCTCTTCCCCAAATCAACGCCGATTGTCCATCTATCGGCAACGGAAGCAATTAACTAACTCCGTTTCTCCTCAGTCTCCTGCATTTGTTCTTTCCTGTGTTTGTGCTTCGACGCTTTACTTTTGACCATATCATTCCTATACAAAATGTGATTGTTACATTGTCCTGTAACAGCTCTCAAAGTTTGTACCATGAATTAGCAGTCACCTTGCATAGCAGCTCCGTGCGCATTAAAAATGTACGAGCGTTTCAGTTTTTTTACTTTTTTTAGTTTCTAATGGTATCCACTATTTATTTCTACTAATTTCAAACTGATGTCGAAAAAATGTAAAGTAATTAATGTTTTTCTGTAAGATATGAATAGAAGATAGGAATAACTTTTTAAAGATTTTTATTAACTTTGTCTACGTACTATGTCGCTCCAGTTTAAAAATTACATACGAATTTTAATAAGTTTACTGCCGGTCTAAAAAGGATTAGAGTAGAAGAAAAAATTTTTATGTCAGTTTCATACATAAAATATACATTTTATTAATACATGATTCATGTCGTGAAAATAAAATTGTATCATTCTTTTTGAATTGTGTGTTTTCGAAAAATTAATTACAAAATTAAAACAGGAAATTTTATTCACAATCGTGACTATCACATGTTTGCGTGGAATTGACAGAGAAAATTTTAACGCATTTTCTGTCGCTTAATCGAGCTGGAACTGCATAAACGTCTCAATCCAATGATACTGAGTTTTGCTGTGATTAATTTTTCGATACTCTTTCTATAAAAATAACCGATCAAATACTTAATCTTGTTTTTCCGCAAATATAGACCCACCCCAAAAGCATTCATATAATAGTAAAATCTCCTATTTTAATTTTGTGAGTAACTAATTAGTTTTTGAAAAACCCAACTTTAGGAAGAAATATGAGAAATTATCACATGATCCGCTTTTACAGAGAACAATATTTTAAATATGAAATCGACGTAGGAAATTGGTCTACGCTAGAATACGTTTTTTGGGAGGGTGCATTAGCCCGTATCCATCGAACTATCTATCGGATATTTTTTAATCTCTTTATTATTGGAAAGTGCCTTCTATTCTGAAAAAACATGAAATCTGTTTCAATTCTCTAGCTTAAATTTTTAATTTTTATTAATTTTTCGAAAGAATGATCAATTATCTAATCTTGATTTAAAAATTACTATTTTTTTAATCTTATCTTTTTCATTCATTTCGGACTAGATTTATAGTTTGTGAATAAAGACGTGGAGCTTATTTTCTTAGTACATTTATAAAAAAGTAAATAATCGAAGCTTATATATCACTAGATTATAAAGTCCGTGGTGGAGGCAATTACAACGGGCGCTAAGAAAAACATTGGTAAAAATAGCCTACACTCAATGCATTTGATATTCGTCCACTTTAAATACCTTGCTATTCAGTTATAAACTGAAATCTAATTCCATGCCCTTCTGGAAACGTGCGGGTACTTTTTGCATTCGAAGGATTTCATTTTTTAGGAACAGCTCCTCTTATATCAATGCTTCATACAGAAGAAATCGTTTTATTTGTGAGAAAAATTATACTGGGTATTCTGCAAAAACTATTTTAAACGAATTGGAATAGCAATTTCCCCTTCAAACCCTAATAACAGTGACTTCAATATGACGTCAGTATCGATTGGGCCGACTAGTTTTGTCCTGCAAATGATTCAAATTTTTTACTCTCGGAAATAAAAGGGAGTTGAAATAGCGAAAAATTGCGAAAATATAGGAAACGGATGGATATTAAGATTTTTAGCCCCCATACAACAAGTAGCGCAGATTGTTTTCTATATTTTTTTTTACATAATTGTGAAAAATTTCAAGTTGATCATGCAAACTGTGTGGATTTTATTACGTTTTTGTGCTTAATCTTTTTGGAATAACGGTGTTGAAAGTTTTATCTTGGAGCGTTTCAACCGGAATTGTGAAAGAGCCAGTGAGTCGGGGATCAGCGTAACTGTATAGTAGAATAGTTCAAAACTGAATTGTTGAAACCGCGACATTCAGCGTAAGTGTCGCAGTAGTGTGTGTGTGAAGGAATAAGAAAATAAAAGACGTGCTTTGTGACTGGTGGTATTAAAGTATTCAACAGAATTTTAGCGACCCCAGGTGGTTGCCCAGTTTGTTTTTCCCAGAAAACATAGTCTTATATCTCAAAATAAACTTGTTAAAAAATGTCTCTGTGCCCAGAACACGTTTCACTGCTGATTTTATTCTATAACAAGTGCTTCAGATTCTGTTCCTCTTGCAGCCACAAACAACTGTTGGTAAACGAAAAAAATTTAAGAAGAGCAAATTAAAAATACCTGTTTACGAAAAAATTACACTACACGAATCTGAAACTCCTTGGATGCTATCGCATAAAGTTGGAAGTGCTTGTGAGGAAGACGTTGGAGAACAGGTATGTGTCGATTTCAGTTGAATGAGTGCTTTATATTGCCAATTTTTTCTTACCCTGATGCTCTTAACCATACAGTACAAAGTGTAGCCATTTGGCTACCCCCTCATTTTACCGAAATAAAAAGAAAATGTTGCCGTTTTTTCCTTAAATGTGCATTTAAAATAAATGTAAGACCTTATGGAAATTTTATTTTTTTAAAACGTATGGCAATATTTCTTGAGCAAACAAGCATGAAATGAATTCATAGCGTAAGCATCAAGTTCACTGAACAAATTTTCGCCGAATGTTTGATTGCTTGTAATTTTTATTGCTAAAGGAAACAAATACAAAACTATTAAAAAATAGTTGTATGACTAAAGTTTCTCTCTCTCTCTCTCTTTCTCTTTTCTTTTCTTTTTTTTTTTTTTTTTTTTTTTTTGGACGGGAGGTCAATAAAATAATACTGGGCGGTTCTCCTGGCCGTATAAATGCTGCTGTAATAATAGACGTTCGCTTGTTGCTGTATTAAAATGTATTGCTTTATCTTTTTCTTAGGAGCTATTTAAGAAAATTCGAGTTATTTTGAATAAGATAACACTTCAGAACTTTGAAACTTTTATGGAACAAATGAAAGAATTACCTATTGATTCACTGCGGAAATTGGTTGGAACTGTTATTTTAATATTTGAGAGAGCCATTCTTGAACCCAATTTCAATGCTGTCTATGCAAGCATGTGCAAACAACTTGCATTAGTATGTATATCTCTCTTTTTTTTAATTACAATTATTATTTTTGATTTTAGAATTCATTTATGTTATGAATTCCTTAGATGAAAGTACCGCTAAATGGGGAGCAAGATTATTTGAACATAAACTTCGGGGAACACTTGAGTATTATATGTCAAAGAGAGTTTCAACAAGACAAAAATATTGAAAAGAAATGTGAAGAAACGTTGAAAGCTATTGAAGCAGTGATAAAAGATGTAAGTTATTATGATTAGAATAGTATATTAAGCCTTTTTCAGTGTTTGACGGTAAAAAAAAACCGTTATTTAGAGTATATATTTACTCTCCCTATTGACTCACTGACTTTGCAACTTTGTGAGATGTCGCTAGCATCGCATTCAAAGCAAGGAAGATTGAATCAGTAGTAGCTAACTAAGGCCGATTTAAACTCTGGTTCACGAATGTGATCGTGGTTTCGGACCCCACTTGTGACAGCTGTTCACTTTTTGCCATAGGTGAATAATTATGATATTTAAAATGCGAGTTTGCTTCGTATTTCATATACACATATTTTTCTGGAATAGTTTTCATTTGCACAGTATTTAGAGAAAACGAATTTTTAATCAATATTTCGTGTATTGTAATAGTGTTTGTCATATTCACCATTTTTCAACGAGGCGTTAGGCGACACTGAAACTAGTATCCATAGTATCCATGCATATAAATGTTTTATAAATATATCCCCCCCCCAAAAAAAAAATGCTAGTGTAACATCCCACAAAACTCTAAACTCTTTTTTCCCCTTCATTCTTTTTTTTTTGATTGGTTGGCAACAGTGGTTGCAGAGAGGAGGTTGTTGATGTTCTAATAGAATTTTTATTGTAACGTGCGCTACTACCTAAATAAATGTTTGTTTTGCGGTGTTTATATTAGGTGTAATTATTTAGTAGCCCCGAGATTATGAAATATATTTTAGTAAGGATAGTATGCGTGTTATACTAGGTAATATGGATTAAACGAAGATATATGATGTCAGTCACTTGTCACCTATCATAAAAGGTATCCAAAACTGAATGAAGACAAATATTTCAAAAAGGAGAGTTATTCGCTCCGCCGAAAGAAAACATATCGCTCAGACTGAGAAGAGCAACTTCGTTACGCAAAAAGAAGAAATATTCAATCAGTCTGAGCGTTTTTCGCTCAACCATTTTGAGAGTATTAATTAAAAGTATAACCAATCTCCATTTTAAATTTCATCCGAATCCGTCAAGTCGTTTCAACGTGGAAGAGTAACAAAGTATTAGCAAAGAATGCTAATACTGTAAGCTTCCTGCAGAAATGAAAAAATATGTATTAGAAAAGCCATTACTTTCTTTATAAATGCTGTTCAGTTTCCCCTTCCTTTTCTAGGAGAAAAAATGTAAAGAACTTCAGATGGAATTTGATGAAGAAGTAAAGAAAATTAGAATGCGAAAGTTTGGCAGTGTAAGGTGAGCTGGGAATTGTCTTTAAGCTTAACTCGATAAAAGATCTGTGCAATAAAGGTAAAATTGGATCCATTTTTATTATTCTTTAAAGTTGAAGCTTTGGAATTAAGTCATAAATTGTAAAAGTCTCTCTGTATGTTTAGTTATCATAGCAAATTAAAATTATGCAGTCATCGTGTATACCATAATTTTGATAACTAAATAGAGAACGTTTTCTCTTATTTGCCTGAACACAATTGCAACGAACGAATTTTTACAATAGTGATATTAAAAACAGGCCCCTATCTATCTAGGATATTCGTATAGGGAGGGGGCAGTGCTCCCAGAGTGGCTATGAATTTTAAATTTTCTTTACCCCTCTCCCAAAGTAGTTGTTTAAAAACTAAGCATATTTTGACCTTAATATTTAATTGTCTTTATAATTTAATTGCGTGTTTTAATTTAATTATGTTTTGAATTTAATTTCGCTTTTAAATTAAAATTAGTTTTATAACCATTTAATTTTATCAACAAAATAAAACTATCTTTTAGTTACCTCTATGATAAAAAATAACGATGCACAGTAATGCAGCGCATTATTTTTTCCTCATCTTAATTTTTAAGATTTCTGTCTAAGCGTTTTCCCTATTGTAAAGCGCCACTTCTTGCGATAGCTGTCAGTATTTATATAAAATGTCACTGTATACATTTGTGGGGGGGGGGGGTACAACAGGATTTGAGAATTCTAAATTGTTAATTTATTTAATTGATTTTTAGTTGAAATTTTTACTTTTTAAAATCCCTATTATATGTATTCCACAAATTTGGGGGGAAGAGCAAACTTTTTACAGGAGGGCAACTTTTTTTTTCAAGGAGGAGGGTACTCCCCCTTATGCACTCCTCTGGCTAAGGGCCTGAAATTTGGTAAAACTGACGGCTTGCCTCATCTTGTATTTCTGGGAGTTTAGCGCAGTCGGTTGTCACGAAAATGAGTAAAACGTCATGTTGAAATGCTCATCAAAACTCGACAGAATTATGTAGTAATTATTAATTTTGTTTAAATGAAAAATATAAAGTGCTATGGGATGTTTTTCTGTGTGCAGAGCAGTATTTTGCATTGTTGGTATTTTTTTTTGTTGCTGTTAAATTTTAAAAAGTGTGGAACTAAGAATTTTTCTTTAGGTTTATGGGAGAACTTTTTAAACTGGACATGATTTCAGAGTTTACTATGATTGAATGCATTAAAAACTTACTAGGACAAAGTCATTATGATGAAGAATCATTTGATTGTCTATGCCAGCTTCTGAAAGATATTGGTACAGAATTAGAAAGAAAAGGAAAACAAGACTTTGTAAGTTTAATATTTTTTAAAAGCTTATGGGGATTATTTATATAAAGAAATCTAGATATAAAATGTGAATATGTATCAATGAGACAAGTGGCTTAAGGCCTACTAAACTGGAGTTCATTACAACAGGTCCTGAATGACATATAAGCCCTGATTGTCGCACGAGCACGTGGGTAATTTTACGTTAAAAGAAAATAATAATCGTAACGTCAGTTTTAACATCACTAAGATTGAGGTATTTAGCGATAAAGTAATCGCTTTCTGGTTGAGTCCTATAACTGGTGATTGTGTTCATTTTTTTTTTCTTTACATAAGACCGTTATGGAGAACACTAATTTTATGTAAAAAAAAAAATAAATCGTAAAGTTAGTTTAATAACATCACTACGATGCAGGTATTTAACGACAAAGTAATCCCGTTCTGGTTGAGATATCTTATTTTTTTCCTTTTTTAAATGTCTATCCGTACTTGCATGTGGTCTGTTTTCAAATAATATGGTTCCTGATAAAGTAAACCCGTTCTAGTTCCTGAGTCTTTAATAACTTGTAATTACGTTGATTTTTTTTACGTGAGACCTTTATGAAGGAATGCAATTTTACGTTAAAAAAATCGTAACGCCAGTTTAATACCATCACTAAGATTCATGTATTTAGCGATAAAGAAATCCCGTTCTGGTTGAGTCCTATAGCTGAAGTATATGAAGGGTCCACGGGAAGAACGATGGGAGTCCACTTTTCGTCAATGTTGAGGTTTCTACTGCATTCTGTTGTTCATGAGTGGCACTATTAATATCCGAACCCATAAGGGGAAAGAACGATGAGAATACACTGAAAAAATAGCCCAAATATACAATTTACTGGGGAAGAACGATGAATGTCCCGTGCGCCGTTTCGATTTTTGGAAAATCAGCTGTATTGGACTCTCATCGTTCTTCCCGTGGACCCTTCATATTTTGAATGTTTTTTTCTTCACATAATACCGATATGAAGGAACGTAATTTTACGTTAAAATCGTATAGTCCATTTAATAACGTCACTACGATTCAGATACTTAGCGATAGTTGGTTCAAGAATATTTTGATTCTTAGTGCTTTTTTTTAAAGAAACAAAGCTATTCTTGTTATGCAAAGAACTCTCTCTGCTAGTAAGAGAGTGGAACGTATATGTAATTTTTTTTTTCTTCCAGTTGAATTTATGCATTTTTTGGATGCAGAGGATAGTTGATAAACACCTGACTAGTTTAAGAGCTAGATTCATGTTGCAAGATGTTATTGATATGATGAAAGTATGTAAAATTTTTCATAAAAATGAAATATGTTTCAGTTATGTTGCTTTTCGTAATGCTATGCTTTTTTTTTTTTTTTGCAGAACGTTTGAACAGATGTAAGTTCTATTTTGTGCTGCAATTCGAAAACCAGCCTGATACGCTGAGTTCTAGGTCGAAGACCCCTTTAAATTAGATGCTGATCACAATCTCTTCTGATAGTAAAGAAGATAGTAAAGATACCATGTATTGATTGTGAAGTAAAAATGCATCAAATACGGATAAGCACTGTAAAAAATTCAGATATGAAAAAGAAACAATTATAAAGAATGTTTTTTTATGATACTTTTAATGTCATTATAAATGATTTGTATTTCAACGGTGAGCTATAAAAATACATCAAATACTGATGAACATTGTAAAAAAGTACTTAAAAGAAAGGGAAATGACTATAAAGAATATTTTGTATGTCCACAGTTGAGCTGGTCTCCTTGTCTTGTTCAACACAACAAGTATAAAACATTATAAGAATATACTATAGAAAAAATTAAATTAGAGTAAATGCACCAGTATGCAATCCCACTTTCTCGGGAAGACTATATCATGACTATAATTTTCTATTTATGTAAGGTATTGCATTAACATAAAATAAGAAAGTATTATACTTGATAGTGCGTACAATCGTACTTTTTCCTACTTTTCTATATTAAATTAATTTTTATTTGAATGAAATGTGCATTAACAAATGTCAATATCGAATTCCCGCGAAACGAGGGAAACTATATATGGGAAAATATTTCATTTGGGGGAAGTAGTAGTGGACGCAACAATAGACGCAATAATGAGAAACGAAAAAAGGGCGGGATGGCATTCCCTATTTATATCATTTTTGAAATAAATGCGTATTATAATAAATTATCTGGCAAAGTGTCAATTACTGGTGCACGTAACCTAGTATTAATATTATAAATTTGTAATTTTGTCTAGTATTTTTCTTTGTCTTCGAAAAATAATGTAATGTGAGTAAACTATCGTCTTTTAATAAAATATTTTCCCTGTTCCTCTTGGATTTTCATTAAAGAATAAATGAACATGTTTTTCTACTCATTTCTTAGGTGTCAATTACTGGTGCATGAAGTGCCAATCACTGGAGCTAAATTTTTTTCTTCGTGTCAGCTACTAGTGCCGCTACCATGGCAACTTATAAATGATACCCTCCTCCAATTTTCAAAATTCATTTAAGTTTTGAAAACAAAAAGTTTGCTTCAGGACAATTTTAGTACTTAGCAGTTACTACAAGTTAATTTTTATGCTGCTCTTAAAGCGTCAATTACTGGTGCGCCTACGTCATTAAGTGCCCGTTATTTCATGCATATCATGAAATGCGAATGATTTTTCTTCGTTTTCATATTTTTGAGGAAATGTTTATCGTGTGATTATCATCGAATTTTACGTGTTATGTTCACTTGGAAAGTAGAAAATGCATATTCTGTAAAATCAAATTTGAGAGATTGATAGAGAGACTACTATAAATTATACATTACAGTAACACAATCCCCTTCCGTAAAACGACGAGTGTAGCTCGTCATTAGTTTTTATTGCAATACAGCTGACTGACGAGGTATAATTGTCATTCAAGAGTCTCTGACCTTTACAGAACATAATCAACCACTTTTTGGAAACAGTAATTTTGCATTAAGATCGCGTTGTAGCGCTACTCTACTGTATTCTATCTATCGCGAATGGGATAGTTCGCGGGTTTTTTCACGAGTAACATATCTCTGAGCAAACGGGGAGTCCTTGCACGCAAGACGAGTTGCCAACAGTAAGAAGTGTTAACAGAAGTGCGGGCTGGGAGAAGTAAGCATTGTCTGCTCGATCAGCTACTGAAGAAAAGAGCCAATCGACGAACAGTATTTCACCCCTCTTATCATAACTTGAGGCGGAAGTACCTAAAACGTCCCATTCTAAACCTGGCTATATTTATTACTTTATGAAGGAAATGTCAGTTTATAGTTGTAGAATGGTTTTAAACAGTTTGAGAGGTGTTTATAAGCGTCTAAAGTAACTACGTGCGAGTTTCAAAAAGTCGTTTATACATATCCTATTTCACAACTCGAAATTTTCACTTGCGCGAGGACCTTGGAAAGCATCCCTCGCGTCAAAACTACACTGTAGTGCTTAGATGCTTCGTGGTTTTTGAAATTTCTTAATTTTTTTACTTATATATTTCAGAGCACTATTAATTTGGTCTAAAGTGATTTATTCAGAAGGATGAAGAATTTTTGTAGTTTATAATATATATACACTGATTTTTATGAACGTTTTCTTCCAAAATTATCTCCTCAAGGAGTTCAATAGCGAATTCTAATTTCAGCCGAAAACGGAACATAAAAATAAGAGCTGCCATTAAAGGGCAAATTGCTCGGCCCTTCAGAACCAAGTCAGAAGAAAATCCCCAATTACGCTCGCATTCAATAACGCAACCAGACAATTAAAAAAGGTGGGTGAACTCATAAAAATTTGGGGAATTCCGGTCGTTCGAAGGAAGCGACATTCCCACCGCATTCGAAAAGTGAAGAAAAATGTCATCTGGGGCGAAGGAGAGAGTGTTGAGTTGAGTTGACGTAGGCGTTAGACGGAACGGGAACAGGATGTGGCTCCAAGATAGCTTAAATGCCGATCAGGAACTGCGAAGAAGATTCATACTGGGGGGTGCTACAAGCCGCTTGAAATGAATTATTTTTAACCAGGAAGAGAATAAGACAGTCATTTTTAGACGACATAAGATAAGCTTGCGACACCGTATTGCGTCTCGGTTATTGCTGTAGTAAGCAGAACTTTGGAATTCTTCGTCTGAGGGGGGGAAATGTTTTGTCTTTTGGAGGATTCCAAGATGTTCAAGGGGAAAGTCAGAAAATCATATTTGTTTCGAAATGTTAAAGTGCGAGTTTTAGACTGTAATTATTTTAAGAATCATGTTCGTAAAGAACATACTGGAGTTGAATCTCGTTGCAAGGAACGTGATTTTTACAAAAGAGTGGCTGGGTTCCCTTTCTTCCCATGAAAAAAAAAAAAAAAAATTATACAGAATAGATGACCGCAAAACTTCTGAAATATTCTGAAAAAGGAAAAAAGTTTCTAAATGCTAAATTGCTGCATACCAGAATTTTCATGATATTTTCTAAATTGAATTCGGTACAGAGTTCCTTAAAATTCAACATGTTGTACAGTGATTGTTGTACAGTTATTTACACAGCGTTGCTTTTGTACAGTGATTGTTGCACAATGATTGTCACAGTTCCGCAGGAATTGTTGTACAGTGATTGACAGTGCTGTACAGTGGTTTTACTGCACAACAAATTATGTGAGGGACTCCTTTATAATGTTCTTTAACAAGCTTTACAATGCATAGAAAGGGATGATAAATCTATGAAGAATGTCTCTTAAGCCTATATGATACACAGTGAGGAAGGATGAACCTACGAAAAATGTCTCTTAACAGGCTATATGATACACAATAGTAAGAAATGTACAATAAGGCATAAGTGCCCGCCATAAAAAAATAGACACTAAGGAATGATAAACCTGTGCAGAATATCTCTTTAAAAACCTGTATAATACACAGTAAGGAATGATAAATCTATGCCAGTTTTAAAAATTTTGAAAAAAATCTCAAACATGCAATGCTTAGTTAAAAGCACCGCACTTCAGAAGACGTTTCATGCAATTGTATATTTAAGAAATTCTTCAGAAAATTTTACAAATCGCATAGGTTTATTGTAATGACAGTGTATATTACACTTCGTTTACTATTACGAACCCTATCATGGCCGAGTGGATAAGCCACTGAACATAGAAGAGTGCTGAAGTGTGAAGGTCCCGAATTCGGGCTTATCGTGCAGCTGTTGATCTTACTGTCTGGAGGTTTAGACGTTTTTCTCTAGATGTAACATGAATACGCGTTAGAACCCCTTAAAGTCCCCCGCACAAGGCACCCTTTCCCTTAAGAACATGTCCCTCGTGTAGGCTTGCCGGAACGCAAAACACAAACATTTGCTATTACAGCAGAGTAGTCCGCCATTGTTCAGTTTTACGAGCCAATTTTAAATTTAGATGAACTTAAAACTATCTTTTTATGCATGATTTGTTTATTAAATTCAAATTTGGTCAATTAAATTGGCAAATTTACGCCAATCCACTTGACAAAAGTAAAAAGTTAGTAAGTAACATAGTTGATAAAAAAAAAATCAGTTGGTGAAAACCGATATTTGACTTGGCAGTTTATCGACATTTCCCCGCCATAAAAAAAGTCTTAGCAATGGCTCTGATCAGATTCCCCTGAAAAGTCATCTCTCCAAGCATAAGTGTCTGCAGAATGCTTTCCAGGAGGGGAAAAGATTATTTCTACATGTGATTATCATTGTGTGTGATCTAACGGATTTTTGTATGTTTTAATGGCATACAGAAATCCAAGGCAAATGTCCCCTTGCTCTACGTTGCCGACGCCCGTGTGTCCAAGGCACTACCCCATATCCCCCAACCCCCTAGACAGACATCCCTCGTGTAACTTTGCCTTAACCCTTTGAGTTACTTTGCATTAATCCCGCAATCCTTTCCCAATGTTGAAAAAAGGGCAGCTGTTGCCATCGCTCGACTTAACTACCAACAAGATGGCGGACGAACGAAACGTTCATCGCGTGCCACAGATCTAAAGACCCTGTACCGCACAGCCTGCTGCCGTCAAAAAAGGGTCCAAAACCGTGGCACGTGATGAACGTTTCGATCGTCCACCACCTTGCTGGTAGTTAAGTCGAGCGATGGCAACGGCTGCCCCTTTTTTCAGCACTGGGCAATCTAGCTGTTCTCGCATTCTTCCATTTTTAGCAGATGTCAGTGCTGTTAAAAATAATCGTGACCATTTTTGACGGGAAATGACTTGCTAAAAAGTAAAGGATTCTCGTGGAGCTATGTCACCCGCAACTATTTTTATAGGAATCAAATCTATTCTTCGTGACTGGCAACTGTCAAAACGTCCGAGTTTGGTGTTCCGAGAGCGGGAGCACTGCGCGTTAAAGGGTTAACCGAAAACAAAATAAAATAATCAATTTTTATACATACTGCGTATTTGTCATCCATCATAAAAATGGGGTTTCCACGCGAAAATGCAGTGATAGCGTTAACAGGCTAGAAGAAACCGTCAAGGACATTTCTGAGTAACGAGTTTTAAAACAGTGAAGTAAAGAAATGTCATGAATAGAATGAAAACTATTCTCAACAGTTTAAACTACACACAAGAAAGAAAAGAGTTAGAAGGTCACGTTTGGGAACATTTTAAAAGCCGTATGCAAAAAAGGAACTCTACGATGCCTTGGGTAAGAGATCAAACACAATAAAAATGACTGCAGAATAAATACTTTCTATCCCGTCTCTCGTTACTTACTTTGTTCTATTTCTGTGTCAAGTGGACAGTAAAAACCCGATATGTGGGTCAAATTTTGTCTTCACTTATCATCAATTGCAATGAAGAATGTCTCGTTAATTTGGAAGTAAATTTTTGCTTTCTACTCGTGTCACTGAAATGAATTTTTGCTGGAATGTTCCTTCTGTGAGCGTTTTACTATTTAACCTTCCGAATGACAAGGCCTTGTATATACCACTCCTACTTCTTTGCGATCCATCAAGATTTTTTTAGAATAAAAATTCTACTTATCAATATTTATCTCAAAAATATGAATTCTTTTTTAAAATTATTTTTTTTAATCGCAATTTTTAGTAACAATGAAATTCTAAACTTAATTTTCACAAAATTTATAAAAAAGTAATAATTTTCAATATTTATATAAAGTATATTTACTTTTCTTAAAGTTTAAAATTTAATATTTTTATGCTTGAGACCGATATGAACCAATCATTGCGCGAGCATTTCATACACAACGGATTCCACGAGACGAGACGTGGCTAACTGGAGTGTCGCAGTCTCTCGTGGATGTAAATTTGTTAACCTATGCCTTGTCTTACACAAATTTTCAAATCTAGTTTCGCCGAAAAGTTCAAGGACTGGTCTCTCTTTGCAAAACCGCGAGACTACAAGAAGTGACGAGACTTCTTGCAAGTGTGTATATCGTTTATTTTTACATTGTAAATCCCTGGCTCTGTATTGAGATTTTTGAGCTGACTTTAAATACGTTGGTGTTGGAAGTATGTATCTAGTTTTCATCACTACGATAAAAGTTTCAGATCTCGTCTTGCACAACAGATAGCTTTCTCTCTTGTTTAGAAACGCTATAACCTGAGGCTTCGAGACCAGGTTAGATGAGAAGAGGCATCGCAGGACGATTTCGTGTCCCCAACCTTACGCCAGCAATCCACATCTGAACTGCTGAGAAATCAGACTTTGAGTTTGCAGTGTGTCTCTGTGACCTGTTTAAATTGGAAATATAAATATCATTTTCACCGTAAAAAGAACAAAAAAGGACATTTGAAAGGGGAGATCTTTAGGAGAAAAGATGTATGGGCTTTTTCTCCAAACGTCCCTTGTTTGATTATGGCAACGCTACGCTAGAGCGATCAGCCGATCAGAAGTGCCTGGGTAGGAGGAATTTCTAAGGGGTAAAACGCGTATTCACGTTACATCTGGAGAAAGCCCACCCAAACTCCAGACCGTTAGGTCAACAGCCGCGCGATGGGATTCGAACCTTCACACTTCGGCCATCTACTATTTTCAGTGACATAACCACTGTGCAATGGTGAGGCGAACAAACTTCGTATTTTAACTGTTTATTTCTCATATGGCCGTATTTTTACAGCTCAACTACCTACATTTATTGAGTGTCTGGTAGAATATCAAATTTAAAAGATGGCTTTTAGTAATGTCTGAACTACTAATGTAAAGTAGCACATGATTAGCTGTGCTGTTATAATGCTATCAAATTAATGGCAAACCAATATGTTATTATATCATCATATGTTATAATGTTATCCAGGTGAAAAATGTCTATACAATGACGTAAATAGTGAAATCCTGCAACTATATCTTTTAAATGCTTTTTGTTGTTGTTGTTGTTGTGTGTGTGCGCGACGAGTTTGACACAATTTTCGTCTTGTTTTTTCTCGCAGCTAAATAAATATAAAAATGTAAGACTTTCCAACTATCTTACTGTCTTATTATAGAAAAAACAATGGAGCTAATGTATAATTGCTTATCACGTGAAAAGTCACATGAATATGACTTTAAAAAAATGTTAAAGTGACATTTTTAACGAAGCATTAAGCGTTGAAACAACCCTTTCGAATAGGCTTACACAAGCAAAGTTGAACAAGTTACGAAGAGGTTGTTATTCTGTTTATTTTGTATAATGTACACGTTTTCCCTCTGAAAGTAAAAAATTTTAAAGTCTTTTTACCAGGGATTCAATACACGAGAATTTCTGTACAGACTTGAAAGCGTTCGAGCCTGAACATCAGACGTGATTGAGCTAGGGTTTCGGGTTGAAAATGTCTCTTAGTCTAGAATATGTATCACGTTCCCTTGGTGATAAGCGATCGTATACTAGTGAGTTGGAATCATTCTCTAAACTGTTAAAACGTTATCGTCCAGTCATCGTTTTGGAGACAGCGCTTAGACCTATTATGATACTATTTTTATGAATTGCCTTTCTGTACTGTCTGCTTTTTAGCGTGAAAATCCATTTGATGTCACGGCTGGAAAATTTTATGACGCAAGATAGCTTAAAGAAAGGCGTTTGGAATCATTAATGCTTATCTAAAATGGCATTGCAGCTTTTAGAAACAAAAAGTCGATAATTATTGTGCAATGATCAGAATACATTTAGATGTGATAACTTAAATAAATAAAACAAACTGTCTATTCCATTTTCATTATCAACTTGTATACTCTGCTAAACTTTCTATAGACTTCATTTTGTTTAAGGAATACAATAATTTAATATATTTTGTCTGAATAAATCAAACTGAACATGCATTAGTGTAACCGGGTTGGCTTTTAGGATGTTTCTAGAAAGAGCATTAGTATCTCTCTCTTAGACACATCCTAACCTAACTCCCCCCCCTCCAAGAGAGCTGCACTGTTATTGTAGTTAATGATAGTTTCATTTTATAGTGGAGTCTAAAATCTTTCTAGGGTAGACTGGGAACCTAACATAGTTAAACTGATGTAAGCATGTTGTAATAAAATATTGAAAACGTAACATTTTTCCCTCTGTAAACAATAACTTCGAAATTAGAATTATTTTCCGCTCAAAATGTGACTAATAGGAATGGATGCGAGACGAGACAATACAGAATTTTACAGTCACTATGCAAGACGAGATAAACGTTTTAATCATTAATATACAGCAGTTTTTTACCAGCTACTGTTCGTCGGACCAGCGCTGGTTCATGAGGACTTACTGTCGTCCCACTTATACCAAATTAATTAAAAAATAATCATAAACAAATGTTATTCGAACTAAAAATTATATTTGTGTAACTCTTGATCCGATAAATTAATTAATATATTTTATTAACAGTTCGTAAAAGTACAATAATCAGGATTGTCAAGCCTTGATCTGAATATCTTCATCGCTCTTGTCACGCTGCTAAAAGCGCATGACTACATGAATCATGAGAAATTCTGGAAAATGTCATTTGCTCATGATAAACTCGAGCACTCGTTAGTTAGTGAACCCTTGACCCCAAATTAATCAAGTTAACTTTTAAACTACAAATAAGATAATCAGCGTGAGAAGTAACGGGATATCGGCGTGATTTTCACATGCTTGTCCGAAGGTCCAAAACAAAAACATATATAAAGCTCAAGCGATTAAGAGAGAAACAAGATTATCTTCCAACCGCAGAAAGGCTTTACTCCGACAACAAAGAGACCCCTGGAGGCATGGGTAAGCATTGTAAAATAGTTATGAATTTCCATCTTCCCTAGGTATTGTTTCTAATGATATTTTAATTAAATTGGTTCATCTTCCCTTAATCAAATAATAATGTTATTTTTATTAAATTGGTTTAGTTTACGATTGAAGGGAATGTTATTTTGGATTTAATTATGTAACCCTATACGAATCGGCTTTAAATAAAGAAATGTATATTTTACCTGTGAAGTTATTACCTCTAGTATATAAGCGTCTCACAGTTTAGATGTTCAGCTCCTGAAGGTGAATAAACCAAAGCTGAACCAAAAACCCGTGACATGTGGTGCCGTGACCAGGATTCGAACCTGGGTTATTGCGGCCACAACGCAATGTACTAACCACTATACGATCACGGCCACCTCATTTCTTTTGTTTCAAAATTTATTTATTTTAATTTTTTTTTACTGGAAGATGGAATTCTGGCTATTTTTTTTTTTTGCGAACCTTGCATTCCAGGTGGTGAACTTCTGCTCTTGTTCTGGCTACCAGCGCTCGTGGTGGCGCACCAACTGAAGTTGTGCAGCAGGACCATAGAATATGAATGCACATACTCTACCAAATTGGCTGATCTCCCCGAATTACCACCAGGTTCATGTGCAGACGTGAACTGCCAGGGATGTGTGGTGGGAATATCCACATTCATCATCAAGGACGACAAATTAATTCCTGCCACATCTTTCTTCGACCGTCCTACAGAGCACCAGGGACACATGGAGACATTCGCATGTCACCTTTCATCAGAAACCAGGGGCGACGAGCTCCCCATCCCCTGCGACTGTGCCGACAATTGCACTGGGACGCCTGCATTTTGTGAGCATTTTCCTTGCGACCCCCATGCAACGTGTTTCTGTGATATTACGACAACGTCATATGAACTGTCATACCTTTCAGACGATGAGGTAATTGTTAATCCTACGTTTCTGTCCATAGACATTTGCTTATACCGTATTCCAACGACAAAGAAGAAATTCAGGCGTCAACTTTTAGAAAATGAAGCTGCCACATTTTCTCAGCATAACCTCACATTACAATTTAATGATCCTGTTATTTCAGTTTCCGAACCTGGAACACTTATCGTTCGAATTTCTGGAAATGAAATAATTTTCCAGGTCTCACAGGACTTGAGTGTAGTTTTACCTGTCGAGTTTACAGTCTATAAAGACACGCTAACTTTAATTTTTGTTTCGTCATCTGGCAAAGCTGTGCGCGGAGAAGTTTTACTTGATGGAAAATCCATGTGCCGCGCCACACACTGTGTATTATGTAGAGAATTTTTTGCACAACTTACATGTTGGCCTCCTTACGTCATGTATATTTTTTATGCAGTAATCACTATTTTGACACTTGTTTTGCTATGTTTTCTCAGAGTTGCGGTCACTGGACTAGTATCTACTTTCAAATTATTTTTTTCAATTTTTCTTTTACTGTTCAAAATATTAAAATCTATTATACGACTTTTCATGCTATGTGGAGCTGTTTTTGGTACTGGCATGCGCATACGTTTGGCGAATTTACACGCCTATCTTGAAGAACATAATCCAAATTTTCGTGTACAACCTGCCTTGACAATGGCCTTGGTGTGCACCCTGATATCTTTGGCTTCCTCAACTTGTACTACTCACGCTATATTGTCATCTGATATAAAGAACTGTCACACTCAAGAAGGTCAAAAACACTGCGAACTTTTTACAACAGCGGAAATCACACTTAAAGGCCTCGATTACGAAGCATGTATTTGGTTTCAGGATTTGAAACAAAATAACATTTTTAATATTAAATTAAAATTAGTTTCTGCCCAATGTACATTTTCATCGAGAAGGTTATACTTTACTTTCCCAGTACAGAAGCGTACTGTAACGCAACTGGCATGCCCTCAAAACTACTACTGTGCTTGGGGTGAACACTGCGTCGAAAATCAAAAATTCGAAGCTCTTACAGACGAGAGCATGAATTATCCTGGATTTACCGGTTGCAAGCCGTCGAGTGTTGGCAGTGGATGTACAATCATTTCCCGTATGGGATGCCTCTTTTATCGCGTCTACTTTGTACCTGAGTTACTGCATTCTTACGAAGTTCGCAGCATTACTGGTCATCAGTGCACCTATACTATATCTCTTGAGCGAGTACAGAATAACACTAGAGAAATTCTCACTTTCCACTCATCTGCGCAAACATCGGATGGGATTCAATTCGACCTCCTGGGATCCTACAATCAAGCTCCTTTGCATTTTACTGATTCGCTTGTCCTTCGAGTTGGTCACCCAACAGAGGCTTATTTAGTTCCAACAAGCCCTCCCAATAGGCCCACTGCTGGTCTCGTCGGGCAAATCCAAGCTAACGAAAGCTATACGAAAAATTTTCTTTTTCACAGAGACATGGTTCGTTGTGATTTCTTTGAGACGACCCTTCGCTGCGCAGAAGTTCCTGATCCCATCATGAGTATGGTTCAATCAAAGGACCGTGCCTTACCCTCCTCTAGAGATCTGCATCTGTTAAGTGTTGACAAAGGAACCCTCCGATCGCAATTGTTGTCAACGGCTCCTGTTCGTCTTCAGATGCACTTCAAAAACTTTAAAATCCATATTGAAACACAGGACATTTGTCCAAAAATTAATGATAGAGAAATCAAGACGAAAGGCTGTTACTCCTGTCAAATTTTGAGTGAGATGATAATCGAAGCATTTTCCAGTTGCCATGCAGGAACTGTATCCATAGAACTCCAAGTCCTAAGACTATACACGCAAACAATCTCTCTAGAAACCGAGCCAAAGCGATTTGTGATTCAATTTTTGGCAAATCAAAAGTGCTACGATGAAAAAATTTGTCTTGTTTCGAGGACTATGAAAAATTGTCAGCTTGTCTCATTTTGTTTAAGCGAACCCAGTCTCCACCTGGTAGAACTGAATACTTCGTACACTAAATCATTTATGGAACACGATTCCTCTGGCTCGAGTTTCTTTGAATTATTATCAATGCCGACTTTTACAAATATATTTTTTCTTTTAAAAATAATAGGTGCAACCCTTCTAATAATTTGTCTCAGCTTGACAATTTTTTCTGCTTGTGTAACTTGCTGCAAACGCTGACAACAGTGTCTACATATTATTGCAACAACGTTTTGTATTTTTTTTTTAGACATTTTTATTTTATTTTCTTTTTATAATTCTATAGCATTTGCATAACCTTTGTGCTACTATTTTGATGATATTTTTTTTTATGTTTTATTTGTTTGTGTATTGAAGAATTGTTAAGCTTTAATAGGAAGATGGAAGTTAGTTTTTTAAACGATGGAAAATCAAATGCTTATTCATTCCCGTGCCTCTTTCTGCACCCTCATGTACGTATATATCCTTTTTTTTTTACAATTTTTTTTTTCCTGGCTTTTAGTGGACTGTCACGCTGCTAAAAGCGCATGACTACATGAATCATGAGAAATTCTGGAAAATGTCATTTGCTCATGATAAACTCGAGCACTCGTTAGTTAGTGAACCCTTGACCCCAAATTAATCAAGTTAACTTTTAAACTACAAATAAGATAATCAGCGTGAGAAGTAACGGGATATCGGCGTGATTTTCACATGCTTGTCCGAAGGTCCAAAACAAAAACATATATAAAGCTCAAGCGATTAAGAGAGAAACAAGATTATCTTCCAACCGCAGAAAGGCTTTACTCCGACAACAAAGAGACCCCTGGAGGCATGGGTAAGCATTGTAAAATAGTTATGAATTTCCATCTTCCCTAGGTATTGTTTCTAATTATATTTTAATTAAATTGGTTCATCTTCCCTTAATCAAAAAATAATGTTATTTTTATTAAATTGGTTTAGTTTACGATTGAAGGGAATGTTATTTTGGATTTAATTATGTAACCCTATACGAATCGGCTTTAAATAAAGAAATGTATATTTTACCTGTGAAGTTATTACCTCTAGTATATAAGCGTCTCACAGTTTAGATGTTCAGCTCCTGAAGGTGAATAAACCAAAGCTGAACCAAAAACCCGTGACATCTTCATCGCTCTGAAGTATTTAAACTGTTTATAAATGACTTTTGCAAGATGTTTATTGCTTTTGACTGATGGTGGTCAGGGAAATATGTTTCCTATTTTCGCCGGTCCGCCGAAGTAAAAAGGTTGGAACGAGACGAGAGAAAGTTTTTCCGCTATTTTGTGAGATGAGGCACTAGGCAGCCCTATTTTTTTGATCGCGTGCATTGCTAGTGTGTATTTTTACAAATATTGGAAACATATAGCATTTTATCTTCTATAACCAACAAATTAGAAATTAACAATTATTTTACTCGCATAGTTTCACGATGTAAGATATTAGAAACATGAAATTTTGCCCTCTATACACAATAGACTCGAAATTAGATTTGGAAAGTTTCCCAAGAGAAAATGCTTTTGAATACGAGGGAAGAAAAAAAAAAGTGACCAAAAATTTTTCAGAAACTCCCCTCCTTCAATTTTCTTCTTCAATGTCCACAAGTTACATTTTCTGCTAAAATCTGTCAGGGGTACTCAGAACCAGATATAAATTAATCCAACTAAACAGTAAATATACAAATTGATTGATAAAACTTCTCATTAACGCAAAAAAGCTTAACATTAATGTCCGTGATTTGTAATCGGAACTTGAAAAAATTCTTTAAGCGGAAAAATTTTAAAAAGAATTTATTTAAAAATAATTGCATCTTGGTTATTGAATTGTCAAAATAAACAAACAAATAGATAAAAATAAATGTGTATTGTAAGCCCCCCCCCCCTCAGATTGTATGCATTCGTAAATTAAAAAAAAAAAAAGTACACAAAATATTTCCTGAAGCAGTTTTCTAAGTTACGTTTGGTAAAATTGGTGCATTTTGAAAAATACTGTAAGTAATTAATACGGAAATACTGTAATTTGAATAGCAGTACTAATTTCCTGCAATTTGAAAAATACTGTAATACTGTTAAAAAAAATAGTTACTGTTCTCATTTTATTAACAGTTCGTAAAAGTACAATATTGAGGACTGTCAAGCGTTGATCCGACTATCTTCATCGCTCTGAAGAATATATTTTTTCAATTTAAACTGTTTATAAATGACTTTTGTAAGATCTCGAATCAAAGTATAACACCGTTTAGAAAATGACTGATTTAGTGCTGACTTTCTACGGTCCATTCAATATTCATAAAAAAATACATATTTTCCAAACTCAATTTTTAATTAGAAATTTTCAAAAGCATATTTCATTCCGGAACAGTATACCTTTGGATCTATTCACGCAGTACTTCTGTTCACTTCAGTTATTTGACATTCCTTTACTTTCGATAAATATTAATATAAAAAAAAGAACAAGCGGAAAAATGTTTGATGTATTAGTTTTATATTTTTATTTTTCGTCGTTGACCTTCTTGCTTTCTAAAACGGGAGAACTGGGGCATTGAGAACAAATTCCAGGAAATTCGCTACTTTTGACCTCTTTCGGCTTTGCCGATAAAGACAAGATAGAATACGTAATTTTTCATCATAAAACTTTCTGAAGAAGAGGATTAAAGTGGAAGTGACGTGCAGTATCGACCACAGTTAAAAATATGAAACAAGAAAGTTTAATCGTGTCACATGCATGTACACGATTAAACTTTCAACAACATCATCTTGTTTCCGTACGTGCTACAATGTTTAACTTGCTTACTTCTGTTGTTGAAAAGATGGGATGACATAGATTCTCCTGCGTTCATCATAACTCTCCGATATATATCTTTGTTTCTTAGATACAGGGTGTCCCAGAAACATTTAGGCCCCACCATGGCCGAGCGGATAAATCGCTGAACATACCCTGGGGACATACATGGGATGACAGCGCTGAAATGTTAGGGTCTACAGCGTGGCTGCCGATCTAACTGTCTGCAGTTTTGGTTGGTTTTCTCCAGATGCATGTATTAGAATCCCTCATCATAGCGTTTGACCAAGGCACCCCCCTCTCCCCGTAATCAGATTCCCCTTCAGTAGATTTGCAGTAACATAAAACATTAAAACATTGACCTCGGCTTCTGTACAAAAAAATTCTCAGGCAGTAAAATTTGCCCCATACACGACGCTCAAAATTTGAGCATTTTATTCTAAAATATGTCAGAAATCTGAAAATAGATATGAGCAGACTTAAACCACGTTTTTATGGCTCTCGAAGGGAAAAATTGACGTCGGATGATGAGATTTCAGGGGTCATACAGAAACTGTGAAGTAAAACAACTATTTTTCACTCCAACTGGAAAGGTTTACATTTAAATTCATACGTAGCCCCAGACCGGCTTTATCTATAGATATGTAAGACTTTTTGTGATGAAAGGCTGCAATTTTGTGTATCATCTAATAATTGTATTGGACAAACTTTTAACTAGAAATCTTACTCAAATTTAATCCCTTGATAATTTTAAAAGCTTTCATAAAACTCTGTACAGTTTTTTACGTAAAGTTTTAACTTATTTCATGTGACTATGGTCAATATTTAAGGAATAAAAGCCGAAAACAATGTTTGTGGGTCATTGTATATATATTCTGTGCCCAATTATTTTCATATTATGGTTCATATTTATGAGATAATACTTTGAGGTTTCATATTTTGAGGAACTTTACAACATCTATAAAGAATGATAAAAAATTGGAGAACACTTTTAAAGACTTTTAAGGAATTCACCTGTATCTCTAAGGATGCTTGTGCATGGGTGGTGGTGGTTGTGGGGGGGGTTGTTTGACGATTAAGCTTGATCATTCCATGTTTTAGCAATTGTAAGTGTAAGGAATAAAATAGGTACTGATTTTTCAAATAGCCTTTGCTTGGTTTGAGCTTGATCTAAAATATCATTCGCCTGATATTCTGAAAATATGCATGGAATATTGATTTAATTGTAAGTGTAAATTCTAGAATTTCATTAAAATAAATTACCCGTTACAGAGAGCCCCGCAGGACCCGTTACCCGTTACAGACCTGTTACAGACTGTTACAGGTCATAAATCGTAAGAATTGTTTTGGGTAGTTTGAAATAGATATGTAACATCAGTAGGCACATAAGTGCACAAATGCTTAACTTGCAAATTTATGTTTATGCTTTCCTTTCTCCCTTTCTCTCTCTCTGTAGGCTTAGGAAAACTGGGTAGTATTTTTGATAATCTCTGACAAGGGGGGGGGGTATGTAGGATGTCTCTTCATCTTCTATTCGTTTAATAAACAAGCTAATTTTTCTAGAGGGGGCTAATATCTTTCTAAAGTAGGCTTAGCACACCCTAGCACCCACCCAGTAACGCCAATGATCATATCCCTTTAACTTCGTTATTTTAATACTTACCTTTTGAAACAATATGAAAGCAATTGTCTGGAACATTTATCATGGAAAAACTATCACGCCATGAGTTAAAAAACGCTTCCGATATTGCGTTATTTTTGATGAAGTCATTCGGTTCGACTCTTGAAAGTATAAGATCCTTTGTAGCATTCGAAAACAAAGTATTCTATTCTTTAAAAAAATCAATTTTCCACTTTACAAGATATACAGTAAGACCTGCTTAAGAAGTTCCTGTTCAAGAAGTTTTCCCATTTAAGAAGATGATATTTTCGCTTTCCATTTTTTCCCGTATTCTCAGAAGGTTACTTTAAAAACTTTCGTAAAAACACTTTCCCGTTTAAAATGTTTCTTTCAAAGTTTACTTTCAGAACTTGTTTATATCTCCGGTCAATTATTGTTTGTTTTTTCCTATTCTGTTTTCAAAGGTCAAAGAATGCTGCAAAGGACAAAAACCTTTCGTCATTTTATCGAAAGTGTCGAAAATATTCCTGAATATTTTTTTTCAAGAATTATGTCAGCTGGATTGTTATCAATTAAAGATAGCCAACAGAAAATAGAAAACTGTAACTGATATTTTCTGTAAAGTCGATACAAATCGTGCGTAAAACAAAATTTCTTAAATTTCATAAAGAGGTTCTGATGTAATTACCCTGTTTTACTTTATTAAGTGAATTGTTAAATATACAAAGCAATTAAAAAAATTAAGTAAAACAATATATATTTTAATGATTTCAAAAATACTTTCTCCTGAATATCTATATTTAAACTTTTTTATTTGTTTTCAATAAAATTTAAATTTCCGTTTCAGAAATTTTCCCATCTGGAACTTTTTGCCTTCCATTCCTCTGGAAAACTTCTTAAGCGGGATTTACTGTACATATTAATATAAATTCCATAGCAACCGATGCCTTTATATACAGGATCTGCCGAAGTACAAACAAACGAACTGATCAGTTTTTGGCTCGTCGGTGCAATTCATAGGGGTGATGCTTAAAAAAATAACCCGTTGTTTATTAATGTCGTTGAAAAAAGCAACAATAGGTAAATATAGGAAAAATTCTGTGCTATAAAAATAAATAAAAGAAAAAAGTTTCTCCAATTTTTTAAATTTTAATATATTATGATATGCCTAGAAAAAACTTGTAGATAGAACTTGTATTATTTGTCGCATAATGTTTTATAAATACTGGACAAAAAGGAAAAGTAACTTAAGTAATTCAATTATTATTTTACTACAGTAAAAGCTAATATTTTATGATAACTGCATAACTTTTTGCGTAATCGTTAAATAGTATGAGTATAATTTTTCAAAATCCTTCATTTTTCCAAAACAGTAAACGAACCATACCATAATGTTATTTTTGTTGTTATTGCTGTCAAGACAAAGCACACTAGGACTAACTGCGAAAGGGAGGGATGAAGATGATATGTTAATTTTTAGAATTAAAAACAACGTGGTAAAATTGCAATCCGTATTTCTCATGGCCTGATTACTGCTAAGTTAGCTAGGCTGAGCTGAGGTCACCTTACTTTTGCGTGCAGCTTTAAAAAAGGATGTTTCCCACTCATTTTAACGTAAGTTTCCCATTTAAAAAAAGGACAATTTTCAATGTGAATGATTTAAAATCTAAAATGTTTACAACTATGTCGAGAACATAAAAGGGCTGAAAAATACCAGAACTCCGCGCCAAACTAGTCCCTACATTTTTTTATCTGCTAAATCATTAGAGTAACGCTGGACGGCAGGAGGCGGGAACTGTATATTAGACAGTGTCAGAGAGCAACCTCTAACCGCTATTCTACCTATATCAGAGCGAAACCGCTCGGACTTCGCACAGATGCAGACTAATCGAACACAATCTTACAAGCACTTTACCACTGCCAGTTCCACTCATAGATTTTTATCGTATTTACCGGATTAAAAAATATATATGTTTTATGGAGATGTTTGTTGTTGCCACGTGATAGGTACTGACTTCAGTCGTAATGACTGCGTAAGGTACAAATATTAAGAAAGGATTAAAGAAAAGAATGCATTTGTAATTATCAATAACATTTCGTGAAAACTGGGGGTGCTGCCATGGGCGCCGGCAGAATATTTCCCAGGGGGGTGCAAAGACTACTCCAGGGGGGGAGGGGCAAAGACTACTTCAACGTATGGTTACCATGTTGGAAAGAGTAAAAAAGCATGGGAAAACACTCCATACAAAAATCCAGGGGGGGGGCATTGCACCCCCTTTGTCCTATGCTGCCGGCGCCCATGGGTGCTGCAGTTCCACAGTCCCTACGCACGAACCGCCACTGGAACTGATAGACAACCAGAAATTATAAGCACTGTTAAGGAAAGTTAAAAAGCTGAAACAGAATGCTATCGTTCCGTGGAAAGGGAAAGTTTTGAGAAAAACAAAGAGGGGGAGTAACAAAGTTAATAAGAGATATTCAAAAATAGCAGGAGAGGGTAGACGGAAGGAAAGAATCAAGTAAAAATAGAAATAGGACGGAAAACACAGAAGTAAAACAGAAAGCCCATATTACTGTAAAAACAAGACAAAAATATAATACAAGCGAGTAACTTATACGAGTCTTGTGTGTGTATTTTAAGGTTTCGAAGAATTAAGAAAATTTGCGTTGACCGAAACGTGTGTTTAATCTTATTTTAGTTTCAAACAAAGGATTTTATAACTACCTCTAACACAGGTTTTTTTATGTACTATATGCATCATATTCATTTTTTCTGACTAAATATAATTAGTTAAGGAATTAATTTAATGAGATTAATATTATTATTTATTAATTAATTTTCATAATGTATGTACGTTTATGCGAAGTAATTTCTGTGCATATATATTTTTAAGTCATGTTCTGATTTAAAAATACTGTCAGAAAGTCACAAAAAGACTAGTTCTTTTTGAACTTAAATCAAAATATATCTTTTTTTTTGTAATAAGTTGGTTAAGTCAGTTAAAGTGCTTTTAATTTTAATTAGCTGAACTGCAGGTGAATTGATATATTATGAATCACGCAACTATTGTTCGTGATAACCGGGGTTTCTCGTTAAAACAGGACTATAAACGAGTTCGATTGTATGTACAATGAGATCTTGAGGCTTGTGATTTTATTTTAAGAGGTTCTGATTTTATTTCCTTTGATGTTTGTTGGTACAATGTTAAGTCTATAGGAGCATAAGCTGCTTTTAACGAATAAACCTCGGTTATCACGAACAATAGTTGCGTGATTCATAATATATCAATTGACCTGCAGTTCAGCTAATCCTCTCTTGGGAGAATTCCTTCCGAAGTCAATGAAAGCGACGAATACGAAGTATTTCAACCTCAATCGATGAAAACATACTCGATGGTTTTTGAGTGCAGAAAATCTTCAAACATTTTTCGATACCGGAGGTGCAAATGACGATGTTTTGGGGGCCAAGAGTCTTTTCAAAAGAACAGTAACTAAAAAAAGAAGTAAAAAAAAAATTTTTTTTTAAGGTCAATTCTTACTTAGGTCGACAAAGAAAAAAAATTATTTTTGTTACTTTTTATTAAATTTTATGAATGAATGAATGAAATATTAATTAATGCAGGGCCGTTTGTGAAGCAAAGGTCGATACTGTTAATTTAGTTTGTTTGTTTAGTTTACTGTTTTCATTCATTTTTAATCCCACGTAACCGGATCTAAACTTAATTAATTAATTAAATTTAATTAATGAATTAATATTTGGAAAAACTGTATTAACATCAAGTGTCATCCACTACAAGTTTAAAAAATGTATCTGAACTTGAGTGGATGAATAAAAAGTATTTTATTAAAGATTGAAAATTTGAACAAGATATATAAACCTAGGGAGAGTGTGAACTAATAGTAGGAATTGGAAAAAGAAAAAAGGCAATAACACAACTCAAAGCAAATTAACCAACTTCTTTTATACTACACAAATAAATAAAGTAAGTATTGAAGTTAAGTTTGTATGAATTTTTATGATTTTTCTCAAACCCGTTTTTTACGAGCACTCGGCTATAACGAGCAAATATCGCGATCCCTTAGCACTCGTTAAGAGTGAGTTAGTAGGAAGTTGTAAAACTAATAAATTCAAAGTTGATGTAAACAGCAATAATAAAATTTTCATAAATTATCATAAATAATTATAATATATTCATATTTCTAAAGGGCGAAAGACTCGATTGGAAATTCGAAATTCCCTTCCGAAATGTCTGTAATATTAAAGCATTATTCCTTAGACTAATTTTAATCCTCGTTTCCTCTATTTATTGCTTTACTATAATTACTATAAGGTGGATGTATTCTGTGATAAAAGGCAACCAAAAAAGGAGTAATTTAAAAAAAGTAATTTATGACTAGCAAAGCAAGACCATCGCAGTTCTGTGCGCAATTCTGCTGTGGGATATGTAAGGTTTGTGAAAACCGGCCACTGTTGGTGAAATCTCTAACCTGATTCATAGGGTCGTCTCCAGATTTATGATGGTGGCATGAAGGTCAGAACTTTGTGTTCTGCGTTACAACTAAGCAGGCCCGCTCCCTGCATTTGAACAATAGCTGTGTATCGCACAAGGTCGCAGACATAATGAAGAGCGCCCGCATTAAGCTATTTCTCGAAAAATGTAAGAACAAAAATCTGGACGATTAAGATCATTACCAAGCATTTAAATAAATTTTAATCGATGAATAATTCAAACATACATACCTAATTGAAGCTCAATCGAATGCGCCGTTTAAACGCTAGCGCACTTTCAAGAATTTCCTCCCATAGGCCATAATGTAAAAGAAATCTTTGTGGTAGCCCTGTAGAAAAATTATAAGTCCTATACACAACAAAATCAATACCGGTCTTGCGACAGTGGTTTGTAACATATATACCCAATTTGAGCTCAATCGAATGCCCCGTTTAGGAGCTATCGTATTCACTCACACACACACATACATACGCACACACATACATACATACATCTCGTAAAAATAGCATAAATGAATTCAGAAGACCTCGAAACGTGTAAATACACCAAAATCTCGAAGTCGAATTTTTTCACGATTACAATACTTTCTTTACATGGTACGTGTTCGGAAAGTAAAAAGGACACAAAGGAGAAAATTTTTGGGAAAATAAAGAAAGCTCAATCATTCCAAACACATCCGATTCTAAAGCATTTTCCAGCACAAGCCTTTTCGGTAAAAATTTGGCTATGCATCGTCGTAAAATTTGGCAATATTTCGAGGATGAGCCCAAAAAACCGTACATCACTTCAGTAGAATTTTTTCGAGACCTTATAAAAGAACGTTAAATGCTATTTCCATCCTTTACGTTATTTCATTATTATCCTTTAAATTAAGTTGTTGCAATTAAGTAGTTGGTCAAACTCCGGAATTGCTGAGTGTAGTTGCATTATTTGCTCATTCCTTTTGACGAATCAAGCATTATTTCCACAAAATGACAGAAAAAAAATTCGCGCGTGAGACCTTAATAATGTTATTTGAGACCTCGACAACGGCAAAAATATAAGACAATATTAAGTATATGGTGAAAATGTCTTGTTGACAATGATTACCTCAACCACATGACCTATCATTATATCCCCTGTGGCTTTTTCAAACTTGAAAATAAGTTAAAATGAATAAAATATTTGGTAGAAAGGGGGGGGGGGTGTTCAAGGGGTTTGAGAGGGGAGATTTGATATGAAGGGGTGGGGGAATGTTCATGCATACTAATAAAAGAAAAAAAGAAAAGAAAACAATTCTACTCACGATACTCAGGTTAGGTAGTTCTAATGACCCAAACAAGAAATATAAATCTTTCCAAATCTATCCAGTATAAAAAAACGTTCCAATACAAGTCTTTTTTGGCGCCAAATTTGGGGATGTATTGTCCTCAAACTAGTGAGATTTCGGGGTTAACCCCTCAAAAAGATATTTATCATTGGTAATTTAATTTTGCGAAACCGTGTAAAAGAATTTTAAATGTTAATTTTATCCATTACTTAAATAATAAATCATTGTAAACGTTACTACTTATTGCACTGTGCTTGAAAGGATGAATGTCTCAAAACGCCCATGGGCGGTAATGTATTGGGTTTCTTTTAAGTGCTCCTATAGGTGAATTATAAATGCTGTGCAAATACAATTCTTATTAACATGTATTTCTATCGTTATTTTGGATTAATATAGTAAGTTTTATCATCCAATTTATTTCTAAAACTTAACATCTCTTGAATTGTTCATCTGATTTTTTCTAGTTTATTTATTACTCTTCTTAAACAAGTTCATAAACTATTTAAATGGGTAGCTTTATTTGCAATCCTTAATAACATACATAAGTTTTGCTTTGTTTGAAAAAAGACGAATATCTCTAAAATATGTGTTAAATAATAACTGCCCATAGAGTGTAATGTATTGGAGTAATTTTGCGTGCTCCTATACAGAAGCTATTAATATTACATGTACAGAGAAAAAATACAATATAGTACAGAGAAAAAATTTATGCAAATTAGGAGTAATCGATGCATATTTACGGCCGTTAAAGCACTGAATGTTAAAAAGAGATTTTCATAAAAACGACTATATCCAACGAAATTGCGCCTTTAAAATACTACATTCACATTATCAAGCTGAAAAAGAATTTATGAAAAACGTATTTATTTCATTTACCGAACAATGTAAGAGTGCTCTAAAGCAAACTTAAGAGTTCAGTGAACGGAGTTTTGTATTCCAGACGCTCGAAGGGTTAAACGTATTTACAGGCAGATAATATATAGGCAAAGTGAAGGGGCGTGTGCAGTCTGGTACAGAATTGTAAGTCAAGGATAACTGCCGTAAAGTCTGGAACCCCTCGTCTGGGAAAGGAAACCTTCTGACTGGTTTCTGAGGGCTTTATTTCCTGATAGTGGTTCGGAAAGGTCAGAATTTAATTCGTAAATGGCCACTTAACTAGAAAACAAATCACGACAGAGTAAAATTAAACGCATGACTGGTTTAAATAAAGTGAACGCCTTAGAATAAAGCTAATAGAGTGTTTAAGAAAATTACCTTGTTGCAATGAATGGATGATTGACCAGAAAAATCTTCGACCAGATTATTTACTTATTTATTTATTTTTAAGCATTGTGTTTTATTAAATGTAAACATTTTTTAAAAGTGTGTTTAGTGTTGCGATATAGTTATCAAAATAAAAATTCTATTTAATAATTACATATTATTTTTATTCATTTATTTTTTTAAAGTTTTCAGGAATACTGATTCTTTTGATGATTTGACTCTTTGATTTATTTGATGAAATACATATTATTCTTCTGATAAAATATTTTACCGTTGTTCTGCTCGTTAACAAAATAAATATTTTTGGGGCTTTTTAACTTTTTATTTACGGAAAATTTTCAAGTATAACAGAGCAGTTTAAATTTTTATTTATTTACAATGTATTTTCAGAGGTGTTACTGTTTTGTATTAAAAAAACTATTTTTTGTTAAAAAAAAAAAAAAAAAAAGGTAAACCTGAAATGTGGTCGCCAAAGGTACGTAGAACTGAACAGTTCGGAAAACATTGGCGTAAATAACTATTGGGAATCCTATTTGCATCACAAAACTTTAAATAAATAAAGAGCCTCACCACGGCACAGTGGTTATGCCACTGAAAATGGTAGATGGCCAAAGAGTGAAGGTTCCGGATTCGGGTCCCATCGCGCGGTTGTCGATAAACGGTCTGGAGTTTTGGTAGGTTTTCTCCAGATGTGACGTGAGAAGCGTTAGAACCCCGTAGAAAGTCCTCCTTCCAAGGCAACTCCCCTGGCAGATCGCCCTAGTGTAGCGTTGCCATATTCACACACAATTAAATAAATAAAAAACGTTTGAAAAGATTTTTTAATTCTAGCTCATAATCAACAGCGCAGTAATAATAATAATCCTAAATGAAGTTGTCAGAGGAAAATAATTCATTAAACAAGAAAAAAAAGTTTACTAAAATTAAATGCATTTTATCATAGTTTGACGCGTTTTTGTAAATTAACTTTGAGCTATTTTAAGAGAGAACATTAATTTTTTTAAGCAGAAATTAATGAATAAAATGCACTCGAATCCATATTTATTTTATTTATGCATTCTTATAAGCATATTTAGAGGGAAAAAAAAAAAAGTTTTTTCATAATGAGGTAGTAGCGAAAAATTCGCCATTCCAAATACTGTTCCAGAATTAAAAAAAAACGAACCTTATGGCATGTTTTTTTAAATTTACATTATTCTAACAGTGCATTGGCTTAGTAGAAAAGCATAGAAAAAAAAAAGCTTTAATCATTATAAAAGTATGAATAGAAACAGTTTTGTTGGCTGATGGTAGTTTTCAAGAACGTTGCTAAGCAGCCTTACTTTTTTTTTTTTTGTCTTAAACCATAAATAACTTTTACTTAAATTACCTAGTACCTAGAATTATTGCATTCACGTACGTTAGCGTGTTCCGCATTCTAAAATTCTTAATACCTAATAGGTGTTCAAAAAAACATTGTGTCTTAAATGAATAGTAGATCACTGTCAACAACCGCTTAAGCACTCCCGCAGAGTTTTGGAATTTGTCCAATCACTACCCAATTTAACTGCTGAAAGAAAACTACGGAGAGAACGAGAATATTTAACTGAACAATGTGGTTAGGAAAGTGTAGTGCTGCCATCTATTAATAACATAAAAAACTATTAATGTCTATTTTGTAATTATTAAAATTGTAGTGCTGCTATCTAGTGTATAAAAGCAAAAATAAAATCAGATAGAAAAGGATTTTATGTTTTATATCGTGTTTTACAGAGAAAGTTGAAACCTGTCCCTTAATTTTACTAAGTATTTATGTCATTTTGAGGCATACAGCGCATTAAGAATTGCTGCTAATGTTAGTAAAGATAAGGATCGTACTTGTCTAAACTCATTAAAATTACAAACTAAAAAAGAAAGAAAAATATGTCCTAAAATCACTTTTTAATTCCATTATAAAGAGTAGTCACGGGATGCTGAAAACGTTCGCAATAATACAACTTCGTTAAGATGACATAAAATGATGCTATTTCATAGTTTTTGCAAGTAAACCCATACAATGCGCTAAAAACTGCTTCAAACTTTTTTTTTTTTTTTTTAATGAATGAATAACTACGTAGTAAAATATAAGTTGAAACAATGATGAACAATGAGATAAGCAATGAGGCCGAAGAATGGGAAACCGTTGGCTGAAATAGAAAAAAAAAATGCTCTAAAACATTACGTAACAATTTTCTGAAATAATGCTAGGCCGATCAACGGCCAAGTGGATAGGACACTGAACATTGGTAAATGGCTGAAGTGAGGAGTTCAAGGTTTTGGCCAAAAGCGCAGCAGTCGATGTGACCATCTGCAGTTTTGGGTGGTTTTCACTAAATGTAATAAAATATGCAGCCCACTAATTCCACAAAATGGTTGGGCGGAAAAAAAGAAAAACTTTTATAAACGCTGCTAAAGTGTAATGCTTAACAGTTTGGTGAAACATAAACAAATAATATGCTACAAGGAAAGAATTAAACATTACGTTAAACGATGTGAAGAGTATGTAAAACGATGAGCTCAAAAGAAGCTAAGCATTTGGCAAAGCATACTCAAAAACGTGAGGGAGAAAATTCTGATAAAAATGTATTAATAAATGTGTAACATATTTGATTGCTCAAAAAGTTCGCTCTTGTTTTTGTCATTAGAAGATAAGTAAAGCCGGCAGATGATTTTTTGGGGAAAAAGGCAAATTAATTTTGTTCTAAATAAATTAAAAAAAAATATTTGGTATACAGGGTGATTCGAAATTAGTTTTACAAACTTTTAGGAGGGATAGGATACACCAAGACGTTTGAGAATCACATAGCAATGTAGGGTCGGAAACGTCGTCTTCATGTACCTGTTAGTAATCATTTTAGAAGAAGTGTTCAAATAATACTGAACTTTCCGACAGTGGTTTTTCAAAAAATTAATCCACCTTTCACCAATTCCACTTGCTAGAAGTTGTTGATTCTGACTTTTATCTTTCATTACACTGATGAAATTGTCGGAGGAAAGCCCCTTATTTATGAAATTTAGTTAAGAAATTAGACGAGCACTTCCACACTTCTTCCAAAGTGATTATTAACTGGTACATGAAGACGTTTCCGATACCGCATTCCTACGTGATTCTGAATCGTCTTGGTGTATCCTACCCCTCCTAAAAGTTTGTAAAACTAATTTCGGAGCGCCCTTTATACTTAGTTATTTTAATGTTAAGTATGAACAGTAAGAAGCAAAACTTTTGTCATATCGTGCTTTCTATATTTAAAGAACCATAAAAGTTCATTTGAATCGAGTAATAAAATTTTCCAGAGCATGGACAAGGTGTAGTGACTGCTCATACTTGTCATAAGATTTTTTATTTATTTTTTGGATTTTTTTTAGTTTAGTAATCAGTTCTCTTTTGAAAATGCACCCCCCTTTTCTAGACCAATGCGATTTGAAAGTGACGAAATTAAATGGATAACTGAAAACAATAAGTTACGGATAGATACTATACAGTTGCCAATGATATTCAATATATGCAAATAAAGTGTTGAAAATCATTTACAGTTGGCATTTCTTATGCTTTGTTCTACCCAACAAGTGCTTACTAGGTGCCAAACAGTCACAGTCAATTAAACATGTATAAATAATTAAGGTTCTGGTTGTATCCCGGTTTAACCTACGTCTCAGCCAAGGGCGATAACAATTAAAAATATGACAATGTTTGTGCTCATCCTTTAACCTGAGATCAGCCGCCAATGTAACTATTTAAAAATAATAAATGATTTAAGTAAAATCTCATTTTTTAAATTTTCATTTATTGCTTATTCATATTTTGTCTTCATATTTTATTTAATTTTTTAATTTAGTACTTTCAACATTCCAAGTTTGTGTGCTGGTTGTTATTTTATCTTGTAACTCCAGATCTTCCCTCAAATGATGATAACCCAGAGTTCAGACAAATAGTTTATTTCACATATCTCAAAATATTTACACAAAACACTTTAACACACACGTACTCAGCGTCCTATTTTAGGCCGATTGCAAAATTTGTTAGTCGTAAAAATATATAACTTTAATTAATTTTCCTGTTTTAATTTCTGGAATAATAAATCTGATTTCCACAAAATACTCAGCAAGAGAATGATGAATATTTGATGAATACGAATATTTTACTGCGTTTTTCATATTTTGTAGAAAAAAAAAATACATTCTTCATACCCCCACAAATGTCGGAAATTTATCTAGCACTTTTGGCATCAACATAATTTGGAGAATGTGATCAAAAAAGTCGGGCGTTAATGTGTTAAACAACGTTAAAAGTTATTTTTGTTTACAAAAACTCTATAAAATCATAATGCAATCCTTTAAATATATCTGTCTCATTCTTTTACCGCGTTGTAAGAGATATTTATTATTATTATTATTATTATTATTATTATTTTTTAAGCGTGTTATACGAAAAAAGTAGCAAATTTTCTGTCGTAGTTATATAGCTCCGTCTTATATGAACCCGTGTTTTACGGGGTCTAGTGTATATACACTGCTGGCCATCGTAAATGCAACACCCTGAAGGAAGCATGCAAATAATATGAAATTTACAACATGCATTAGCTGAGGTGAGATATGCAAATGATTAGAATTTCAGCGCAGACGCACATCAAGCGCGCCTGTGGCGCCACCTCAAAGCGCTATTTAAGGCTTGGAGATTTCGACGGTTTCAAGTAGTAGCATTGTGTTTTCTTGCTTTTTTTTCAAAAAAAAACGATAAATTATGCCTCGTAGGAAACAACGATCATCTTTTGATCAAGTATCCGAGTTTGACAGAGGAAGGATAGTGGCATACCGAGATTGTGGGTTATCTTTCAGGGAAATCGGTCGTCGTATTGGACGAAACCAAACAACTGTGATGCGGATATGTGATCGTTGGGTGCAGGAGGGTACGACGGACAGACGTGATCGACCGCATCGACCTCAGTGCACCACGTCACGTGATGACAGGCAGATTGTACGCATGGCAGTGACGGACCGCTCAGTCACATCACGAACCATATCACAGCAGATTCAGTCTGTAACGCATCATCCAGTGTCTGCGCGTACCATTCGACGTCGTTTACAGCAGAATGGTCTGTCCGCAAGACGTCCGTTGCTTTGTCTACCTCTGACGCGGAACCACAGACGTCTCCGCCGCCAATGGTGCGATGAAAGAAGGATGTGGACGACAGAATGGAATGAAATTCTCTTTACTGACGAGTCACGCTTCTGTATGCAACACCACGACGGTCGGATTCGAGTCTGGAGACACCGTGGAGAGAGGATGCTGAACAGCTGCATTATGCACCGTCACACTGGTCCTGCACCGTGGTATTATGGTATGGGGCGGTATCGGATATCTCTCTCGCACTCCTCTAGTACGCATTGCCGGTACTTTAACCAGCCAGCGCTACATCTCCGAGGTGTTGGAGCCAGTTGTCCTTTCTTACCTTCAGGGCTTGCCAACAGCCATATTTCAGCAGGATAATGCACGGCCACACGTGGCACGCATTGTCCAAGGGTTCTTCGTCAATCACCAGATTGAATTGCTTCCCTGGCCGGCGCGCTCTCCGGATCTTTCGCCGATAGAAAACATGTGGTCCATGGTTGCTCAACGACTGACCCAGAGTTCATCCCCAGCTGTCACACCAGATCAACTTTGGCAACGTGTGGAAGCTGCTTGGTCTGCTGTACCCCAAGAACACATTCAAAGTCTCTTTGAATCAATGCCGAGGCGTGTGGCAGCTGTGATCTCCAACAACGGCGGCTACTCTGGGTACTGATTTTGGCAGGAACCACGCTTCATAGAATGCTGTAAATTTAATCATTTGTTACTTGGTCAACATGTTATCTACACAATAAATTTTGTTGTGATATCTCTTGTTTTTCTTGGTGTTGCAATTTGGGTGGCCAGCAGTGTAATTCGCGCACAGAAAAATTAGCTCGGTATATACGTTTCTATACAAAAAAGGGGTACTCCTTGTACTACCCGAAACATACGTACTCCACTACTTTTCATGTAAGTATGATATCTAAAATTTTTATATTTTTATTTCTATGAGATAAAATAATGTGATGAACCAGGGAAAAACAATACAGCAATATAACCCAAACAGTATATTAAAAAACACTGCCAAACATTGTGGTAAACAATACCAGAATATTGCTAAAAAACGTAATAATATTATTCAAAACAATATGCACTGAAATAACTATCCAAGAAATGTCCAAAAATAGTGTCAAAAATGCGCTTAAAAAATTTCATACGATATGACAAAGATGCGATGAGATATTACAAAACAATATCATAAAAAAATATACAACAATATGCTGCAGAAATATGCTGAATATTATGCTAAGCAATAAGTTGAAAAAGTTGTTAAGTAATGTGAACTATAACAGAAAGTTAAAGAACGCGCTAAAGCAACGAATATTCTTAAAAAAATGTTACATAATAAGCTAACATAATGCTAAACTCTAACTTAAATAATGTGCTGAAAAATTGCTAAAGAATATGCTACAACGATACTAAACAATATTGTAAATCAATGCTAAATATTAGGTTATAAAAAATAAATAATATGCCGAAACACAATATTTTAAGTATTTCGCAAAACTTTATTCATAAAGATTATTAAATAAAAATTTTTTTAATCGGTGATTCTTAACTGGTGTTCCACAGAAAACTGAGTCTCAATGAGGTAAGAGGAAAAGATCAGCTAAAAGTTGAACCACCATGGAAACTTTATGTATGAGATTTTTAATATACAATGCAGCTTACAAATGTATCTATATTGTTTCATTTTAGGGCGAGATTCAAGTGAAACGCGCGCGATCGAGTTCGAATCGAACGTTTTTCAGAAACGTTTGCCCGAACGTTTGCCCCAGAATGCTTCCAATGAACAAACCATTATCGCGCTGTCACGTGATCAAAACATGATTGGTTTGTTTCAGTTGAATAAGAAACATTCATATATTTGGAAGTTTCCCTTGTTCGAAGCGGAAAACGTTCGAATTGTGTTTCACTTGAATCTCGCCCTAAAGCTGAATTCCTCGAATCTTGACGTTTAAAACCACTGTTTTAAAGAAGGAGATAAGCAACACAATTAATATGTACACAATAAATGCTAATTAAGTGTTCTAAAAAATTATCAAAACTATATACTTAAAGATATCTACAGGATAATATTCCTGTTTTTTCCCCAGCAAATTCAATATGGGATCACAAATATTGTGAACGATATAATTAAGTTGAAAAAGACTGAGATCTAAGGATGTATAAACAAGATTTCTTTCCCTCTAAAAACACCTCAGGCTTAGTACACACTATGCGAAAAATTTGCGCAATATTGTATCTGGACTGTTGCGACATAACTTCTCACGTCCAAAGTTGCAGTCTACTGCACTACAGAAAGCAGAACGTGATGTCTCAACAGATTGCGCTTTGTGCTTTTAATTTATTCTTTAATAACTTACTTAGAAAAAATCCGAAATCTATAAATTATTAGGGAGGGCACTATTTCGAGGAATGCCCACATATTTTATTTTCCACGCATTTCCCCCTCTATGCTGAAATTTCAAGTTAATTTAATCTGTTTCCATCAAGCGTCCGCGGCTGGGATAGAACTCGGGACCTAAGGGTTGGGAGTCCAGCGTCCTAACCGTTCCGCCAATCTGCCTCGCGCTGGCACGACTCAAGTTTGAAGTGACTGTCATGGTTGTCACGCCGTTTTCTGGCGAGATCGATCCGTGTCCGATGCCGATTTCTTTCTTTTATTTTTCCATAGGATGAATCCAAATTAAAATAATGTTATGTGTGATTTATAGACTCTACTAGTAGGGAAATAAGCATAATATAAACTTAAAAGCAGCACACGTTTTAAAACTTTCAATATCGCGACACTCATGTTGGGCAATACTGGCCAAAATCGAGACAAACGACTGATTTTGAAATCAATATCGTAGTATAATTGTATTTTATTTTGAAGAATTTCCATATTTGGAAGTATAGAATCTTTTTTTTTTTAATTCTATGGTCAAGTACATTTATGACTGATGATAAATTATTTGTTATGTGGATGTGGCTTTCCAAATCAAGCAGTCATCAAGTTGTATTCAAGCTTGACAGTTCAAATGACTTCTCCAAGCTTGCTGCAAGCTTAAAATGAATTGAACAGTCAAGCTTGTATTAATACGCCAAGTTCAAAGAAATGTCAAGCTTGATTTAAGCTTATGTGCTATAGTTAAAGGGGTTTTGTCGCTGTAGATGTTCATTTGGTAGTCAGTCGCCTGTTTTGCCTTCTGTCTGCTGCCGGTCCTGCGTGCGAACACCAAAATGTCGTGCAAGATTGATGCATGCTCGCCATTTTTTAATGGGTAACTTGAAATTTGCTACATTTGTATCATGGCAGTTTCAAAATTAGTGAAAATGCTGCGGAGGTTGCGCAACAACTTGTACAGCTATACAGGCAATGTGAAAATAAAGATGATTCAGAATCACATAGCAAAGTGGAGTCGGAAACGTTGTCTTCCGCCTTCTGGCAGCTAGTCGGAAACGTCGTCTTCCGTCTTCAGGCAGCTTGCCAGAATGTTCCACAACTTTGTAACATAGTGCATGAGTCCCTACACAATGTTCCACAACTATCTGGATACAATGCTGTTCAACTTTGTTGCATAGTGTTAGTGTGCACTAAGCCTGAAAAAAAATTCCACACACAAACAACTATAAAAGTGTTTTTAAAGGAATAGATAGCGAGTAACACACACACAGGAATTTCTAGGAAACAGCAAATAGCATTCTTCATAATAGCGTAACTCAGAGACCAAATTGACCTCTCATTGAACATCTGACAAAAACTCGTAAAATATTTGACTCGAAAAATGATCTGCATATCTTATAAATTTTTGACCCCTTGTTTCTTGAATGCTGTGATAATTTTTTGTAGTTTCTTTGTCTAGAAATATTTCTAAGTAATTCTTCATCGTGTGTTTACTGGCGCGTCCTCAAAACCAAATAATTTCGATAAAAAAATGATTAAGGTAAAATTATGGAATTTCTTTTATGGTACAAATTCAATGTAATGCAACATTTCTTCTTTATTTAATGCTGCTTTACTATTGAAGCATACTTCTAAAAGATTCCTAAGGATCCAAGATACTCCAGCGGATAAGATGCTGAATATGGTAGAAATCTGAATTGTGAAAGTCTAGGGTTCTGGGCGGCTGTCAATCAAACGGTCTTGAGTTTTGGGTGTTTTTTTCTGCTGTAACGACGAAAGTAGTTACAGCAGTTAAGTAGAGGTAAAGTAGTACGTGAAGTTAGGTAGATAATGTGAATACAAGTTATAACCCCTTAAAATGTCTCCCACCCACAGACCACTAGACAGATACTCCTCATGAAGGGTTTGTCTTAAACTACAATACTTAAACTACTAATAAATACAATAAAATACTAATAAACTAACTGCCAAGGTGGGCAGCTTCTCCACCTTACAGTTTTTAATACTCAGTGCAGTGTTGACTAAATTTCTGGACTCATTTTAACGAAAATCAAGTTTGTTTTAACAGTATTTGCTATTACATTTATTTAAGTTAGGTTTGTAACTTTTGCGCGTCATCTATAAAAGCCGATGTTGAAACAGAAAATGGCTGAAATGTGCTTTAGCCCAATGCATGGTGACATTTTATAAATGGGCGATCAATGCGCCAAGTTTGGTAAATTAAATTTTTTAAATCTGTGAAAAAGTCTGAAAAATCTTGCATTTTTATGTATCCATTATTGTTATTTTGTAATCTAGCTACTGCGTGACAGATGCTTGCTCCATTTGACCTCATTGAACTATTAATTTGGATTTTGCGCACACGTTTTTGTTATTCCACTATGTCTACATCTAGCTGTAGCTGTTCGTAGCGTGGATATATCGTCGATTTTGATACCGCATACGTTAGTGTATTATATAAGTAGATTCTCAGGCAAGTTCATTTGCGAATTCCGTTCAGGATGTTTATGGTTATGATTCACTTACAGCTACTAGCAACAGCTGTATTGGTTCGGACAATGGGCTAATAGCAGTGGCTACTAGAAAATGCATTCACGGAAAAAAATAAGCAAAACGAAAAACAATCTACAGGGGGATTCAAAACTTTATGCAAGAAATGTAAAGGGTAATAGAGGAGACCGAGATGATTCAGAATCATATAGCAAAGTGGAGTCTTCCGTTACCTGCTAATAATCACTTTGAGAGAAGCGTTGAAGTAAGTAGTGAACTTTCGGAACATCGCATGTCAAATACTAAAGCATCTTTCACATCAAGCACTTAACGAAAATTGTAAGCTAACAAATTCTATTCCATTTCATTGTTGAAAGTGACGGAGGAAAGCTCATTGCTTGTGGAACTCGATTGAGATTTAACTCTTTGAGGCGCAACCCTTTCCCAATGCTGAAAAAAGGGCAGCCGTTGCCATCGCTCGACTTAACTACCAGCAAGATGGCGGACGATCGAAACGTTCATCGCGTGCCACAAATCTAGAGGCCCTTTTATGACGCAGCTGGCTGTGCGGCACAGCCACCTGCGTCAAAAAAGGGCCTCTAGATCTGTGGCACGCGATGAACGTTTCGATCGTCCGCCATCTTGCTGGTAGTTAAGTCGAGCGATGGCAACGGCTGCCCTCTTTTCAGCATTGGGCAATCGATCCAGCTGTTCTCGCGTTCTTCCATTTTTCAGCAGATGTCAGTGCTGTTAAAAATAATCGTGACCATTTTTTGACGGGAAAGGACGTGCTAAAAACTAAAGGATTCTCGTGGAGCCGTGTCACCCGTAACTATTTTTATAGAAATCAAATCTATTCTTCGTGACTGGCAACAGTCAAAACGTCAGAGTTTGGTATTCCCGGAGCGGACACACTGCGCGTTAAAGGGTTAAGACAAGCACCCCAACAGTTTTTCCAAAGTGATTATTAACATAGGCACGAAGAAAACATATCCGACAGCACATTGCTGTGTGATTCTGAACCGTCTTGTCCTCCTACATCAAAGCTTTACATTTCTGACAAAGTTTTGAATCCTCCCATATACAGATCAATGTAAAAATCTAACAAATAATTATCAAATTTAGATACTTTTTACTGCAAACCGCCGAATTTTGTGCCAAAATAGTGTTTAAGTCTTTGTTTTAGCTTGGCGATATCGTGGGAATTTCAAGAGGTATCATCATTTTCTAATGTTAACGAAAGGAAATTCAATGATAAATATACCTCGCGGTCCAATTAACGTGTAACGTGCAACGATGAGCATATTTCGAGCGTAGAATTGATTTTAGCATAGCTTTAAGCTAAAAAAGTATTTAGTCTCATAAATTCGCAACAATAATAAACGATGTCCTCAAATATTGTTACGTTTTTGCAAAAACTATTTCTAACGTGATGAAAAATAGTTATTCTTTTAGGAAAACATTAGGAAATACCGGATATTTAAGATTTCGCTTTGACTGTTTCATAGTATTTAAAAGTTTCTTTTTTTAAAATTTATTCAATTCACAATACAAAATTCACAGATTACGCATTAAGGTCAAGAATTAAGAAAGAAACTTTAGAGTATAACCTGCTCGTCCCTATCGTTTCAAATGAACATATCTGAATGCCCCGCTGAGTCAAACTGAAGTGTGCATTTAAATTTTTGTATAAGTATTTCTAGTTCTTTGAAAATTTTAGGTAGCTACGATACAGTTGAGCCAAACAATAGTCCATAATACTAAATATTTAAATTTATTGACGTTTTTAAATTTATAAGCACTGATCCAAAATTATACGTTTTACAGAATTGCGCCTGATCCCTTAATGATGACATAAATTGTTAATTACATTTTTATTATACCTTTCCAACTGGTTTTATTTTTTGCTTCTTGATACAGATCTTGTTTTATCTATTTTTAAGTTTAAAGAATTCTATCGAACTGCATATATAAATTTGACTAAGCGAAGCTTTTTCAGTAAAGAGTCACTCTTTGGAACATTTCTTTCTTCATTTAAACTCTAGTTTTTTGTCGAATTTTTAACAAAAAAGGAAAGAGCAGAAAATGCAACGAAAACTTATCGACGTCCATAAATCATGTCCAAAAATATGCTCAGAAAAATCGGTCCACAAAAATATGTCGATAGAAAATACCGGAGTGAACGAAATGGCATTCTAATGCTTAAAAAAAGTAAATGAATAAAATAAAATAATTAGATGAATAAATATATAAGCGAACTTCTTATATATATTCTTCATCTAAGTTTCTTGGCACTGCAATCATAAAAATTATGCAAATTAGACACATTTTAAAATTTCTTTTGAAATATATCAGTTTAGCATTTGTCGTGAAAACATAACTCGAATTTTTATGTTCGTTAGAAAAGGAGAAAAAAAAAGTTCTTCTCTCTACAATATCTATAATCCATGCATTTTTTACAAACGGGTACTTTACTGACGGAGGAAGATGCCATTGCAAAAAAGAACCCCTACATCATAAAAATTAATCCCAGTCAGTTCTCTCTTTTTTTACTGTCTTCCCGCTCCCCGCAGATTTGTAATCTCTCCTAGGCCTTTCTTCACTTTCTTTTGTTCCTTTTACTGATCATTTGTTCGATTTTTTTATTTTTTTTACTGCTTTTCAACTCTCGTCGTTGTCTCGAATCAGGGAATCGAGAAAAATAACTCCGAGAATTATTATGCAAGTTTTCATTTGCAGCTGGCAAATTTCTGTAGTTTACACACACACACACACAAAAAAAAACCTTTTTGATGTCTGAATTATGCATTTTTATATATTCAAAAATATTTTACTCGTTTTGTTTATTTTAATACTTTTGTTTGTTTCTTTTGATATTCGACTGCCCCATTTCTTTAAAAAAAAATCTTCATTTTCAGTTTTTTTCCCCCCTGAACTTTTCTTTATTTTAGTACTGCAAGGCAAATGCGATTTTGGGTTTATTGGTCCCCATTCGGTTTGATGGTGCAAAATCTCTAAGAAAGACGTTAACTGCTTTATGCTGCAATAACATATTTATTGTCATTGCGCAAGTCACGGGGTTGCGATTTACGGCCGACAGTTTTTTTTTTTATTGTTTTGTTCAATCGACTGGAATTTTGATCCGAACATAGTTTTTGGTGCTAAATATTTATTTGCCTTAGCTAGAGAATATTGAAATTAAAAAAACTTTCGAGGTGGAATTTATGTAAGTCTTTATTTATTTAGGATCAGTGTAAGCAAGCTCTGCTGTGGGGAATAAATACAACTTTTGCTAGAAAGACTGTTAACGTAGTAGGTTTGGTTTGGTTTGTTTGATTACGGCCGATTAGTCCGTGTGGGCTCTAGGCCCAGTGGTGGGGTGCCCTCCGTGTTGTATTTCTAAATCTTCTTCCGTGTTGTCGTACGCTAAGTTTCGGAGGAAGCCACGGAAAACTCCGAACTTGTTAACTTAGGATTATGTTCATCCATAACGGTTCTATGTAGGGCAATTCTGTCTTAACATAAACATGACCATTAAAATTGTTTAAAATTATTTTTTTAATAAATTGTATGAGAAATGATTCTGAATTGTTGTAAATGTGTTGACATGAGTTTATTTTTTGTAAAAGATTCTTTTTATCAAAATGACAATACTTCAAAGTCAGACATCAGAAGATTTTGGTAGTAGTTTGTAGCATGTGTTACTTAGTCGTGTAGTATGAGTTACCGCACCCTCAGTACATTTTAATTCAATAACCAATTTTATAAAATATCCCATACAAAACTAAATGGTATTTTGTGATAAGAAAGCCACATACAAACTACTCATGAAGATTATAGCATTCAAGAAGTAGAATTTTATCAGAAATGCAGCTTTAACTTTTCTGCCCATAATTCAACGTTTTTTTTGTTTTTTTTCCGGTAGCATGAGCTACCAAGCAATTCTAATTAATATTTCAAAAAATTAATTAGTTATAAGTTTTTTAATGATTTATTAAGAAAAAGAAAACAATTTGTGAGCAGCATGAATTTTGTTGGAAGAAAATAAATGCAGTTTTTATTACTACACTATGTTTGGAAATGAGATTAAAAATATATATATACCATGAGTTACCATGGAATCTGGAATCACCCTGTAAAGGAAAAAAAAATTTCATTATTGTCGCTAAGTTATGCGTCACTTACTTAATCAAAACTTGATTTCGCGGTCTCAGGAAATAGAAGGGTTTACTTTATTACGAATATGATTAATCAAGAACCAGACCTCATGTAATCACGTGACAGGCATTAAAGGGAAAAAGGGGGGGGGGATTCAGGGATGCCACTTAGCTGATTTAAATCTTGAATTATTTTAGGCTATATTAACTATACAATGAAAAAATTCAGCGTAGTTGCTAAGAGTGGCGAATTTTTTCAGCAAAAAAATATTTAGGGTCTTGAATCCAAACAATTGACAGTATTATTATTCTTAAAAATAATTGAATAACATTGAACTGTCTTTTTCGATCAAAATATCATCGCATGCGTAGCGAGAATTAATTGTTTCAGGTAAAAGAATAAGGGTTTTTTTATTACCACGAAACACTCCCAACTTAGAGTTTTACGAAAGAATAATATGACTGGTTTGCCAATTTGGAGCTGGTAAACTGTATATGTTGTTGCGAAAGAAGAAAAAAAAGGAAAAAAAAAGGAAACAGAATTAAGAAACAATAAATAATCCTACCCTAATAAATCCCTCGGTTGTTTCAACTGAAGACTACCTGAACGGTTTCCTTAAGTACGTCTTCGTACCGTATACTTTGCATACGGTTATTCCTGGAGAGGAATTACTTTTTTTCCGCTTTCTCTAGAAGTCGTATATTTACATATGTTTTACTTTTTACAATGTATGCATGTTACCGTGAGAGTCCGAAATTTGAGGATTGTCGATTTCAGCGATGAATGTCAATATTCACATCGTCGCTTGGTGTATGTTCAAAATATTTTGCTAAATACACTTATTTCTCACTTGCAATATTCAAGATGCGATAGTGAATGTTGAATATGGCAGAGATTTGCATTTGCATCTCCGTATTTCAAGCGCGATAAATCAGCACAAGGGTTACGTAACGTTTTCGCGCTTGCTTAGTAGTCCGAGATCCCAGGGCGATCAGACAAGAGAATTTTGTAATGGATGAAACCTTAGGTTCTTAGTAGTATCTCATGTATTTAAAATACCTGTGTATTTGTGGAGCTTACCTTGTGACATCTGGGCAGGTACCAGGTGAGAAAGGTAACTAAAAATTAGAGTTATTTGACGTAAATTTTAATGGCTGATATTTTTATATATTTTGTAGAATATTATTTTGAACGAGTATCATGAAGTCTCAGACATATTTCATGGACCAGAACTTTTGTCAGACGCTTTAAAGATCCACAAAAAATAAATTAACTTTATTTATTTTTTAATGTCTGACTTTTATGTATGTTATTAAAGTAACTACTACAAAGTTATATTTCATCAGTCAGACAAATTTGAATGACCAAACATCCCCTAAATACAAATATTATTCAACCGGGAGTGCGAACGCAAGAGCACTATGCATGCATTTAAGAGCGAGTGAGACGTTCATAGCAACTAGGTTCCCCTTCTTAAACTTACCATCTGCTCCACTCTACTGTGTGTGTGTATGTGCCTATTGCGCGCCACTTAGAGTATACAGTGCAGTTTGGGTCTGTAAGAGCACATGTTTTGTTGTTTCTGTTGTGTTTGCACATGTTTATATCGTGTAATTTGTTACTGATATTAAATTATTTGTGATAGTGAAAACCATGGAAGAAGATAAATTGACGTGTATATTTTGCAAACAATCTCATAGACAAATTAATATTATTTACCAATGAAAACACTTAAAAAAATGTAAACAAGTTTTAAAAACAGCGAGTAATCCATAACCTAAAATTCAAAGACTTAAAATTACCAGAGGATTTGTATGACAATGGCTACCATCGAGAGTCAGTGCCGGATTAAGACAGCGTGGGGCCCGTAGCAAATGATACCAAGGGGGCCCCCCTGCTCAGTGACGCACCTATATATATATATATATTTAGGGGGAGGAGTTCACCCTCACATTAAAGTAGTAGAGCTAAATTAAATGAGAAAATAAATAGTGCTAATTATATTACAATTTATGTTTAGGTGCTAATTAATGGTATTACTAATGCTAATTAGATGTAAACGAAACTAAAAGGTCCCACGTGTTATATTCGCGAGAGGTTTATCCCAGCCCTTCTTCCACCTTGGGTGAGCTAATCTGTAGGTTT